>JAOXYF010000025.1:691130-763005 GCA_028565775.1 Sternarchorhynchus goeldii
TTTATATTGCAGAATATAATGGACAGATACTGGAAGCATAACACATTTAGAGAATGTGGCATCATGAGAATCCTAATCCCTGAGCATCATGAGAACTAAAACAAACACCATGAGTATAAACAAAGAGTTAAATACTTGAGTACAGACAGAGTAAATGAAGAAAGAGTCAATGAATAAACCATTATCAGATGTTAAAATAAAAACCTTACATAACCTCCAAATAACAATAATACAAGGAAAAGGATATGAAACACGGAAATTGTTCCTAAATAGTAGATGAATGACCTCATGCGCCATGAAAAAGGACAACAGAGGTCCATGGAAGAGTTGGATCCTACTAGAGTATACAAACATTGCATAATGACCTATTTATGTGATTTAGTTTTAAAAGTACTGTGCCTTCCCAGTTTCACAAGGCAAGGTAAGGAATTTGGCAAGGTTTTTGAAAGGGGTTGTTCTTATTTCAAGGGGCCCTACCCCTAAAGAACTTCAAAGCAGAGCAGTTTTGTATTCTCACGTATGAGGAAATGTTTGTATAGTAGTATAAAACAAATCATAACAGATAGATTGGGTAATAACTGGCAGTTGTATCATGGTAACCACTCTGGCATCGTTCCAGTTTGCATGTGTGTTGAATGGACCTTTGCGTGTTGGATTTGGGAATCACCTGGGCAACAACAGCCTCAACGCTGCCAAACCTCCTGTAGAACAAATGGTCTACATGCAAATGCAGAAGACAGCTGGTTTTGGACTGGTCCACCGTCCTCCTTGATCTGGATACCAGGCCTTCCTGTGGGTAACAGGAGTACAAACACGATCACCCACTTTTCCATGGGAAAGCTTGAGGGGTTAAAAGAAAACAAGGAAGGAGTTCACATCTGTTTAGACAATATTCAGAAACAACCACCGAAATGCCGGAATTGATGTATTACAATAAATATGTGCTTAAAATATCGAAACATGTAATCTGATGAGGTTGTTTCCAATTGTTCAGAACCCATTGTGAGTGATTACAGTATGGCTGTAATTCAAGCCAAGCCCAGAAACAATAGCCCTAGAAGATCAGAAAGATAGCGGACCCCAGCATTTATGGGCAACAGCTGCTACTACAATCATTATTCAGTATGGGACATCAAAACAAACAACCCTCTATGATAACTGTGTGCTCCTCAAAGCAGACAGTCTGTACTTAAAAAAGAAAAGTTAAAAGCAGCTTTAATTTTTAACTATGACTAGAAGAACACCCAGGAAAGAAGTGAGGAAGGGGAACATAGTTGAAGTAGCCAGTTTAAACAGAATTGTAGCTGGGGTGATTATGTGCATGTGTGTGTGTGTGTGTGTGTGTATGTGTGTAAATGTGTCTGACCTGTCTGAGACCTTGAATGAGGCCGCGTATAGCGTCTGTACCGCAGAAGCCAGCACGGCCACCTCCCAAGAGACTGTCGTCTGCACAGAAACAGGTAGAAGGTACACATTAGGATGTGACCTCTAGATCATCAACTCAGAGATAAAACACATGAAAATCTTAATCATAATCTTCTATATTGTAAAGAGAGGAAAACGTTAGAAATTTGCTAACAGGTCAGGTCTGTGCCGTTGTGTTTGACTGCATCAAAGTTGCTGGTAAGTATGATGGAACATTATAAATCTGGTTCAAGTGTGGTAATGACAGAGGGTCCAGAAGCTCAATCTACAAGTTCACTGTCTTATAGACATCAGTATAGGACTCTTTATTCTACAATTTCATTAGAGCAGTAAAATAGTATAATTGCATATAAGTGCTGTCCTTGAACTTGTGCTCATTCCCAATGTTAAATATTTCACAAAACTGAAATAGTTTCGCAGCTGAATACCAGGGAGCCTGAGGGACATTGGCCAATGCCTTTTGGCTTCTTTAAGATAGATGTGTTTCAGCACTGGGCAGACAGTGAGACCTTACCCTGATCTGCACCGACCTTCAGCTCAGGAAGAGCTGCAGGCCTTTGTGAACCACACCTTACCCCTTAAATCAGAACTATTAAAAAAGGCTTGCAGACATATAAATGTTATAAATGTTCAAAATCTTCTTACATAACATGTTCGTGTTGTCTAAAAGAAAGCCTTCCTAATGTGGCCCAGTGGTCAGGAGGACCTTCTACAGCAGTCTGATTAAAGATGAATGACAGCTGGCTGAAGAACAGCGTCATGATGTGCCTCTTAAAACTGGTTGATTAGACAGAGAGGACATTTCATTGGATCACCCGATTCTGGTGCACAGTGACAAGGCAATAACAACTCCATCATACTCATCAAGTGATTTCTGGTTTTTCAAGGGCTGTGCTGTTCTGAGATCTGTTCAGCTGTTCTAAGTCCGGGTTAAACCAGATTGGAGAGTCCATGTGAGTTTCAAACCGATGCAAAAAAATCACAGATTTCAAAAGAAATGGCAAAACTAAACTGTGAAACACAGGAAGCAATGGAAATGAAAATGGGACAGCCTGAGCTAACTGAGAAGTACCTGAGATATAAGGAGCAGGGTTCCTAAACGAACAAAACTATGTTACAAAGTCTGTAAGTACATGATGTGGGTATATCTGCCACATGTGGAACTGAGAGGAACTAGAAGACAGCAGAAATATTTTTTGTGGTTGAATACGTCATTTTTGGAAATTTGGTGCATGTCGTGAATGTGCCGCTTGAGCATTTGTTCCGTCTGCAGAACCTAATCAAATCCAAGCGGCAAGGAGAGTTTGCTGTGGTTCTACCAGGTGTAATGGAACCAGCAGTCTTTTTTTACCTTCTGACTTTTGAGTGATATACATTTGAAGAAGCTGGGACTTTAGTTCAAGGACACCTGAGGATTGCAGTGTCATGTGCTTTTAGCACCCTCGTTCAATGTACATAAAAAGGAATGGTTAGCAGTTAGCAGGCTAAGAACGCTAATACACTAAACTTTAGGCTAAACTTTTTGTGCAAAAGTTTCAATTCGAGCTTATGCTCAGTGAGCATGAATAACTTCCATGGTTTTTGTGGATATGGGAAACACCCTAGAGTTAATCTTCATGATCATGTGCTGGTGTGCTTCCAGTCACATGACTGTCAGTGACTATATACATACTCTGCACCATTGTTTACCTTATGTTATACAACTACTGTACAGAGTTCAAAATGTACCTCCTCCAGGTTCAACACACTGGAGCAGGGAGAAGATGCTGACACACAAAAAACACATCCAGAAATGCATATAAAGACACATTCATGCAATATGAGTGAAATCTTAAGAGGCTAGTCCACTTTGCAGCATCCTAAACAAAAAACTTCAGAGAGTTTGTTACCAGTTTCTCACAGTAGTCCCGATTATTGAGTTAGAGTAACGTACAAGACTTGTAATCATGTGGACTGCACACTAAAACGCTAATCAACTTTTCATCTTAGTTCTGCCCAGGGTTTGGGAGTGAATAATTACACTTACCAATGTCAACTTCATGATAGATAATAGAGTGGTTATCCAAATGCTCAGCTGTGTATTTTTGCAATGCCTCCACATAGAAAGTGCCGTTGGAGGTTTTGATGGAGCCTTCAAACAGGCCATCAAGGATGGAACCCTGACAAGAAGACCCATTCTCATCTAAAGGCCAAAGCATAACAGAGTCTGGTTTCAGGAGCAATTGGGAGCACTTTCCATAAGTGACATGCAATACGTGACTATGATTTTGTAAACTATATTGTCGTGATAATCAAATATGATTCGTTACATTATCCCAACAAACAAAAAAAGCAAAATGTAATCACTGAGCCTTAGCTCCTTTACTGAAGAAAATTATCATATTGTGATCAATACACTGTATGCTGTACCTTCCAGCACGCCAGAATATATGTGAGAGAGATCGCCTGTCCATGATTTATTGTCGGAAAGGACCTTCAAATCATCTGCAAATCCATCAAAGTCTTGCTTGAGTTGCAAATGGAAAACCCTATGATAAACAAGCACCTCATGAGGCTCTTCATGTCCCAGTGTTGGACAGACGTGTGATGTTGTGGCCCAGCGGTTGGTCTGCAGGCCTGATGGAAAAAAGTACCTCTGAAAAGCTTTGAAGTCCAGGCGCAGCACCTGCTTCTGCGGCTCCACGTGCCGCCTCACTCGCTCGTGCTGCTGCAGCAATGTGGTTCTGTTGTAAGAGAGGCTCTCGCGGTACTTTATGACCTGCCGGACGACCCTCCAATCCTCTACAGTAATCGCATATAATTAAAACATATGAAAACGTACACATAGTATATTAGAAATCCATTTCGCTTTCTCTGTCAATAAAAATGTTTGGTTAAATACAATTCACTGCAGCAGTTTTTAAACATGGTGGGGTTGGAACATTCCAGCGTATTGCAGAACAGCTGGTAAAACAAAATGTAAAATGATAGTGCATTAAAACCAGAAGGACAAAATACAAGTAGGAAAAAATACAAAATATTGTGTAAAAGGCATGCTCAGACAGGTTGCCTGCTAAACGTACAAGTGAGTTGTGCTCTTGCACAAATACACCCTTTCCGTTCCTAACAGCATTAAAAATCAAGATGTGTTTGGAGGAAAAGCAAAGATGAACCATCATACCTGCACTGTATTCCTTTAATACCAGATAAAAAATAAGTGGACAGATGTTCAGAATGCTCAAAGGCTTGCTTCCCATCTCTTCATATCTCTGTGGCAGCTTACCTGTGAATGCTATGCAAAGGAATGCATCTATCTTCACAATCTGGGGCCACACACACACACACACACATGTGCACACACACACACACACACACACACACACACAAAGGCATATTCAGACATGCTTTTGAACTAGATTATATGTATGATGGGCTTCTGGAATATGTAAATACCAAGTGGGTGATTACAATAAGAAATATGAATTAGATACTGAATCATATATATGCTGTATATACACACACACACACACACAATATATGATTATTTTTAAAGGTGGTGCAATGACAGTAAATTGCAGTTAAAGTCAGGTACAGATACAGGATAGTGATTGCGTACATTGTAATGTCCGTTATGAAGCACATGCACAACTCTTTGAACCAGATGCGTGTGAGAATTGTCCCTGTTGAGGACAGTGACAGAGGTTTGTCAGTCTTTATGACTCTCGGCTCCAGTCTCCACAGAGATTGGAGAAAATAAAATGTTCACAGTGTGTAGGGGCAGCCACCATTTTTCTACTGTGTCTCATTATTCTTGAGTAAAGGGCTTTGAGGGTGGAGATTCGGCAGCCAATGGTATCATCTGCACATCGCACAACTTTTGTAGCAGTTGTTCATCAGGAGTTCATCAGGATGCCCAAATTACAGCATCCTGTTACAGGTGCCGTCTTCTTCATAACTGCGGTGCTGATGTGTTTACTTCAGGTTTTTAACTTTAGCCATAATGTCAGATGCCTTGTGAGAACTCATTGTTGCAGTATTGAGGCAGAGCAGGTCTCGATTTCCTGTTGGACAGGAAGTTGTGGATCCAGTGTTAGGGCCTTCCAGGTGTTGCAAGATGTTGTGTAGAGCTCCATACTTTGGAGATAACTTTCATTATTTTTTTGTCCTCATATAAACAAATACACCAGTCATACAAAGATGACAAAACAGCTCTCAGAGTTAACACAACATACTAAATCGATTTATAATTTAATCTCTTTCCAAATATATTATATAATTCAGTCTCTCCAGAGAATATTTAAGAATATATGGAATGAGTTTTTGATTTCATTGCAGAGGAATCTGAGCTTGAACCATAAATTTCCACTTGTATATGTACCCTATGTATTGTATATGGAGAATTATTTCAGAAATCAAAACGGATCTTTTTATGGTCTTCCTATGCTTATTTGCCAGTGCACTCCAGACCTTTGTTTTCCTGCAGGAAGCTTCTAGCTCAGCTCTGTCTAAGAGGTAGACTGCAGGTGAAAGACTCAGCCAGGGGCTCAGGATGTACTCCAAACGTTGCCTTCCATCTGCAGACATTGTTCCAGATGTAAACATGAGCCAAAGTAAACACCCATTTTTGGAATTGTTTTGCTACTGTCATGAAAGATACACACACGTTACAGCCGCCTACGCTACAGGAATTATACCAGTCCAGCTTTGGTGTTTTAATACAATCAACAGCAAAACCAAAATGTATGAAATCCACAGGGTCATACAGTTTGCATTGAAGGATGTGTACAGTCTATAAAGTCACCAGACTAGTTGCAAAGAAAGACCTTGTACCTCACAGATATAACAATGTATACGAGTGTCTTTTTTTTCCCTTAAAAGAATGTTATAAGAATGCAAACCTGATCCTTGCTCCACCTCCAAATAGGCTGCTTTGGTCTGATTGGCCAGTGATGAACAGCCTGATCCACAAATTTGACACCATTAAAATGGTCCGCCCACAGCACTTCAGCAGGTTACTTTAGGGCAGTGTTTCCCAGCTCTGGATCTGAAGTACCCCTCCTGCACAGGTTCTTTTTTCCCTGCTTTACAACATCGGTTCTATCCTCATAAAGGGCTTGTTAATTAACTAGTGAGTTGCGTTAGATTTGTAGAAAACAGGGGAAATGCACAGTTTTCTGTTTGGTGGAGGATGGCATTTCAAAGCACTCTTCAACCCTGTGAACCTTTCAGAGCTGAAATCTCTTCTTGCACCAGAAATGCCTTTTTGTCCATTTTTTTTAATCTTCTAAAATGCTTACTCAACTTTCCAAAGGGTCCCGCAAGTTCTCAAGAGATGTTCTTCATGCTTATCAAGAATGGCCGTCAGTCAGAGTGCTGCACTGTTCAACCAAGTCACAGTATTTGCAGTTTCCATTTGGTGGAGGAAAGATGATCAGTCGTATCTGTTAAACTTGAGTATTAATGACAATAGTTTGAAGATGCTACAAAAAAAAAAAACACCCCAAAATGCAGGACTATTTAAAACGTGCAAAAGGATTTTGTTTTCTTGTTTTGGTCTGCCGACTGGTTGTGGCTGAACACAATTTAATTTTTAATATACTGAAACAGCTCATCAACAAACTGAGTCTAAACTTGACGCTGAGCTAACAGCCAAAGTTAAAAGAGGTCTACACAATGATTTAGCCATGTGTGAAGACAATTGCTAGCACTAGTTCAAAGATGTTTTGTGAAAATAAAGAATCTAGTTTTAACTGTGCTTTGACATTTTTCACTTACCAGAATTTATTGAAAAAGTCTAAAACTACTTAACATTCTCCAACTTCAGTAGATACAGCGATTTAATTAGCTCAAAGAAACCACCTTCAAATCTGTCTAAACATGATCACATGGACATGCAGCTAAAATCAGATGTTTATTCCTTACCCAAGAGAGCACAAAAAAATAAATAAATTATGAGTCAGCTAAGAAAATTACAGACAGGCTAGTGGACCGAGCTCGAAAATGACCTTAATACAGTTGTTTAAACCATTTGCATCATGTTCAAAAATTTGCAGAATTGACAGAGAAAAGTTAATGTATACTCCATACATCTTTCCATATCATTCATACCAACAGAAAATTGACTAATACACAAAGATGTTCTTACGAAATATTTTTATTCAGTTTTTTGCTCAAAACATACACTGAAAAGAAAAATAAAAGAACCATAGCATGCACGCAGTTGCCCCCAGCCTCTAGAATTACAATGGGGGGAAATTATGTTACAAAAGCTATGTAACTGACAGAAGGTATTCTACAGAAAAGACGAGACATGAAACCGGTCTGTGGCAGTGCAAACGCGCCATCTGCTGGCCAACACCATCAAATGCACTTTAATACATGAATTCAAAGAATTTGATAAGGAACTGTAGATACTCCAGAAATGATGTGACCTATATTGAATGAATCAATATAGATGAATGAATACAACCGAATAGAATTAAATAAATCAATTGTTGCTGTTTAAACAAAACCAATTTACTGACACTTGCCTTATGAACTGCACTGCAGTGAATGCAAAGAAACCCAGGTTTCAGTGAGACAAAACCTTCCTGAGGACTTACTTGACTAACCCACTGGACTATCAAAAAGTAAAACAGGAAATGGTTAACATTTGGAATGGATGGGATGTTTACAGGGCCAAAACCAACAATAAAAAAAAAACAAAAAAACAAAAAACAAAAAAAAAACAAAAAAAACACTTCTTTAAAAAGCTGAACAAATTTACAAAGCTTTTGAAGCTATATACATGCTGCAAGTTCACAATTACAAAACACAGGGAAGGATGGAGAGTCGGTTAGTAGCGACGGCCAAAGGCCCCGCCCCCTTGCAGACCGCTGCCCTGCATCATCTGGTTCTGTCGATTTAAGGCTCCAGAGAGAGACTGCGACGTTCCACTCTGCATGTACCCTCCTCGGCTGAGAACCAACAGCAGACGTTAGCACCCCCCAAACGCCATCAATAATGATTCAAGACGGTTCAGCAACGATTAGATGGCAGACAAAAAAGCTATACCTCGTCAGTGCAGGTGCGCTAAACACCTTAGCTTCACTAGGCTCAACTATTCTTCAAGGAAATAAGTTGACGGGTGAATAAGGACCCTCACCTCGCCATCGCGCCTCTGGCCATGTGACTCTGTCCTGGAACGCCCCGGTCAGCTCCTGTAAGGTACAGAACAGGTCAGAACAGACGTCGACTCGGCTCTGTGTGAAGTTTACAGGTTTGGAGCTGTTCGTACCTTGCCAGGGTCTGTCTCCGTCCATTTTGCGTCCTGGCTCCCAGTCCCGGTTATCTCTGCACCAGTACGTCACAAAAGTTCAGAACATGGACAGTGCCAACAATAAGATACAAAAATGCCAGTCAAGAAGCACTTTGAGTACACATGCCCAGAAACCATCAAGATCGAGACACAGTTCAAGCAGGCAGCTCCGTATAATTAATGGACGAGGAGATAAGCGTTTGGGTGATGGAGAGGTGATGCTTGTATAAACATTTGGCGAGACTCAAGTAGAAGGTAGGAGAGTGGTGGGTTCACCTGCCAGGGACAGCCCGTGCGGGGTTCATGGGTCGCTTATCATAGCCCCCTCCACCCCAGTTATCCCGAGAGTCTCGGCCATGTCTGTCCCGGTCAGAGAAGTGCTAGAGAATGACAAAGCCCACAGGAAAAATGCTTTAGAAGGAGCAAGAGATGCTCACAGAGTTGTTTGGGTTTAGCCCTCTACTGCAATATGGCAACTCCATTTTATACTAGTTCCTGATAAATGTGATGGTGTAAATGTGTTTGGTAGAGGGTTAAATATACATAAAAATAACATTAAGTGCGATTGGTTTGAAAATACACTCTTAAAATAAGTAACGACCACATTTCTTATGTAAACCCTTTCCATACAATCTTTGTAAATTTTTACAAAGATGGTCATTATAATTATTGTATAATTGAGAAGGAGACAGCTCTATGAACGATCATGTTTTAAAGGAAATTACCTGACCATCTCTATCACCAGGCATTCCTCCTCTACCTCCATCCCTCCTGAAAAGTAAACAAATAAGATGTACACAGATCAGCTATAGGGCCCCCTGATGGATAAAACCACTGGCCTACTACAGCCTCAAGCTCCTAACTGTCTTATAACCAAAGACTTGAAAGCATTCATACTAAACAAATCCCTTACGGAAAGAATTATTCACTGTGAAGACAATACAATTCACATAATTCTGAGCAAAAGATAATCAGCTTGTCTTCATCTTGGTAACTCATCTTGGTACTTCCAATATGGAAATCACCAAAAAACACCTCATTAGTTCCACATCTTGTGCATGTCGTCTTGACTTGGGGATGAGTGTCACAGAAACCTTACTGAACAATCCCGCTACTTCTGAGTAAAAACGAGCATTAAATAAATGGCTTTCGGCAAGAGCGAGCTACCTATCCATAAGCATGTCGTCCTGGTAGCGGCTGCGGTCTCGGTGGTCAAAATCTTGGTAGCGGTCCTGCCGTCCAAAGTCTGAGCGTCCGTACCGGTCATCCATGGGCATCCTCTTAACCTGCCAGTCATCCTTCCTGTGAGCGGCACAGCAGAGAAAAGAAGCCTCAACAACCGTACTGCTGCGATCGACCCTTTAAATGGACAGACGGGTTTAGAACCATGATCACCAAGTGAGTAACCGCAGATGCCCTGATATCACTGTGACCAGGACCCAGCCATGCTAAGCTAGGGTGTGGTTTCTCATTAAGATGAGCCCATTCCACTCATTGTGAACAGCAATGTTAATATAAACTCTGCATGAATTGGTGCACCACCAAAGTCACGGCAAAACTGCCGATAAGCAAGTGCTCGCCGTTTCACATCCTGGACGAGCCTCAATTACGCAGCCTCGTTTGGGAGCTCTGCAGCAGCGGCCAGTCCGCCTCAACACCAGACATGCCTCGCTCCCGGACTCGCGCGAGGAAGGCCTTCACGTCGCATTTGAGGAACCCCACCTGCCATCCATGTCGTACGGCCTCTTGAGCGGCCGGCGCTCCTGTTCGTAGCGGAGCTGCTCCTGCTGCCGGCGCAGCTCCTCGCGCTCGCGGTGGATCCGCTCCTGCTCACGGCGACGCTCGTACTCCACGCGCATGCGCTCGCGCTCCAGGAACTCGCGCTCCATGCGGTCGGCGTCCAGACGCTGTTTCTCCACCTCCAGCCAGTTGCGCTTGCGGATCAGCCGCTCCCGTTCCTCACGCTCACGGAACAGCCGGATGCGCTCGCGCTCGCTGCGGCTGTCGCGCTCGCTGCCAAGGGCCGAGAGATGGAGGGAGAGAGGGAGAGGGAGAGAGAGAGAGAGAGAGAGAGAAGGTTAGAAAACAAAAGTTTGTGAGTAACCCACAACACAGCTGGCAAGGCCCGGCTCCGCCCAGAGCCACAGTCTTTCGGACAAGGCACGGCTCTGCTTGCAACCACCCTGCTGATGTCTCCAACAAAAGCACGCTAGCCGTTGGCTCATCACCAGCTCCGAACGACCGGGTACGAGCGTGGAAATGACTCAACACACCAGCGTTGTATGTCAGGGCAGAACGAAGGTTGGTTTGCACGTGCAGGCACGTACCCAGAGTGCCTGCGTCGCTCCACCTCTCTGATCTCCCTCTCACGCTGCCTCTGCCGCTCTCGTTCACGCTGCTCTTTGATCTGGTCAAACGACAGGATGTCCTTCCTCTCTCTGCTGGAGGACTTGCGGTCGCGGCTTTTAGTGCTCTACACGGCAACAATGGTCAGGAAAAACAATACAGTCATGTGAGCTTTGTAACGCAGGAAGTACAACAATCTTGCATCAGATAACACGGGGCACCCAGTTGTTCTCCTATACATAAACTTTTGTATCAGGCGGTGGTAGCTCACTGGTTAAGGCACTTTACTATTAATCATAAGGTTGCTGGTTCAAACCCCACCTCTGCCAAGTTGCCACTGTTGGGCCCCTGAGCAAAGCCCTTAACCCTCAGCTGCTCAAGATGTATCTAGTCACAATTGTAAGTCACTTTGGACAATAGTGTCAGCCAAATATCTTGTATCTTGATACACATTTGACCCAGTTTTGAATAATCATTTTAAGCCAGCACAGTAGGTCGTGTGATTACATTAAAATACTACAGGGCAACAAAGCGCCTGGAGTTTCTCTCCCTGCTCCAATTTCATAATTTATCCAGTTACTTATTCACCACGCTCCCTGTAAGCTGAGACTCGCAAGTCAACACAGCTGCGCCTCCAACACTGCAGCGGACGGGGAGTGTGACGGAGCTGACGGGTGCCTTACCCGCTCCTTGCTCTTGGTTTTGACACTGATGACTGGCTCGCCTTTCGATTTGTCCATCACAACAGTCCTCTCTCCACGGGCTTCAGAACAATACATTTTAAAATGACAAACTTGCAAATAAAACAAACAACAAACCCACGATAAAAATGCACAAATACAGACACTACTTTTACCAGTGGGAGCTGGATAACTAGCAAATGAAGTGGAAGATCTCAACCTTTACCTTTGTCATCAGAGCCTTCCGTCTTCTCATCCGCGGTTTCAGATCTGCACACAAGTTGTCATGAGGTTATGGGCTTGTCTGTCCTACTGACCAAAAATAGTTTTTACCTGAGCTGCCCCAACTCTCTTACGCGTCAGCCTTAGAGTCTGATGAAGGTCTTCTGTCGGTGCTCAACTTCTTGGCATCATTTCTGTCAGCAGGTTTTTTCCCAGCTGGCTCGTTCTTGGCCTAAGCGGAAATGAACCCACCCCCCCGAAGTCATTACACCTACTCAACATGCCACAGAAAACACACGTGTCTTGTGTGCTCAAAAGTCCACTTGCCCTTTCCACGGAGATCATTCGGCCGTGCAGCTCGGTGCGGTGCAGGTGGCTGATGCACTTTGTCGCCTCCTCGGTGGAGCACATCGTAACGAATCCATAGCACCGTGCGCCAGGGCTCCGGGCGTTCGTCACCACCTTGGCACCAACCACCTGGAAACTCGTACATGGGCAGACATCAGCACCAGCAGCTCACAAAAATCACACATCAGGAAAAGAACTCGAGCTCAAGCAGTCAGCACACCTTGCCATATTTGCTGAACAGGTTCTTCAGATCAGTCGCTCGAGTGGTTGAGGAGAGCCCACTAACCCACAGGTTTCTCCCGCTAGCTGCAGCACTACCTGTGTGGATACAATTTATGTAGCCATTGTAGATAAGTCAACAGCACCCCCCCCACACACACACACACACACACACACACACGGCATTACTTGCTGCTTCCCAGCTTGGAGCCCCTTACATCCCAGTGCGAACTTGTTTTTACTAAATCCTACTGATGAACCACCAGTTACCTTTGTCATCTTTTGACTCGGGTTTGCTCGGTTTTTCGTCACCGCTAGAGGAAAAGAAAAAACAAGTTTGGAGATTTTCAAAAAACTAATAAATAAATAATCCCCTCACCTACATAACACTGGAGCTTAATAAAAAAATAAATACCTACCTGGTGAGGACAACCTCAGGCAGTGAAAACACTTAAGGTTGATTCTATGACAAACCATGTAAAGCCAATATTTCTTTGTACATTTCCACTAAAGGCGTCTTAGATGGCAAATAAAACCATTAAAAGTAGTTAACGAGGGGAGAAAGGGAATGGGGATGACAGAAATGAAGGTCGATATGCGCAGTCCATTACACCTCCCAAGAGCACCCAAACTGTTAAAAAAGGAGCCAATGTAACAGATTGTAACAGCCATTGTTCTAGTAGACAGAAAACAACAAACCTCTTTTTCTGATCATCACCCTCTACAGAGGACTCTTTCAGTTCGGAAGATTCTGCAGCACTCTCTTCAGTCTTCTTGTCTTCTTCAGTCCCCTCCGCCTTCGACGCCGTTTCCGAATCGACTGCGTTTTCGAGTTCGTGCGAGCCGGTTTCGTTTGCGTTAGCTGCCCGAGCGGACGCGCTCTCGGCATCTGTCAAATTGTCCTCCGTGCTGCGTCTGTCCCCGCACGCGAGATCAACTTCGCTCTGCTTTGACGCGTCAATGTCAGCTTCACAAGCTGATGACTCTCCTTCCAAATTGCTGCCCTCCTCAGCCTTACTGAGGTCAGACACATCATCTTCATCTTTGCGAGAATCCCAGACTGAAGCTTTCTCTTCTTCAGTCGACTCCTCAGAGGGCTCTTCTTTAAGTAGCTCTGATATACAAGACCCGGCTACTTTCTCACTTTCTACGAATGTAACAGGAATAGAATGGCAGAGTTTAATTACTTCTGAGACATTGCATTGGTTATTTTGGAAGTGGACAAGGACGTGATCCACTGCTTCACTAAAGACAGGCAATTGCACATTACCCTATAAAGAGACTGGAAAAACCAAAGGGAACAAGCAACCGCTTTCCTAACTAAAGTTGAACCTTTCTTAGTTCACCTGAAGCACAGTTGAAAGTTTGAACAAAGCCACAAGACCAGCACACAGATCCAAAGGAGCGTCCATCGAAGGTTCACGTTGCAGCTCAAGAGTCCGTGATACAGAAGAAGGATTTTTTTTGTGCTGTCTTTAAAAGGATTTTTGCCTTTGAATCAAGCAACGTGTCCATTAGTGTATCTCCAATAAACAAATTGAGTCCTAAAAGTGACTTCGCTTCAAGGTGGTCCATTTCTTCGTCTTCTATTCCAGTTTCTTCTTGGGGCAACCTAGAAACACTAAACTGCACTAAAATTGAGTTCACCACTTATTACTGGCTCCGAGTATAAGCTTCCTTAGCAGAAACACTTTACAACAGTAGTAAATACCATTTTGAACAAGCTTTGCTATCAAATGCATCTGAATGGTTTTACTTATACACAAAGCCAGTAACCATCTCTGGATTTCCAGTCTCTTTTGTCAGTGCTAAGGTACTTTTAACTGCTAATCGAGCTTACAGATTCACGGTGCCATCAAGAGTGTCTCCAAACTCTTTCATACAGTACCTATTTCTGCTTTCACGTCTTCAGGTTCCTCCTCTACTTCATGTTCCTGCAAAATAAGTCAAATATCTTGATGTTTTATTCTTTACAGGAAAAAAACAAACAGTTAGTTATTAAAACCAAAACTGGTAATGCTACTCAAATCCACACCTGGAGTAAACAAGTTAATAAGCTACTTCCTTGACTACCTGAGAATCCAGTCTCTGGTTTTCCTCGAAGTCCAAGTCTTTAGTTTCCATTTTCTGAAACAACAATTAGTAATGAAGTTATAAACACAGTTAAAAAGGTGACAGCAAAGTCAAAATTCTAAATCTACTTAATATAAAACACTGACCTCCTCAGCTTCAGGTTTTGCTGGTGACTCGATGACTTCAGGATCGGCGATATCATCTGCATCGTTTTCATTCGCTTCTTCATTCGACATCATTTCTAGAAGGTCATTCTCATCGTATTCATCGCCATCAGCCGACACACAATTATCAATATCTGCTTCATCCAGAACATTCATATCCATAATATCCATTTCCTGAAGACTCTCTGCATTGGTTTCAGGATCATCCTAGACAACAAAGGTAATCTGCATTAGTTTCATCAACCTTAAGCCACTTCTGAAACTGCATGAGATTGTAACTTACATTACTGCTGCTCAGTGCATTTGTATCGAGGATGTGTACACTAGAATGCACCTGGCCATCAACAGAATCCTCTTCAATTGCACAGTCCTCAGATTCATCATTATCTTGTCGTTTCCCAGCTGAAAAAGGGATCGCAAATGTCACAACTGCAATGCATAACTACCATTGGTGTGCATCCATTTTTATTACTAGCTAGATAAAAAAAAAACTCATTTACCTTTAGGAGTTCGTCTAGGTGTCTTTTTGGGAGTTATTTCAAGTTGAACAACTATTTCATCTGGGTTACCACCTTCTTCCTCGATGGCCTGAAACCAAACACAATTAGGTTACTATAGAACACAGCGGCGTTACTTTAAAACACTATTTGACCAAGTTAGCTAGATAGCTAATCGTTCTAGAGGTTGTAAAAGACTAGTTTGTTTCATTACATTTCACGTCAATCAAAACGCTAGCTAGGTAAATACCATGAAAACATTTAGCTAGGCCTTACATAGTACGCTAATAGTGTGGCGCAACTACGTATTCGGTACCTAGCCAGTAGTCCAGCGAATAATGTTGGCTAACGTTAGCTAGCTCTACTTAAATGCTATTGTAGCAAAAATATGGAAATGCAAACTTACACAACGACAGCGAATTCAGAAGTAGCTATCGAGAAAGTAATGGCTAAATATAATAAGGACTACTCACTCATTCAAATTCAAAACAGAAGCAAGGTCGAAATGCGCAAATTAGCCACTAGCTAGCTAGCGTTCACAAACGACACAACACGCTATACACTATTCGTGCTGTAAGTGCAACACTTTAGTTTATGCAACTTGTAGCTATTGCAGTTGTTAATTTTCTGACCTTTTTCAGTCGTTCTGAGAGCATGCTCTTGTTACCGCTGATGTCAAGGTTTCGCTTTTTCAGCTCGGCCTTCAAATCGATGACTCTCAGCTCCGATAACTTGCGTACGCCCGCTCCTTCATGAACTTCAAAAGACCCCGAATCTGTTGCTGAAGTGCTTTCAGACATTATTGAAATTTCCGGAAAGCAGTTTCTAAATTTGTGTTCCAACTAACTATCCAACCTGATGTTTGAGACAGCGCTCAGCCTAATTTAAAAAAGCAGATTTCTTGCACTCAGCAAAATGGCGTCTTTGGCTTGCATCGCGCATGCTTGGATATTTAACCTCAGCGCGCCCAATCCAAAAATAAGAATGAAAGAAATCAATAGAAGAAGAGACTGCGCTCTTCCTGGTCTTCTCATCTTTCTCCGTTGTCTAGTTCTGAGTTCACAACGTAACAAGTGGGGGAAACGTGGAGATGGCGCAAAGTGGTGCAAAGCTATCTAAATTTAACTTCACTTAGCCTTAAGCTAATTCATTTAGAAGGAAACGGCGTGTTGGAGCTTGGGTGAAAAATGAATGCTTTAAGCTTTTAAATCATGTTGGCCATGCATGTGTCATACAAGGATGCAGGATTATCTTCCGCAAACATTTAATTGAGAACAGCAAATTAGACTGTTGATATGAAGGGAAAGTTATCGCTGCATCCCATTTTGCCTCTATCCTTTTGCAACTCCATAAAGTCAAAGTAGCATAGGAATGTTTCATGAAATAATGAGCAAGACAGTACTGATGTTCTCATGATGTTCTGATGTTCTCATGCTAGCCTACAAAGCCAAGAATGGTTCAGCTCCTCCGTACTTGATGGCTAAGCGTACCTAGAGCCCTCCGTGCTTCAAGTATGGCTCGCCTTGACCCTCCATCGTCCAGAACACATGGGAAACATGCTTCCAGACTTTTCTCTGTCCTGGCACCAAGGTGGTGGAACTTCCCTTGTGTGTCCAAACAGTGGAGTCATTTGCTGTCTTCAAACGCCAACTGAAGACTCACCTCTTTTGCAAGCACTTGACATAGAACATATCCTTCGGTTTTTTAGCTACTGTTATGTTGTCATCTTTCCTCAGTTATGTAACTTTGGTTCTATATTCAGTTGTTATGTAACTTGGTTGTATATTCAGACTACAGGAGTTAGCTGTATACTATGGTTATAGGAAAGGCTTGCGAATCATGAGACTATCTTCTGGTAGTATTCCAGCTTAGAGTACATGGATTCGGGTCTATCTGAGCTACACTAGATATTCAAAGTATCCCTAAGCACTTTTGTAAGTCGCTCTGGATAAGAGCGTCTGCCGAATGCCATAAATGTAAATGTAAATGTCATGAAACAATTATTACCACGGTTATTACCTGACTACTACACTGACAAAATAATGCAAGGGTTACAGCTATTTTATAATCTATCTCTTCACATTTCCAGAAGGTGGCATTGGGAATGAAACCTAACAGGAGTCAGTCCACTTCTACTGAAAGTGGTAAAACAAGAGCATTAGAATGAGCTCGCTAAATTAGGATTACCTAGAAGGGTGTTCTTAAACTAGCCTCTTAAGAATGCATACTGGAGGAGCTGTGTGTTTATAAACACTACAACAGCAAAACGAATATGGCACCAAACCAGTGTGATTACACTCAGAAACAGGAACCAGCAGTTATCACTGCACTAGGCAACGGTTGGCAAGGGACAAATACTAATAAGATTTGTGTTGAGGTTAAATAACAATCTTTTTTGTGTGTGTTTTATGTTTATCTGCCACTGTAGCAATTGTGAGGTAGATACTAGGCAGCTGTAATGTCACTGAAACCAATTAAATGCTCAGAATAATGTAATACCAAATGGGATAGCCAATTTATTAGTCAGCGACAAGTCATGGTAATAGACTCAGTAATAAAGACAAAGGGAACCAGTGCATACGGCTATAGCAAAGGCATAGTCGGATAAACAATGCAAGTAGTAAAACCAGAATGTTTAGTAGGTTGAACACATCAAGAAGGACATGTGCTAACTACAGCTTCAGGGGCCAAACCAAGGCAAAAACATTTAATAGCTTCACAATTCTTCACAATTAATAGAGAGAGGCAAAACAGAATATATAGACAGGTGGAAATGGGTACATGTGAGTATGATTAAATAGTCAGGGGAGGCTGAATGTGGACAGGTGGATTCTGGGAGATGTAGTCTGGTACAGAGTCAACCAAGCCAGCAGGAAAAGGCAGGAACACCAGGAATTGGCAGGAAGCATGACAGCAAGTGTACTGTCTGCCTGAAGGGAGCAGAGAGAAGTGTGTGTGACTTGGATGACTGGAGTCTTGGATAATTGCCTAGGTCCTTAAATTCACTCAATCTGCCCCTGGAAGGACTACCAAGTTACAGCGTTTGAGAGGTTGATTTATCTTTGCAGACAAGATCATAAATACTTATTGACTGAGGTACATGTTGCCAACTTGCCAGTTTGTGTGGGTATTATGATAAGTGATTAAAGATCATTTTCCTGATCTAGTCTACAACTAATCATTTGTAAGCATTCATTTTATTAACTTGTAACTTTGCAAATGTCTCAGCCTAAAATTCAGGTCTTCCTCTAAAAAGCCTCCTTAGGACGGTTTATTAACTTATTAACATTATTAACCTTAGATGTATATAGAATGCAATGTCAGAGCATATTAGAAGATGTCACAGTCAGTTTTGCATTCAGTACCTGTTTTAAAACATCTGAAAAAAGGATCCAAAATATTCTTTAAGAAAAGATACTAAATGTCCCAATAAATTCTTGACTCCCCAAAAATTATTTATATGTTGGTCCAAAATGAGTGCCATTACAATTAAAGGCCCCACATGTGACTTATAGAAGACTCTCTAATACAGATCTCCTATATATTTACATGAAACGTAACTCCACTCTGTTACTGAACATTTCAGCATACATCACTGACATAGGATATTATGCCCCAGTTACTGAGCTGGCTGCTTTAAATAGGGCAAAAAGATGTTCTCTTGCTAAAATTCTCAAAACTGTCTGGCATTGTAAACAGCTCTGCATACAACTGAACAAAACTCTAAGCCTGAAAAGATCACAAACTCAGAAGAATTAGGGAGGGTACATTTATTAGTTCAGAACATTTTCTCCCCAAAGTGGTAAACAAAAATAAAAGCATACAAAGCGTGAAAGTATAAATAAATTAAATAAATAACAACAGAACTGGGTACAGCACGTAGCCTAGAAATGTAATCAAATGCAAAATGTTTTCAACCTGAAATTAAAATTGGCTATGTTTTGGACACCTATTAAATCTTCTGGCATTTGGTTCTATTTTGTTCTTCCATAGTAGCTGGAAGCAGCACCACCATATTTTGTTCCAATTTTGGGCACTAATAACTGACCAGTTCCTATCGATCAAAGTAGCCTATTGGAGCTCTATTCAATTATTATGTCATAAATGTGTTTAAGTCCTATGCCATTTAGTGATTTATGAACTTTAACAATGTCAGCCCTGCAGCTAACTGGCAAAAGGATCTGAGAATTGGGGTATTATGCCCATTGTACTGGTTTCTAGCAGCAACATTCTGAGTCAGTTCTAGATCTCTAATTGTCATTTCAAGAAGGGTGGTAAGGAGGCTGGCACGAAAAAAAGTACAGTTAGTCTTCGCACACCTAAGTACAAGAGAAACAGGTGTTAGGAGAACGTAAAGTAAACTGCACAACTGTAAAGCAAATATAATTAGAAACAAACAAAAATACTTCTATTAGTAGAAATAATGCATATTTGAGGTGATATTAGCCACATACACTAGAAGGAATGAAAGTTACTGAATTTGAAAGTTTTATCTGCATCATCATGGGACCAACTTTTGGAGGCTAGAGGCTCTTCAGGTATGAGGAACTCTGGGCTGGTGGTTTCCTCAGGTTCATTTCTCTTTGAACCAGAAACAGGGGAGAAGCCTCCATATGTGCAGTCAAAGGACTGAGTTGATTCAGTCATGGAAGGTTCTAAAGAAGGCAAGTCTGCCTCTGCAAAAGACAGGGACTCAAACATGCAGTGAAAATCGGAGGAGGATGCTGACAGAGCTGGAGCATGCGGTAGCTGTTCATGAAGATTAAGTTTCGAGACGAGTGGTTTGCCCACAGTCACTGTTTGCATTTCCTGAACCTCTTCATCAAGGTTACTGTACCGGTAGTGCAGACAGACTGTGAAGGAAAGCTCCTTCTGTGGAGAAAATAAAGTGCAAATAATAAATTGACTGAACAAGCTATATGTGTTGTAAAAACGTAGACACAGAAATTGCAAACTGCAATGACCTTGAGTCTTTGCAGAGCGGACAGGCGAGTGTAGAGTCGCGGCTGTTCCTGTGGGATCCGCTCATCCATGGACAACAGCAAGCTCCCAGCGTCTCTCAGGCTCTCCTGATTAGTACGTTTAAGGTCTATCTCTGGACCCTGGAAAATGCCACAGGTAAAAGGCAAAAGTAGTGTCATAACAGCAAGTCGAGAGACTGGAAACATAGGAAGACCATTTGATTTGGAGAATGGGGCTCTTGATGTACCTCGGTGAAGTCTGAAAGTTGAGCAGAACAGCATGTGATGTCTTTGGGTTTTTCCAATATCCTGGTGTAGATGATCATGATGTTGGAGAACTCTGCTGCAAAACCCAGCTGCACCTTCACACCGCAGTCGAAGTAAAGGACACAACTCTCTGGTAAAACTAAGAACCAAAAATGTCAGTTATTTCAGCACTAGATTTACATTTTCTTTACAACTGCATGTAACAAGCAGATAAAAAAACAGCAAAGGAGAGAGAGAGAGATCTTTACCATGTGCTATAGCCCATTGTAAGTTCCGTGTTGATGCCATAACTGGACAGTCAGGGACCTGAATACGATCTGTCAGTGCACGTCGCTCAGAAAGATTACTGCGCAACTCCAGGGCCTGACGTCCACGGGTGAGCAAACATCTGCCCATGTCTGCAAATGCAAGCATTGAATAACAGCCAAAGGGCCAATAAAATAATCACCAGGACAACAGAAAAATCAACAGAGTTTGAAGGAACAGAAGTTGAAATCACAACCTTCAGCCACTCTGTCCAGCATGACTGTAACCTTTTCCTGCTCCATTAGCCTCTTCTTCAAGAAGCTCATGAAAATCCCATTGGATAGGTCATCTTTATTCACCTCAAAGGCCTCAGCATCAACACACCTGCAAATGGAAGGCCAACATTTCTGGACACAGATTTTCTAGATTTTCTTTACCATAGCAGCACACTTTGTCAAGTTCCACTTCCTGAGACAGAGCCAGGCATGTTAGACTCACGTTGCATAGCCAAATACAATGTTGGCTGTGACTTTCAGGGGTCCTGCCTGTTGTATTATGTTGTCATTCAGATTTCTGTAACAATAACACACAGAATTTGAGTTTAAACACACTGATTAAAGTTTATATTGTACTTGTATTTCAGTACAGTGTACATTGTCATTGAAGACTGTGTGCTTAACATAATAAATGTGTTTTTTTAAAGCCCACGTTTTTCTTAAGCTACCAGTTGAAACTGTATTTTACTGCCTAAAATAAATGTGATGCTTAAAATGTAACCTTCTGCAGGGCCAACTGTCAGGTCCGGCGATACCCCGCCCGGCCTGCAGAGGTCTCACTCCCCGGAGTTCTGAGCTTATGGAAATTTCCACACTCACCTGTTCCCCATTTCTGTAATCAACACCCCTATATTAGATCCTCCAGTCCCTCTCTTCTTTGCGAAGTATTGCCAACCCAGTTACGTACCGAGCGGTTCTCTTTGTGATTGTCTTTCTGGTTATATAGCTGATTACTCACCTGTCCTTGGTTTCTGTCCTTTTGCCTAGCCCTTTTGTACCTCTGCCTGTTCCAGTCACCTACTGTGGTTTATTGACACTTTTGCCTGGTTTTTTGGATGCTGTTTTTGCCATGCCCCTTTTGTACCTTCGCACTCTCTGACGTGGTTACCGATCCTGTTTCCGTGTATTTACTCTGCTCCTTGCCTGCCCCAATAAACATATATCAGTCATATTCCTGAATATGGGTCCTTCTCTGCCTCCCACCCCGGAATCGTTACACCAACAGTGTTAAAAGATACCATAACAGTGGAATGACATGTGTGAGAAAAGATGACAACAGTGATGAGACAAAACCGTTGAAAGTTAAGTTTTTTTTTTAACAGTATGAAGTCACCTCTTGCGACACATGTCCAGCAGAAAGACATTGAGCCCCGTCTGGCGTTCCTGCATACGCTGCAGGACGTCCTGCACCCAGAGGCAGTGCTCCGAGGTGTACGAGTCTGGAGCATCTATAGGCACCATGAAACTGTTGCCAAAGTTCTCATAGCCGTGACCAGCATAATAGAGGAGTCCTGCAAATCCACACAAGCAAGGCAGAGACAGCCATAAAGGTAGATTTATATATAAGCCATGTTTAAATTAGAGTTATGCAAAATATGTTAAACAGTGAGGGACGCTCAACCATTTAGCCGTCGTCCACAACACAAACTGAGAAAACACTCTTCAAGTTCCAATAAATATATATGTATAGATGAGGAGATACCGTAGACGCCACGTCCCAGCAGCAGAAGGAACTCGGACACTGCTCTGTGCATCTCATGCCAGTTGAGGTCCAGCAGAGAGACCACCTTGAAATCTAGCTGCCGAAGCAGGTTGGTCAGCTCGTACACGTCGGCCATTGGAGCCCTCAGCTGCCGGTGGTGTAGGTAGTTCATGTTCCCAATGAGCAGGGCCACCTTATCCGTGGCTGAAAAGCACCAGTGGAAATTAAGTTCAGCTTTTTTTTTTTTTTTTATGAGGGAAGGGTTTACCTCAGTTTTCCCTCCCAGTATTTCATGCATGTTTACATACTCAGTAACTGAACCATGGATGATTGTGAATTATCAGAACAGAAGTATGTACTGTGCTCTTAAATATACTAACTATATTAAAGCCATAAATTATAATAGTTTACCCGTGTGTGTCATTATATGTATTTATAACAGCTGTGCCAGTGAATCTTTCAACACATACTCTATTATTACATTGTAAACTGCTTCATCGCTTTTAATGGGAGTCCATAAAGAAATTTCCAGAAATGAACTCCATGCCATCAAAATTACCCATCTGTCTTGCAGAAGCACTGGCAATGTGCATCCTGTGAGGATGCTTCAAGGACATCAATGTAAAGCAAGAAAAAATACAGAGGCTAAGAGGATGTGATGATGAAGTTACCTTCCTCAACAGTCTTCCAGGAGGCATCAGTGGAAGACCCAGGACCTGAGTGAAAACATGCCATTGTACCATTTAATTGTTTTATTCATAGAATGATGTTTGGGGGCACACACAATAAACATTTAAAATTTCATTTCATTTGATCACTTTGCCAAAAACAGTAGTATTTATATGCTTTTGTTTGGAGATTTTGATTCTGAATTCCTACCTATTTCTAGTTGGACGTGGTCACTCCAGATCTCATGATAAACATTGTACACTCTGCAGGAGTAAACTCCTCGATCTGCTGTGGTTACACATGGAACCTAAAAATATCATTAAACATTCTCCATGAATGACATGGTCGGCATGTTTATATTAGCAGTTATGTCACACAAGTAAGTATTGCACAAAATCAGCTGTTCCCCCCACGCCCCCATCAATCCATTCTTCCATCCATCCATCCATCCATCCATCCATCCATCCATCCATCCATCTTCAATGGAGTGTGTACATGATGAGGAATGGGAGGGGGGTCCAGGACCTCTAGGAAGCATCCAGTCGCCTTTGCAAGTGGTTGTTTATTGTGGTACCACTGGAACTGGGGAGGAGGGTTGGCCTGTGCAGAACATTCTAGATGGAGAACATCTCCCTCTGACAGTGTCTGTGACCTGGGCTGCTTCGTTATCCACAGTCCACTGGCTGTTGAGGGGAAGGTCACAGCGGAGCCTGCAACACAATCAAAGATTGAAACACTCAGCCAGGTGGTCTCTACATGGAGAGCACATAATAAAACAGGACTGGTTTATCCGCACCAGCAGAGTGGAGCAAGCGCACATGGGCCCAATTGCTGAAGGTCCACTTCTCCCCAGCATTGATGCGGCAGATATAGTGGCCTTCCTGGGCCGGGCCAATCGAATTCAGTATCAGCTCCGGTCTGTTACAACCAGGTATCTGCACACCAGACACATGGACACTGTATTAACATTTATGTGCACCATCTTAACATCATGCAGTTTTCAAGAACAGGACAAAGTAGATCTTTTCTTTCCATCCAAAAAACAACCCATTATGACACACTAGTCAAGTAACAGGAGGATCTCTTTCTACAGCAAGTGGGTGTCGGGTTTTGTATGCAGAGGCAAAGTGGCTTGCAGGGAGAAATCAGCAGGTTTAATGTAGTAGTTCAAAGAGTAATTGGTAACAGGAAGGGCATTAAACCATGCAATCGATTCAGACTAGGGACAGGCAATGGGGAAAAAATGGAAGGAACAGGAGTAGGTCCAAAACACACAACATGTAAGTACATTGTATTCAAACTACACTCAGATACTCTTTTAACTAAAGTGTAATAACTACACAATACACAGTTCTCTACTTTCTATGACTTTGTACATAAAGCTCTAAAACCAAACACACACTACATATGGGAACTTTAAAAGGACTTAGCTCAACAGACCTCCTCTACCCTTTTGAACCACTGGTACGTGAGACCCAGAGGACCCACTGCTCTGCAGCTCAGCATCACACAGCCTCCCTCTGGCACCTGCACGCTCTGTGGATGCACTGTTATCTCTATTGGCACCATCACTATGATAAAAACAACAAAACACACAGGCACACAGATATACCAGTTGTAGTGTTGACTATATTCTCTGAGCTATAATTCTATTTCAGTTAATAACATGTTGATACTCATGACGACATTCCAGAGTAGTGTGTGAACAATATAGGCATTTGAGGTTTGGGCTGAACATATAGTGCAACAGTTATGACCACAAAATACAGTAGGTGTGTGTCTGTGTATGCACACCTGCTTGTGTGTGTGTGTGTTTACCACATGTGGTGAGGAAATTCACAGCTTCATGGTGCTCAATCTTCCTGAGGCACTGTAGCAAGAAAGTCAAGGAGCACCGCCTGTGTGTAAGCAAGGCGAGCAAATATCGACCAGGGCTGCCTTTCGCACTGAGCACCTGAAGAGAGCAGCTCGTCAGCTCCTTCTCACTGCACAGAACAAGAGACTTCATGCACAACCAAAACAAAAACTATGCAGTCTATTTAAGAATAAAGAAGATATACTAGCTATGTGAGAAGTATCCAGTTTGTGGTTTGTATTTCTGTGCTTCATATGACGGCATCATTTAAATATCACTGGGATGTCTTACCTGTAGTGGAATTGGGGCTGATCAGTCATTGCTTCTGCCAGCTTCCTCCAGCCACAATTTGAATTGTCAAGCATGTCGGCGAGTTTGTTTAGTGCTGCCTCACTCAGGTTCTCCAAGCCCACATTCCAGTCTTCCATATCTCAGCAAACAGAGTTGTTTCAAGTAGTCTTCCTAAATGCAGCAAGGAGTTGTTTCAAGGTTTGTTGTGTATAAAGTATATTTTTCTTAACTTTTAGAATTTGTTTACATATAAACATCTATTTTTTTCTTATATAAACTGGTTCCTCCTCCTAGAGATTCAGAAGCACTTTGATTGAACAGTTGATGAAGGGCCTCTGCAAAGCTGCCATCAAAGTGGCTATGACGAAAAATCTAAATCAACCAGCACATTTGGCACTTTGGACACATGAATCCAAAGGTAAATTTTTGAGGACACCATAACAGAAGATATGTTTGGTGCAAACCAAACAAAGCATCTGAGCACAAGAACCTCATCACAATGGTGAAGCAAGGAGGTGAAAATGTCATGGTTTGGCAAACTCTCCATCATAGAATCCACTAGGAATTCTTCACTGTGTCAGTGGGTGCTTATCTGACTAAAAAACCAAAGATGTAGCAGGGATGGATCATGCAACATGGCAAGGATCCAAAACATCCCAGTAAATCCACCAAGAAATGGCCCAAAAGAAAGAAATAAAGAGTTCTGGAAAAGTCAAAGTCCTGATCGTAATCCTATTGAGATCTTGTGGGGTGATTTGAAATGGTCTGTGCATGTAAGTAACCCCTCAAACACCACACAACTAAAGGAATTCTTTATGGAGGAGAGGAAAATTTTCTTCTAGTCAATATCAGAGACTCATTTAATACCTTTGTTTCTTCATGTATATTTTTGATGGTAGAGTAAACTCATATTATATATTCAGTTATTAATTCTGTTGCGTTTAATTCCATTATGTTTTGCTGGTGATAGCACCTTGACTGCTGTTCATCATACTTCTCACTTTCAAACTTTCAAATGTATCATTTACATTTAAACATCATCAGTGACGCCTCACATCCTCACTGCGGACTGTTCTTGCTGCTGGTCTCTGGGAAAAGATTTAGGAGCATTCGATGCAGGACCACCAGATTCTGTAACAGCTTTTTCCCCCATGCGATCAGACTGCTGAACTCGACTTCTGGACAAGGCCAAGAAATCACTAAGCTAACAGCCATCCGTGCACTACAGCCAAACTAACCGGCTATCTGACGCCACTATGTCACTTTACTGATATTTATTCATGCTGCTACTTTTCTATTTGTAGATATGTATATACACATAGATATATATGAAGATGTACATTATGTATATATTCCACATACCCATATTTTAGTATCACTGCTGCTACATTTTTTCTTGCACTTACATATTCAGTATCCCTGCTGCTACTCTTCTACTTTAACATCTCTATACTGTACACACTTATTATTCATTTGTTTAATCCTGTGATGCCATCTGTCCCACTCGTGTAATCCAATTCTCAAACCTGGGCTACTGTAAAATCAACTGATATATTCTTATATCTAATTCTGTACACTATCAATAACTCTCCTCTGTACACTCCGTGCGAGCCTAAATGTAACGAAATTTCGTTCTGCATGCACCTGTGTACAATGAATGACAATAAAGTTTGTCTAAGTCTAAGTCTAATTTACAGCAAGAGAGGAACAGCTAACTTCCTATTGATACACTAGATGCTGTTACACTAGGAAGTTACACTACAACTTCAGTAGTTTTTTTGACCTGATTATTTTCTTTTAAGTCCTCCCTTAGATTTTTTTTTTTTAACCTGAGTCATTATCACTTCAGTTATGTTTTACTTAGAATTAGCTAGGTTTTGTGTGACTACTTTTACCCAACTTTGTAAATGACAGATGTAAGGACTGCACAGGTGATTGGAATGAAACCAACTCAGGGTTTAAATAACACCTACAAAATTATGCAATATGTGATGACTAACTTATTAAAAAAGCAATACTCTTTGTGGGAGTTCAGAATTACCACACCCTTTGGATAGAAACTCAGAACAGACAGACCTGGCAACCCGTATAGATTTTCCTTTCATAACTGTTATTTGAAAAAGAGAGCTTGTAGTACATAACTTTTTGACTGGACGTAAAAAGCAAGACCTCTGTGGAGAAAATGCACGTGATCAAGCCAAGGCTCCACTTTTGAGCAATTTGTACATGCCCTCAGCATTAGGTGGGCTTTCCCGGACCATACAGGCTTGCAACAAATCAGATAACGCTATGACGTTTACAGCTCGTGCGTTGAAGGAAAACGTGGACAACTGTATTTTAATTAAAAGTTAGTGATTTAAAAATTACAGCAAATAAACAAATATCAAGAGCTACTTGTTAAGTAGATTATTATTATATATTATATAGTAACACGAGATTCGCAACATTGCCTTTGTTAAATAAATTAGGCTCCGAAGTATAGACAAATCATATCGTTTTACATTAAAACGCAAGAAAAGATTAAAGCTAGTTGCTACTTACATGATCATAGACTAATAATAAATACAGTTAGACTACCTGTTCACTAAAGGGTCGTCCAGGAAGTATATCCAGGCCTGTATTGTGCTTTTTAAAAACCCAAGGCTCAGCGTCTTCCACTCGCATCGAGCTCACAAGTTAATAGGAAGTTATCCATTTGTTTCCGATCACTTCTGTTCTGACAACTTGACACTTTCACTAGGATTAGCACTCAAAAATCTGACAATGACAATATTTAAAGATTTAAAACTCAAGCCTGCACATTTCTATTCGATCCTAAGAGTCGCTCTTTCAATAGTTTGTCCTAGTTCCTCTTTCTAACACAAATTTGCATGCACACTCATCTTGCAGCTCTGAACTTAATAATCTGGTTTTACTTTCAACTTCTGTCAGCCTATAGCAGAACAGCTTATAAGAGGGCACTATACTGATCAGTGGCGCATATGCTGTCGGTCTCAACCAGGGGTGAGTAAGTAGCTAAAATACTGATAATGTCAAAAGCAAAGGCTCTAGAGTGCACTTTTCCAGTTTTTGTAATGCTATCAATGGGGGATATCAGATTTCCACAACCTGGCCAGGTAAAATAATATAAAATGAACTTAAAGGGGAAGTTCACATTATTTTACATTTTAGATATTTTACTTTATTTTACGTTTTGTTTTTTTGCTTTAAATTGATTATAACTTTTTTCACATACAAACGCCAGTGGTTTTAGTTCTTGCATTTCAGTGAATTACTTTCCACTGTTCATACTAAGTAGGTATAGCAGTTGCTAAGCAACCAGAAAAGAACCAGAATGTTTAAGAAAAGTTTACAGAACATTTACAGAAAACAGAAGTTTGCTGAAGTGTATAACTGTAAAGGTACACTGATACAGATGCCTTTAAATCTTTGATTTTTTAAGTTACGTTTTAAATAAATAACATTAAATAAATCAACTTGTGTTCATAGAAGCTCATCTAGTTCATTACGTTTTTTAGTCAACATTGGCGAAATAAATGTAACTTCTTTAAAACATCTTAAAACTACATATAGTAATAACAACTGACATTTAGCAGGTATCAGATGTGATTCAAATACAACTAGGAAGTAGAAACCAGTTATGTAACAAAAATATTTAAAGTAAACTGATATACATCACTTTAAAAAAGTAGAAATACAGAACTCATTTGTAATTCATTACTACATATTCATAAGCTGCATTAAGCTGTCCAAGATAAAGCTAATACTGCTTTGCAGACATTTATATAATAATAAATATAATTAACCGAATCAAGGAAAGTTGTCTAAATTTTACCATACAATCAATAATCACACTCAAAAGATCTTCATTTATTTAAACTGATAAATAAACAAAGCAATAGGCCTAAATGTGGATCCATCCAGGTCAGAGCCACAGAACCAGTAGACTGTCAAAACCATTAACAGATCATAACAACTGCATGTGGTATTAAATATTACTAGTTGTAAAGGTGGTCAAAATATGGACAAAAAGCTAAAGAAAACAGCAGACTCCAAGCACTTCAAATAAGCAGCTTGCTGCAACAATGCCATTTTAAGGTTTGTAATTCCCAGGCTCATCAAGGATGTAGTGCCTTGTCAAAGTTTCTCAGAAACGTTTGCCTTTATGCAGTTTATTGGAACGACATATGTGCGCCTTCCTTAAACATTTCCAGTATTCATGGGTGTCAGGATCCAGTTCATTGAGTTTTTTGGGGGGGCCGAGGTTCAACTGAAACAGCCTGGAGGCAACAAACAAACAATGTACAGGTGACTATTTCAGTTTCAAATATTAAACATTACTTCTACAATATCAAGTCAATGAAGACAATTCCACTGTTTTCAGATATTTCTTACTCTTACCATTCTGGATACTCATCTTTGGGTTTAAGTGGTGGATCTTCTCCCTGTTTATATATGTTTACTCCTACGGCATATGAGGTAAGCTTTACTGGGTCTTTGCACACCTCTGGACCAGTCAGAACATCCTTCACCGTACCTTTACCCTTTCCTTTGGTAGCTGAGGGAAACCACAAACAAGTAATCTAGAGAATTCATGCCTTTGCGTATATTTGAAAATTAATAAAAACTCTTGACTGTTGCGCTTAAGAAGTAGAATGTTCCTTAATTATTTTATTTATGAACGGATGGCCATTAAATTCAAACAAATACAAGGCCGCTGCATTGCAAAAGACCAACCTCTAGCTGGCAAGACAAGTTTCATATAATTTTCAGTAAAGTCTATAGCCCTTACTTGCTACTAATTTTTCAACACCCAAGGTCAGGAATCGCTATGCTGTTCTAGCCGCTAGCTTAACTAGCTATCTACCAAGCTTCCAATAAATATATATATATAACAAAGATTAAACCATACTGGCTTTCTTAGCATATCCGCGAGTCTGGAGTGGTCTGTTGAAAAATGCGTGTGCACAAAATTCAGCATGTGAATTAAAAAGACGAATATTAGTCCCCTTAAAATATCTCAATAGGTTACTGAGAGACATTTTTCCTATTAGCCTACTGCACCATGCTGTCTTAAACAGTAAGACAAGAACAACACTTCCGGGAACCCAACATTGCGCCAGTATTAGCATTACGCTTGCGCAGGTTTGTAGCCGTTGAATTGAAACTATAGTTAAATATATAATATATAAAAGAGCAGAAATAAATGCTACCACAAAAAGCAAAAGCAAATAACTGGTTAAATTTGAGTGAAAATGACAAATTACAAATAAAAGTTAAAATACAGAAATTATTAGCTAGCTAATTAGCAGCATTCCAGTCCACTAGATGGCAGCAGCGTTCATCTTACAGCTAATATCAAGAGAACAGTTTCCTGTTCTTGTGTTTTCCAGAAAAAGTACAGTGGGGAAGATGGCAGAATATTCGTCTGTCCAGAAAGGATCATTAAAACTCAAAGGAACTGGCCAAGTTTCGGCTGCCAAAAAGTACGTAACGTGTTGAATTTCAAATTCAAACGTAACCCCACAGTGACTGCATTGTTTTAATCGAATTATTCAGTCACTGAGGGGCACTGAAGCTACCTTAGCAAGCTAGAATAGCTAGTAGCTAAACACGCTAGGTAGTTAGCTGTTATTTATCTACCTAGTTAGTTAACCTACCGCAGTGTGTGCGCTGAATTAAACTAACTAACTAACTAACTAACTAACTAACTAACCAACCAACGAGTATGTGAAGTACCTGCCATATGCATTAACTTATTGTTATTGTTTTATTAATATAATAAAAAAAAATAATAACAGGAAGAAGAAGAAGGACGAGGAAAAAAAACGCTTGGAAAAACAAGTGATGACCGCTCAAAACGACGAGGAAGAGAAAAAAAAGGTCTACGTTGATAAAAGGACCCCAGCACAAGTCGCATTTGACAAAATACAAGAGAATCGGGTATGTATCCCTCTCCGAGGCAGCTTAATATTTTGGTCTACACGTGCATTATTCCCAGTCAGAGCAAATGTCTAGTTCCCTGAAAGAGTGATGTCCTGTGATGCTTGGATTCAGTGCATCTGTTTTTTTTGTGGTTTTATTTTATTTTTTTAAAGAGGACTGCATCCTCTTAAAATCTGTATGAACTGGTTGTTGATGGTGCCATTGTAGTCATCGTTGTCAATGCAATTTTTCTTTCTCTCCTAATTTTCGCTAGCAAATGGAAAGAATTTTGTCCAAAGCCTCCAAAACACACAAACGCAGAGTTGAGGTAAGAATGTCTTTCATTACTTTTAAATTAAGGTCAAGACTGAATTGGAGGTAGATTTCCAACACCTATAACCTTCTGTCCAAGTAATCTAATGACTTTGCTGTGGCAGCATTTAAAATGTAAAAGCTGTGCTGAAGGACACAGATTTGATATGTTGAAAATGTGTTGAATGAAAGTCTCCCCCTAAATTCACACTGTAGTCTGTTATATTTTGCCTGTGATTCCTCTCTTTTATTGGTATATCGATTTGTAGTAATACGCAATTGTAAATAATTCACTGGTTATGACAGTAAAGCAGGACAACAGAATTAGAACTGTAGCACAAGGGGGGAGGGAAGTGGCGCACTCGTGTGTTATTGCACTCATTCTTCTCTTGTGTAGCTTGTGCCTTTCCCAAATGTCGAGTCTGAATATGATAAAGATTGCCCACATGCAGTGTTGAATTAAAGATTGCTTTGGTAATAACATGCATTTTTATTTTGATCTAGGAATTTAACAGACATCTGGACACACTGACGGAGCATTATGATATTCCTAAAGTCAGCTGGACTAAATAATAGACTTCATATTTATCATTCATATTGGATTTCAACCAACACAGGATTGATAGATGTTGTAAATTTGAGAAATTGTCATGTCCTTTGTATATAATAGCAAGTTTCTTTTAAAGCTTGATTTAATCGCATCTGTCAAGATAGCTTTATTTGTAGAACAGCCGAGGCTTTAATGACAGCAGCGCTTCAAGACCCTGGATCTTAGCAAATGCACGCATTGTATTTGTGTGCTCTTTTTGTTAACTTGAATGATGTTATTTTGACCAGTTAAAACTTGGAGTGGTATTATAATAACCCACCATCGTTTCTGTTTTTAAAAGTTGACTACTGCGGCCTCTCTTGCATTTTTACATTGTAATTTCCATTTCATTTTGGAAATGCTGGCTGCTAGTTAGCTTAATTCTTGGACATTGTTTTTGTATTATGCGGTATAAGCTGCATTGTCATTTTTGTGTTGTCTTTAAAGAACATGTTAAGAACTATTAAAGTTATTTGTGATATTACTCCTCTCATGAATTTGGTTGAAGTCTTTAGTGTTTTACAATGTCACCAGATACTTGAGGTCTGCAAATGTATTAACTGAACCAATATATGAATATTCCCACATGGCATTATGGGAATCTGCCATGTTTGAGTAGAACAGTAGTTTGTCAGCCTGTGTATTCTAACATCAACAACACTATATCATTGTTTCTGACTCCCCCAATCCATTTTTAAATCATGGGGTTTAGTGATGTATACTTACTGATCTTGTTGACATAGAACTTTAGCAGCCAACTGAAACCTCCAGTGAATGTGGCAAAACTGCTACTGTACAGGTTATGCTAAACTGTGGTTAATGTATAGTACCTGTGCTGGGATGGAAAATTGTGAGCTGTTACAAGACCTTTTCACATGCATTAAGTGTAACTTTGCACTAGATGGCGCCATTAGAGCTATGGTGTAAACTGGGCCAAGTCAGTGTTGGTATCTGTTATAACCTGGATCAGCTTTTATAAAGACTACCTTACATGTAATTTGAAAATCTGGGCCAGTAGAGGGTGCAGTGAGATCAGAGGACTGACTGTAGAATAGACTATACTACTAAACCCACTCTTCCCACTGGTTGCTGTTTCTGAAAATGTACCAGTACAGTGGGAATGAGGAGAGTGCTTAGACTGTGTTTCCAGGAAACTTTTGCTGGTAGGTTCCTGTCAAGTGCTGTGCAGTATCCCAAATCACATTGTTAGCATCTCACAAGTTGTGTCTCTAACAAGGTACATGGCACCAAAGTGAATACATGTTCTCCATTCTAACTCAATTAACATGCACGTGATCTTGATAGTTAGAAGCATGCTTTTTGACACCACCAAGTAAGCTTTGAGAGTGCATGAGTCTTAATGCTGAACCGACTAGATTTCACTGCTAGTTTCTGTATAAAGATGTGTTGCTTTGATGTAGTGTCCCACTCCCCTATAGAGCCCATTGCTGTTATTTATAGTACCCTTCTATTGTTTAGTTACTGTAGACCAAATCAGCCATAATCATCACTATCTATAATTGGCAATTCTGATATGTGTCAATCAACAAGTTTATAAAAGAATGCCTAACTGATTTGCTAATATCTGGTTGGTATACACGTAGGGCTGGTTTCCTAGACACAGATTACACCATAATGGATTAAACTGCAGTGCCAATTTAGAAATTCTTTTTAGTCTAAGCTTCATGTGCTTCCAGGAAAGCGACCTATGAAATATGAAATTTTAGTTTTTCGCTTTTGAAACTCTGGTCTCCACTATATCAATGCATTTCACATGCAATGGTGAGGTTCAAATTCCTATCGGTAGGACATGTCTTAAGAAACTTGTAGTCTCACAAGAGACGGTGTGTGTGCGCCTGGCCTACATTTTCTTTGAAGCCAATATCCCAAGGGTCTAGTTCTTTAATTAGTATTGTCATAAATAATTTTACAACAGTTTGCCCTGGTGAGAAGAAGTGCTCTGACAGAGACTATGAATTATTTCCCCATGTGGTTCTGATCATAATGAACACTTTTTGGTGTTATCTGGGAACATCTGAGTGCATTATGTTGAATTGCCATCTTGTTCTAACTCTTTGATGCATATTAAACTTATCTTAAAGATTTGTAGTATGCGAGTTGCTCTGTGGTCATTTGAGAAGTAAAAGAGCCTTTTTTGAGATCTAACCTTTCAAAATAAAAGCTCTTTGGAGTCGATTAAGATATATAGAATATCCTATAACTGCTTTACTAAGTTATTGACCAAACGGCTATTTCTTCATTTTCAGCAATATATCCTAATATACAGTTTTTTGTGGTTAATTTATTACACGAAAACTGTTTGACTTTAATACGTGAGAAATTCTTTCCATTTCCCAAAAAGATGCATTGCTGTGGTACACTATTCTAAATGTATTCTGATTATTGGTGATCGGTGAGATTTCCTGGATCAAACCCAAGAGTGTTTGTTCAGAAAGTCATTCAAATGCAATACCTTTGTTTCTGTTTTCCAGTGTAGTTCATTTATTTCACTCTCATTAACAATTAATACAGACAATAACCAACTTCCAGCGACTCCTCTCCATTGCTCATATATTGCTTCTCTACCATGAAGCAGCAGACATGAAGACTGTAGACTGTACACCTACCACCCATGAGGCACTACAGCTCATGGTCTCTAATCAAGAGTCTGAAACTGCAGACGTAATGGAGGTTCTGTAACTGCAGTATTAGAATACCAGAGAACAAGGCAGCGTGTCTCCGTTGGTATGTAGTCCCAACGCTGTCCCAATGTCACAATCTGTTACTGTGACGCACTGATGCTTCAGATAAAGTACTCCATGTTGATTAAGAGATTGGATTATGAGAGGAGGAGAGCTGAGGTTCGTGTGTGTATGCAGATAAGACTTAGTTCCAGACTAAAAGTATTTTAGTCTGGGCTTAATCACTGTCTGGAAGACATCCAGTTTTAGCCCTTTAGTCTAGTTCATTGTAGTGAAGGAACTGTCATGGAAACAAATAATGAAAGTCTTACTTAATGAAATTGCTGCTCTGCATCATAATGGAATGGAGGAAATATATTCAGTATTGGTCCACAGTGATTTTGCTTCCTGCAAAAAAAACCCTGCCTATTGTGTATTTTTGCATGCTGAAACCAACTATGTTTTCTAAATTTCTCTACCAGCCATAAGTGTTTTGTTCCAGTATACTCATATGTTATTATGAATAGAATGTAAAAGTTGTACCAAGGAGACTGGATCCCCTCTGTTCTGGTAAGCTCCTGTTAGACACTCAAGAGGGATGTTCCTGAGGCCAAACTTCAGCAAAACCCACGCACTGTACATTTTACAGCTGTACACATTTTAAATGTTAAACAAACACATTTATACTTTATTACTTATATGAATATATAATAAATGTAACATTTGCACACACAAAATCTATGTGTGATAGAAAAAAATGCATAAAATATTCTATAAAGCACACATTTTAGTTTGGGAATCATTTTTTTCCACAGTTTTGTTCTGTAGTATTAGACGTCATTAAACATGTGGCCTGAATCTATTGAAACATGAAAACATCATATGAGATGAGATATTAATTACAATGAACTTTATATATAATGTCTACATTCTGTAAAAAAAAAGCAAGTGCTTCTTCATGTGCTGTTAAATGTGTACCCCCACAGTTAACATTGACCTTCTTAGATGGAGGGAGAAGTTTAGTTTCATTACAAATCAGACCATATTAGTCTTGCGCGATCACTGGAACAGCAAACACCATGAATCACATAAGGAAGATGTCAAAATACAGACAGTGATGTTATCTTTTAGACTGCAAAGCCCCCCCCCCCCAAAAAAAAACAACCAAAAAAATAAATAACCCAGGCAAAATATGACGGTTTGCGAGTAGTCAGACTGTTATGATGTCAACCTGCCTTTATGGAGGGAAGGGCCAACGTTGCTGCCAGGGGTTCTGACCTGTGCAGCACAGGGTCAGCTGATGACGAATACGCGTCACCCATTGGGATTCCAAACATACTCCATCAGTTCTGGCTGTTTATGTTTAAGCTCTGTGCCTTTGGCTTCCTGCCATATATAAAGTGTTCAAAGGATAACTTAATAATGAACATGTGAGGAAATTTACCCCCCCACACACACACACACACACACACACACACACACACACACACACACACACACACACACACACACACACTGTCCCACACAGCAAAATAAGTCATAACAAACACTGATGTAGAAATGAACATAGCTTAAATGTAAACTAGCAAATTAAATTATTTATACGTAATTATTCCTTTTAATAGTTTGCAGGATTCATTGTCACATCCCTAAAAGGTACGTAAACGTCCAGATTAAAGGATTTAAAGAGCGAGCCTTTCCTCTTCTGTTAAGATCTCTGTGCTGTCTATCTCGGTTCATCTCAGGGAGGATGCTTTTGGACAGATGAACACCAAATGAGTTGAGCTGCAGCTGCACGCTCCCCAGCTTCATCACATGGTCTGTTTTCTTTTCCCGCTCATTTACCGTCACCTCAACACGGTCTTCAGTAAAGACGCATCTCATGCCTCTTTAATTATGGCTGGTTATTGATCAAAGGAGCAGGGGCATATACAGCATCTAAATATCAAACCCTGCCGGAAATCATAACAGTCTAATTACTACCCACAATAGACAGATGAAAAATGAGGAAACCCACTAGGTGTTTAGATCGGCTGGTTTCTATATTACCCACAATGTGCCGTTGGGGATTGGTTTGAAGAAGCTCACTAGAACGTTGTTGCTGAGTAATGTGTTAAGTAACTGCAGTGCATTCTCTCATTGGCGTAACAATATTAGTTGCCATGAAATTTGCATCTGATTCCATACTGTGGGAGTCACAGTTTGCAAATGCCCAATTTTCCATTTTAGATTTCTTTGTTTTTATTTGTTTTATGTTTTTTTTAATTCATTCTATTTGTTTAATTTATCATTTACATTATTGCAATATTACAATTTACATTTTGCAGCATTGTTTATGATTATGTGGTTGACTGATGCAGTAGAGTTTGAAAAACATTTTCAGAAACTACTTACAACTAGGGTTAGTACAACTACTTACAACTACTTACTACTTACATACAACTACTTGAATTGCTGAAAGAAATGTCCTGTGAAGTGTGTGTGTGTGTGTGTGTGTGTGTGGTTGTTAAAGAGCATCACAGAGAGAGGAGTCTATGTGTGTTTTTCAGTTAGGGACCTTTTATTTGTCTTACTGCAACATCTATATGATGAGTTGGGGGTAAGGGGGTGTGGGGGGGGGCGGTCTGGTACAAAACTAAATTACAGCCCTTCCTCCAACAGCTAGTTAAGGCAGCCAGACTCTGCCTATCAATTACCCACACACAAGCCTTAAACATTAAGCTCTCTTCTTTCAGACTTTTTAATGATTTCGTCTCACAAGTCCCACAGGCAGCTCGTGTGTGTTTGATGCTTCAGACGACAGTCATTTTCTAGGATCCTTTGGTATAGTGGAAATAGTTATTTAGATCCATTGTCTAGACTAGGGGCTCCGTGTAGCATGATAAAAAAAAATGCTAGGGTAGCTCACTGTTCTGAATAACTTTTTGTTTGTTTTGTCTAATGCAAATGGGCATTGGCCACATGTTCTTTAAAAAATTCACAAGTCAGAGGGGGGAGGAAGAATTGTAGAGGATCATGGACATTGAATGTGACAGTTTATTTCCATATGGCCTGTTTTTTGTTTTAATGGATTTCATAGAAACCATATGGAGTATGTAGTCTATAATTTGTTTTTGAAGAAAACAAATTTTGAGGGCCAGTAAGATCAAGGTATCTTTGGGCATGTGCGGAAATTCCTCAGTCGGTCAACACCTAATGTTCCACGTAGTACAGTAATAACAATCTCCTGATGGCAGCCCAGCACAAACTGCAGATCACGTGTGAAGAACAGTGCCTTTTTGCCAGGTTGCATATAGCAATACGATCAAATCTATTTGCATCCAGGAGAAACTAAACACCAGAGCCCTCCAATCTCATATCCTGGAGTTCTGAACACTATTTTTTTTTGTTTTCCCTGCTCCCACATGCCCGATTCAGCGTGAGATCTGACTGACTTAACTGTGGGTTTTCCTGGATAAAAGACTGCACAATCCTTACGCCCCCGAGACTGTTGTTGGCGTCCATCTACTAGACCATCCGCGGCACACGCTGAAACGACCGCCCCGCCTCTCCACGCCCATGCCGACGTTAGACTCGTGCGCGGCCTGGCGCGTGAACCGAAGCAGAAGACGCCGAGCCCCTCATAGCGATGAGTGCTCTCCCTCAGCGAGGAGACGGGGCTCACTACGACTGCTTATCCCTCAGCGCTGTGCTTACATTACCAACCCAACGTAAACATAAACAGGGCTCTCGATAAAGCTGGAGTTCTGGCGCAAGAAGAATTCCGATAAGACTATGAGGCATACAGTGCCACCTGATTGATTTCTGTCTCTTATTCAGAAAGTCTAGCAAAGTCATTTTGAAACACTTACTACAGTATTGCAGTCATTTCTTAGATTATAACGTGGTGCTGGGAGCTTAGTGGTGACGGGGGAATTCATTTTGAAATCATGTTGACGTGCTGGTTATTTGCCGAACGATTTCAGTATCTACAATAACTTGTTCTGACATGTTCCTAGGTTATGGATATCACAATTGAATATTATTTAAATGTAGACTGATCTGGATAATATGGAATAACTATAAAAGTGAATTTTAGATTAATGACTCCATTAACTTACATAACGTGGTGTATAGAACTGTATAGTGAAAAACATCGCAGGTATCAACAGGAAAAAAGCTTTTAGGAACCTTTATTTCTATATGGCATGGATGGATTTCAGTAATCCTGCACTATCCTGCGTCTACATACTGCGCAGTATCACTTATTATTTCAAAAGAACAGTGTACAGAGACTTTGTGGGAGTCTTCTTTCATCTTAGTGTTCACTGTTTTACATTTTTGATAGTCGGTTCTCAGGAAACACTGACATGTTTTGCTGGAGCATCTCAACGACATGTTCTTCACGCACACAGACATCAATAGGGGTTTTACTGCTTTATTCTGTCCGGTCTAAAGTCGATGGCTGTTTTCAGACCCTCCGACTCCTACGAACACTGCGGCCTTCGCTCGCCCCAACTGATGTCAGCTTGCCGCGCCTGGAATGTGACGCAGGAAGTGGATCAAAGCTCTACGCACAGGGCGCTACGTGGTAAGGCGCTACGTGACTTCTGGGACTCACTTGAAGGCGCACAAGCAATTGTTTTGGCGCTCGATGTACCGCAAGCTGTTCTCTTGCATTGTTCTTTAGTGCTTGTCCCAGCGCAGCCATCCAGTGTTAAAGGACATCTGCGTCGATTTTTCACGATTTCACCACATTTTTAGACATACGTGACTAGTAATCACTTTGCCTCCAGAGTTTCAGTGCAGTCTCTTGTTTGTCTTATAATGAGAGGGAACTGGGCCAAAACATACATGACTGCTTGGGCCAATGCACTTGGCTTATGTTAATATCCTGTAAGTCATCTTTTGAGTAGCTGGTGTACTTGCATTTTATGCGTTCCTTCTATGAGAGCCCAGTGTCCAGTAAACTTGACTTTCTCTAAGGATTCACCATGAGAATGTTCTCCTTACTGAACAATTAGACTAAATGTCATTGCTAAAGCCTGCCATTCATAGACTAATGCAACCATAAAGATGTGTTATTCATCACTGTTTAACCGCCTGAATGCGAATATGAAGTTTTGACATATCTGTGGAGGTGAACAAATCTAAGTCTCAAAGCACTTAGAGGATCTCTCAAATCCTGGCCTGATGTTTACCTGTCTGATACTGGTATTACGGCTGTTTAAGCAAAACTTCGACTTGCAGACATTTCTGTTGAGTATTATGTTATTATCTAATCTCTGGTTCTGGTATGTGAGGTGCTTGGGGTCTGCATGGCTACATATGTGTACACACCCCTACAAACACACACACACACACACACACACACACACACACACACACACACACACACACACACACACACACAAAATGAATGATAACTCTGTTGTTCTACACAGGAAAGGGCATATTTGGAAATGCTGATGACTCTGATGAGCATGCGTGCAACTATGCTAAAATACAGTTAATTGGGCAGGAAATCTACAACAATGTAAAACAGTGTACTGTGTTTGGCTCATATCTATTCTAAAACATAACAGTGTCTGTGACATTTGGTACAGATTCTTGATCTAATCAGCAAGACCTGTTTTGAAGAAAAAAAACAATAACATCAACAAAAGATAGAGGGCGCTGCAACCTTCCTCAAACTCTCATTTCAATCCAGTCAGTCTGCCCTGGGTTTAGGGCGCCATTGAATTTTTTGCTCATTTTTACTATTTGATAACCAATAGTAGAAATTATTTATTTAAATGACTTTTTAATTTAAAAGGCACGCTGGGTTTGTTAATTCCTGATGTCACACTTTCCTGTTAATCATTTGATTCTAGAGCAGGTAATTATGTTATTCATTGACAGAGCTCAGAGGTACCAGGAATCACATTTACTCCATAAATCATTCTATTATCTACATTCTACTGTAGTCTGCCTGAAACTTAGCCAAGGCCATTACCCAGTAATGTGTTCTCCCCTGTCACACACTCATGTGGACTTTTTCAATTAGAGCCTGATCGATCACAGAAAAAAAGATTCTACATCCAAGATTAAAATACCCAAAGTTATGCTTACACAACTTTGCTATTTTTATGCTCTCATCACAATGGGCTAGAATTGGCATAACAACTTGATTCATTTCTGAAATTATATAGACTAGTTAGGTGCCCGTACAGTAATTATTTAGTTTGTTTCTATATTTGTCAGGCAGACAGTATGAGTGGACCTATGGTGCTATGGTAAACTTGATATGATATTTGTCTCATTTGAGACAGCGGGCCATGAACACTAAAGGACTGCTATGTCTTACTGTATGGTGTGTGGCTTTGATGTGGTCTAATTAGCATTGGCGTATCTGTGCGGGACTGTAGGTATTCTTAGAAACTTGGAAGGTGGCATGCATGGAAGTCCATTGTTTGTATTTGTCTGCTGCAGTGTTACCTGGCAACGGGTGTTCTTTGAGGGAAATCCTTGCGTGTGAGCACACCTGGCTTTGTGACATCAGCAGTCAGTCCTTCCTGGGAGCAGCCAAGGACATTCTATCTCGCTCCCTCTTTCTCTCTTCATTCTTTTAGGACAGCTGAGTCACCAAGAGACTACTACTGATTGCAGGGTTTGATGCTATCGACCGCATCATCAGCACGCAATATTGTGAGGCAGCAGGAAACTGTAGCTTAATGGAGCCTGTAGGGATCCCATATCTTAATGGAACCTGTAGGGAAATCATATCTTAATGGTGCCTGTAGGGAACCCAGAGCTTCATGGAGCCTGTGATCTTTATGTTACACTTCCTATGATATTTTTTTTTTTCCCCTGACAACACTAAGTAATCCCAAATAAGATCAAACAAGATGAAGAATTTTATTCTATATAAAAAAAAAATGCAGAAGCAACCAAAAGGATACATAAAATGTGCTTTGGCATGATAGCAGAGCCTGGAGCTCGGTGCGATTATAGAACTGTATCTCTCCATGATCACTGTTGGGCCCTTGGGGCAGCGGTGGGATGCCTGTACATGCACACATGGCTTGCTGTTCACCGGGGCTGGGGAGAGGGCCACAGTACTGCACAGTACTCTCCAAGTCCCTCACTCCTCACTGAACACCAGCTACGTCTTTACGTGTTGTGCCAAGCTCATCGTGAAATTCAAATAATTGCAGGTTAACGAGATACGGTGAGATTTCATCACTCGTAGGCTCTGATTACTAGCTTGGCCAACGTTACGGATTCTCAGTTAGTGATCCACATGTCTGGCTTCAGCATTATCCTTTCCAGATTTCGCATGGCTAACCATAACAGAATGAGATTATTTGTACCTTTCCCTTTACTTTTTGATGGGTGGGTGAAAATGGAACTATCAGACCAAGATCATGTTCCTCAACATGCTTTTGTTTTTGTTATGGTAATGGCAAAAGTTGAACGAGATGAGAGATATTGCTTTTGCTTACAATATAATCAGAAAGGATAGTACTGTCAAATGTGTTTCATAACACCATTCATGAAAGAAAAGCAGACAGTTGCTACCGTTCTTTTGGACTACGGATGACTCATCCTGTGTACGATTTCAAAACACACACACACAGATGCATGCATGAACTTCTACAGCTAAAATAAAACACCGGATCTTTCTACATATGAAAACTGATCCCATTTTGATAGTCACTGACAAGTTGAACCAAAAGAAAATAGATCTAGTCAGATTACATTAAGAGGTTTTAGGATCAGTGGGACTTCACTGTTATTTGAAGAAGTCACTTTTGGCTTGAGATATGAGTTTAGTAGATGACATTATTTGGTCTAAGTGTTTACCCTTAGCTCAGCACTACATAATGTACATATTGTACACCCACATACGCCCCACAGTTTGCACAAATGGACATCCGCTATTGTTGCCTTAGCAAAGATCGGTGCCTTCGAAAATGAGCCAACACAGTTGCCAAGTCATTTTAGCACTTTCTGGTTTTGCATTTGTTCCCCAGTAGGCTGCTGACTCTTTTTGCTGTTACCATGATTCATGCGAAGCAGCTTACCGGCCCTCTGCTGCTATTCTGCCACCAGCTGTTGTCGTCAACAGGTGAGTCAAGTGCGCTAGCACACGTTCTGCTATACGCTAATGCTAACATCAGCCACCCTCACTCTCTGTCTCCACGTCTCTGTCTGTTCCTGCCAGACGACATCCCCCCTGTGGACTGCGGAAAACCCTTCCCTGCCACAACTCCGCAACCCCCCCCCACCTTTCCCCCACGAGCCCTTTAGAGTCATGAAGTGGTTTCAAGCCCTAACATCTTTAAAGGGGAGTAAAAATAAACCCCGGAGACACATGTGCTTTTCATCTGACCTGGGGGAGGTGGGGAGGGGGAGGGGCCAAGGGAAAGAAGCACTCATTGTAACCTATTTACTTTGAGTTGTTATGATTGAGTCCAAACCAGCATGCAATTTACAGATTGTTTTCCTCAAATAAGAGAGTACTTTCTGTAGACGAAAGGAACGGCTGAGGTGGAGAGAAAAGTCCTTCTGAGGTAAAAGACAAGTTAAAAATAAACTACATATCCCACATAAAGATCTCTAAAGATAGTATGCAGAAACCAAGAACACTAAGTCAATAAACGGTTACTCACCAAAGACATGGATGTGCTAATATTCCATTTATGTCATGGGTACATGGGTATTGACGATTAAACAGGACATGAAACAAAGGCTTAAAATTGGACTCCACCTTTATAAATCATTTGGGGCACATGATATGTCACCAAATGTCACCAAACTGAGGATCTCTGAATTTGTTTTAAACCAAATGAACATTTGACCTAAAATCAAACAAACGATTAAAACATCAGTGTTCATTGCTTATGGATTAATCTTTTTGAACAGTGTTATCTCATGTCCAAGTCAAACATTGTGCTGCATGTTGACATAACATTGGTTTTAAACATTTTTTTCACACACAGATGAGTCAGTCTTCAAATAAAGTAACTAGGTGTTCAATCAATAGCCACAGACAAAGATTAAGAAAGGAACACATCTTTCAGAGGCCGTATGCAAACAAGAGACTGAGGGAATTAAGAGGAGTTGGGACTCCAGGCATTCATAATGATTAATCTTTACAGCATTCTAGCCAGACTTTCTGTCTATTCGCTGAAAATCAAACTCACATACAATGTAGATGTATTCAAGGTGCTGCCTGCAGGATCGTTTTCTAAAAAAAAAAAAAAAAACCAAACAAACCCTATGCTGACTATTACTGCCACAATTTTGCTGCACTTTCTTGTGCAAACCTAGGACAGCTAGGAGTGTGTGAAGCGTGACCCCTATCTGGAACTGAATGACTTCTAATCTCCAACACCATTGGCAGACTGGTCCTCTTACACAACAGTGTAATTATGGGCCTAAATAATGTAGATGTTGACTTTACGCAAATGGTCATGAGAATATATGTTTTAGAATGAAAACATTTAATTTAACCTGAAAACATCACCTTGCCTCAATCATGCATATATTACATATTTATCTGTTCAAAATGATTTAGTAACAGACTGGATACTTAATTAGTTATTAAATTGTTTATTAGCATACTGAATCATACATTAAGTTTTACATGTTATAATGTAGATGGAACCTAACCTCATAAGGTAAGATAGATTACCCAATATTCTTGACAATTATGTCATAAAACAGAAATATTCAGAACAGAAAGTATTGGGATACTTTACCCAATACAAAGGATTACTATATTAAAGCAATTGGATTATTTTCCATTAGTTTTGAATTACTCTTTAACCCTTTTACTGCCAAAGATGTTCGGAATACTGGTCCACAGTGCCAGCAGTCCACACGGTCCTATATTTCCTCTGTGCAGACATATTAACTCATGAGATGTGTAAGCCTACACTCCTGTCAAACAAAAAGCTAGGCTCCAACAGAATAAACATCCCAGATAGGTATACAGTGTTTTGGCTTTGTTCAGCAAACAAAGTTCTTTTTACCAAGCCTGTGTTTTGTTAAAATATACTGCATAAAAACTGTTTATTTAAAAAATGTAAGTATCCTACTCGTATAGGAACGTACATAGCACTTGTTTGAGAATAGGAAAAACAGATAGTAATCTGTGTTCTGCACACCCACCTGTGCCGAACATTTAATAGAAAAAAAAGTGAAAAACCCGAAACACATTTAACTTGGCCATCTTCAAGCGCGTCGTAGAAGGACAGGCAGCGCATTCGGTTTCCTGGGACCAGCTGAGGCAGCAGTGAATAGCAGGACATGGGCTTAAATAGGGGAGTGGACAGGTGGGTTCAGTAAACAGGTGATTGCGAGGGAGGTAGGCGTGTGCAGGCGGATTGGAGTGAGCGTCCCTGGGACCCTGGGACCCCAAGGACCCCACCAGCCTCTGAGATGGATGGTCTTCCCGGTCATCTGGGTGCTGGTCTTGAAGGGGGAGACCCATGGAATGAGGCAATGAGGATGGCATCTAGCACCATGCAGACACCCAGCTCCAGTCTTCTGGCCCGTATCCCTCCCAGTCGACCAAGTATTGCAGTTGCTTCTTTCTCCTGCGAGAATCCAAGAGTGCACACACCTGGTAGGTTGGTCCATCCTGCAACTCCAGTGGAGGTGTCATGTTGAGGTGACTGAGGAGTTGTGAGGTGAACCGAACCCCCATGTCTGTCATGACATCCTCAGGTAGCCCAAACTGTCAAAAGATGTGGTGAAACAAGACGTCGGCTGAGTACTGGCGAGTGTTGGCTCTGGTGTTGCACTTACCAGGCCTGTAGGTCCCCTGAAATGAGAATCTGGAGAAGAACATGGACCACCGGGCCTGACGAGTGTTCCGCCTCCAGGTGGATTGGAGGTACTCAGATATTTATGGACTGTGATCACCCAGAAGGGATGACACACTCCCTCAAGCCAGTGTCTCCACTCCTTCAGGGCAAGTTTCATTGCAAGAACTTGAACTTAAAGTCCGGAGGAATCTGCAATAGACATTCGCAAACCCCAGAAACTGCTGGAGCTTGCGGTGTGTCGGGGGTTGCAGCCATCCGGTCACCGCCTCCACCTTGCATGGTTGCATACTGTCAGCACCTTTCCAGATGACGTAACCCAAAAAGTTGACCTCGGACAGACCAAAGTCACACTTCTCTAGCTTGCAATAGAGTTGGTTACGTAGCAACATACTCAGTACTGCCCATACATCCTGTACATGTTGGTCTTGGGAAGGAGAGTAAACCAGGATGTCGTTGATGTAGGTAATGACAGATCTACCCAAAAACTCCCCAGGACCTCGTTAATAAACGCCTGGAAGACGGAGGCCACCGTAGCCAGGCTGTACGGCAAAGCCCGGTACTCATAGTGCACTTTGGCAGTACTAAAGGCCGTCTTCCTTCCCTTACTCTCATCAGATTACAGGCGCTGTGAAAATACCTAGTTCCCCAGAGTTATTACAGCGCTGACGGAACCAGGGGAAGAGGATTGGGGTATTTTTTGATGATGGCATTCAGGCCCCCATAGTCCATGCAAGGGTTCAGATCCCCAGCCTTCTTCTTCACGAAGAAGATGTTGGCAGATGCTGGGGAGGTGGAAGGACAGATGATTGTGAGGGAGGTAGGATTGCGATGGAGTGGGTGTGTCCCTGGTGCCACCACATTAGTGTACACAGGAGTTCATTATCTAGTAGTAACAGTAGTAGTCATGTTTTCACTTTTCCAAAATAAATACACTCATAGAAATAAATTAAAAACATTAAATCCTTAAATATGGAAAAAAAACAAGCATAAACAAACCAAACAAATAAACAAAACATCTGATAACAATTCCAGGAGATGAATGGCTATTTGAACTCCAGTATTCTAACTAACCTAAACTAAGCACAAAAGAAAATTCTTTCCATCAAGATAACTTTTCCTTAACACGCATAAATGAATAAGAAACAAATATCTTATCCAAGTGATAAAATGAAAAGCATGTGTTTACAATAAACAAATCTCACAAGAAACTCACTGAAAACTCCCCGTTCATGATCGTTTAAACTATTAGAACCCAAACTGTCATAAATAGGATCTCACAAACAGACATCTGTTTCAAGTTTAATCCTCTAAATAAAAGCTATATTCGATACTGTTGCAGTTACCTAATTACTGCCTTTTTATGTAACTAACAGAATACATTTACCTTATTTGCATCCTGTTACATAACTCTGTTACATTCTTTACATTACCCGTCCATGTTCATAGACATGGGCAAGATTACTAAAGAGTTAAAGTGACATACAGCAAGATACAAATGATTTTACGTCCGTAGATCATTCGGTGTTATGTTACAGTAAGATACTGAAAACTGTATGTCATTGTGTATCTGTCACATACCAATGCACACGCTGCGTCAGTCCATAGTCTGACGTAGTAAAACATGTAAGAACATGTTGAATATTACATATAAAGAAATATAAAGAAAGATGTGAATAGTATTATTTAATTCTTTGCTTCTCTTTGTATTCACCACTTTTTCTCTGTGGTAGTACAGGTATGACAGTACACTACCTTTTCCTTCGTGATTGCTCAACGATTTGATTGCCCACAAAAATGCATTTCATTTAAACTAAACAGTATAACACACTTCCTGTGGGGGGTTCAAGTCAAGGAAAGGCTGGGTATATGAAACCAATAATGGCTTGTTACATAACAAGTGGTCAAAAGTACAGCGTTCTGCTTATAGGACTCATTCCTGAGACGAGACCAAATCCATTTCTGTACATATTGCAGGATTTATAACATTACATATAAAAGACAAATGGAATGTCAGAAAAAGATCTCTTCCCTCTGGGCAAGCAGCTGTGAGAGAGGCAAGGTGTACAGAATAAAGCTGACATGAATTCTCAAGATGGCATTCATATGTCCTAACCAGTGTCTTCCTTGATAGTCCTGAAAGGAATCTTATCCTTCTGATCATCAAGCCATTAAAAGTCTTAGAACTTTGAAATATCCAACAAATATATTCAGCAAAACATTTGTAGCTGTAAAATAAATCATAAATCTATCTATACCCCCACCCCCACACACACACATGCACATATACTCACATACCAATTTGAATTCCACTGAAAATCTATTATGTACTTTGCGTCATGTGATTAAATCCTTCTCAGGTGTGTCTTGCCTATTTGTGTTTGTGTTTTGAAAGCTGCAATGCAGCTTGGTTTGCTATGCTGATCGGCTGCCATGACAGCAATCAGCTTCAGACATCAGAGTGGTACAATCTTGTTTACTTCAGGAATGCAGGTTCTCTTTTGAATAGTCAAAAAATGGCATAGTTTAAAAATTAAACCATAAGAGCTAAAGAGGTACAGCATGTCCATAAAAATCCTGAAATATAAATATTAAGAACTTTTCTTTGTAACAACCTGTAAAGAAATTCTTGACCAAGGCAATATACCATATCATCTTTCACCCTGTGAAAACTATGGGTGGGTATTTGTCCTGCTACCAGGAATCGAGCATTTGGAACCAAGGGCCCCAAAATGTGTTTGTTATTTTTTTAAATCCTGCCGTAATCCGGACCTGTGAATTTGTTCTAGTTTGATCTACACATGAGCTCTCTGCACGATCATCAAAAAACAACAGAGCATGGTGAGAAACATTCCTTGCAAGTTTAATTTGACTTCAAATAATCATAAGAACTTCAAAGGGGTCCCTACGCTAAGACTGCAGTATAATCTGACCAGGGTTTACGTTTGCACCAAGTGAAATTATGCACCTTACATCACTAAAATAGCTAATGTTCCCCCCTCTGTCAACTTTGAATGGGTCAAGAACAATATTAGCTCACCAACGAGACCGAATAAATCTATTAGGAAAATATTCACGCATATTAAAAACTGCAGCCTTGTTTCACAATTTGGACTAAATATCTGGGCTGTTGTCAGAGTTTATGGAAAATACACTGCTTGGTAGAGCACGATGAGGAGTGAACCAAAGAATGCACTGAGACAGCTGTGTATTCATCAAGGAATTCCTGTGCAGTTGATTCCCACGCAGGTAAACTGCAGGTATCTTTTGTTCTGCTGCGGTACGTCCACCGTTGTTATAAATGCCCCACGCAATGACATAGTTTGTGGTTTTTTTTGGTCTTGTTGACTTTCATCTTGTCATTACTACAGAATGTTCATGCCTTGCATGTCAAAAGTAAAAATGGAATCCTGCAGTGCATGTTGCTTTTGAACACAGAAGACAACCTTCTAATGCTGTGAGAATGGAAAATATTTTACTCGAAGTACGCATGACTTGCTGTGACTGCGTGGAGTGACCAGTGACGCCCATGTAATTATGATGCAAAAATGATTTGTGACTGAAACCATAAAACCAAAAAAAAGGAATGTAAATTGTCCTGCAAACTCATAAGTTTAATTCTATAATGTAAAATAAATAAGACAACATTTTAATATGTTTAAAAACGTATTAACATGTAAGATTAGTTTGGCCGGTATCCTATATATGCGACTAAATCTGAGATTCTCCGATTTTATCTGTTGCATTGCTGAATAAAAGCTTTCAGTAGGTGGCTCATGGCTAATGGCTAGTATCTGAGCCGTGGCCTGGGTCGCTGTCTGTAGGAAAGGCTACACAGTGCCACCCCCAGACACTGAAGCAGACACTGGATCAGCTGAACTCTCTTGTCTAGACGAAGATGCCATACAAGCATTCCTAACCCGGGGACTCATACCAAGCAGCTTAAGGTCGTACTTGAGCAAGACTGGTGGGCAGGTGGGTGGCTGGGAGGCTGTTGCACAGACTGGAAGGCAGGCTTTTTCTCTGTTTGGTCTGCTCTGACTATTACAGCCTGCCTCCCATAATGCTTTTCTACATGTAAGCGCCACATGTCACCATTGACTAAACCACAGCACCCACTACTCCCTGCTTTTAACTCAAGCACTGCTTCTCTCTTTCCTCCACACACACACACACACACACACACACACACACACACACACACACACAGAAGTCCATGTGCTAGACACACGCAAGCCTCCAATCACGTAATTACACTATCCACGAGAAGCTTGTCATTTTAGGTTAGTAACTAACTATTGAAATGTTGACTGACTTTGCAATTTGAAAGGAAAATCACAGACACTGTGTGCTGTCAGTGCACTCAGATGCTGCTTTTCTAGGCTGAAATAATAAAGGACAGCTGATGTCACTGGTAACGAGTTCCTCAAGAGTCATTAAGATGAAGGAAATTAAAGAGCTTGATCTCCTCTGGAGCTCTTGAACCCTCTGTACACAAAGAGGTTATTCTCTTAGAAGGCTTCAGCTGCTCTGTAAGAAAGCGCTAATTAATATTTCATGTGCAACATTTGTAAATGGGAGGTAAGGTGAAATTTTCACATCATCATTTTTGAGCTCACATATGCAGGTGATCTAGACTTCTCCGTACAACCCAAATACTGATGTTTTTATGATGTTGGATGAGATGTACTCTACATTTGTAAAGGTTAAATGCTGATATAACTCAGCTTGGCACTGTGTTTTTGCCAACTATCCTTAACACGCGCCAGCCAAATGGACTCCTTTCTTGTGGAAAGTTCACCCCGCTGAGAGCAGTTATACATGATGTACCACAGAGACCCTGACCTTTAAGAATTGCAAAACCTTGAGTCAAAAAAGGGAATAAATAAATCAAAGGGGAATAAAAGAAAAGCCTGTTTCCTGAAGGTTTACAGAAACTGCTTAATAATGGGTGCCACAAGAATGATGAAAGAACTGATGGATGCACCTTCGTGGTACATGTAGGTGATAAATCTAAAGGCAACTTTCTTCTAAAGTCCAGTCTGTTACTGTAGCAGGTATTTGGGCATCGAATTCTGACCCAAACCTCTGCTGGTGGTTCCTGGGTGGGTCCGCTGACTATAGCATTGCTTTCTGTGTACAGGCTGTGAGGTTTTCGGTACATATACCTGAGTTTGGTTCTCAGTGATGCATTTGTGGCTGGGATATGACACAACCAAAGGACTGGAAAAGACCCATGAAGCAAATGATTGTTGATTGTTTTCGCTGCTCGAATCCACCTAGCTAATCGAATTCTGCTTTCACCTTTTTCATGAGCTGCAGAAGGTGTTCAAAAGCGAAAAAACACCATGTCATTTGTGCCGCATGGCCGCCTAAATAGACTAAAACTACCGACTATGTAAATGTGTGCCGAGAACAGACCCCACCCCCTTCATCTCTTACATCTGCACCAATTCAGAACTTCGGTTTGAAGTCAAGTCATTAGCTGAGTCCCGCGGCATTATCTAAATAGGTAAACAGAATGGAGAATGGGGAAGACTGACGGCCCTTCGTTACTCATGCATTGTCATGCACGCCTGGCCTTTGATTTGGCCTGATAAACGTTCCCACTCCAACAAAGAGTGTGTTTGTTTAAGGCCAAACACACACCTAAGGCAGGTTCACGGTGGGCGGGCTTGGGGGAAGGCGGACTGCAGACACCAGGCCTCCGGCATTTACTCTCTCACTCTGTAATGAGAGAGAGGGCCCAGTTCACCTGAATGTGTGTGTGTGTGTGTGTGTGTGTGTGTGTGTTCAGCAAGTGAGGATGCTGTTAAGTAAGTTATGTTGGTATTGGGTTACCTGTAGAAACTGCACACTTTGCAACAGCAAAATGTTAAAAGGGAACCACGGTGCCAGAAAAAACAGGTTTTCAGATCTATCTATCTATCTATCTATCTATCTATCTATCTATCTATCTATCTATCTATCTATCTATCTATCTGTCTATCTACAGTATCAAAGAGTTAAAAGTTTGGACACGCTATTTGCTTAATTTTTTTAAACTTTTTTCTACATTTTAAAAAAGGAAACATATCAAGAAAATGAAATAGCACATATATGCAATTGTGCTATGATAGTCAGTATTTGTTTATCTTAGATTTTAGATTCTTTGTTGTAGCCATCCTTTACCTTGATGACTCTCGTGGTTCTCTCATCATGAGGTGCCATCTGTGACGCTTTTCCATCAGTCTTTACGAAATTCTCAAATATGCCGACCACTTGTAGGGTGAAGAACTAAGGCTCTGAAATAAAACTCTTTGCTGAGAGTGTGTCTAAAATGTGTGTGTGTATTTTGGAAATCATCTCATATATCTCATAAGTTATATTTATCTTTGAAACAAATTTAAGCATAATCCATTAGATTAAACTGCCTATGCTGGTATTAAAAACATTCAGTCAGGTCAGACCTTTGACTGGGTCTGTATACAGTATATATGTATATATTTGGTGATACAACAGAGTTATTCATCTTATCTTTCTGCAGAGATTTCTTGTGTTTGACATAAAGAAAAAAAAGTTTGTATCATTTTACACATGAAAAGTGACTTTAATGCAAGTGGTATTTAAATTGTATTTAAGTTACTGAATGGGGCAAATGACTGAAGAAGAAAGTTTGTTTATTAAACGTAACCTAGGAGAGGCACATTTTCACTTTTTGGGAATAGAAATCTGACGTTTGCTGACAGTTTCACATGGTCCCTGGTGATATAGAGAGCTATGAGTCTTCATCGTTGTTGTTTTTACCCCAGTGACCACACTGACAGTCAGCTCTGACATGCAATGACTCTCACCTGTCTTTAATCAAGCCATAAGGGAGACATGTAGAAGCAAAGCAGAACACATAGTGAAACTCAGTTGCCTGTAATTGGTTGTTATATGTCATTCTCCAGCCAGTGGGACGAGCACCTCTGCCAGACTCGTGGCTCATGCAGGGTGGGACCCTGTTCCTGTCCCTGTAAAAGCACCTGACGCCTCCTATTCAGCGTCAGCTGGAGCAAAAGCGTCACTGTAGAGCAAATGGAGACAGCCGGAGAGGTCTGTAAGTTGGCCAATCATGCTGAAGACCATGACTGCACCCTGGCTGAGGTACAGGGCAGGAGGGTGCAGGAAGAGGCAGGAGGGAGAATCTCATTTATGTTCTGTTTCAGTTTGTAAGTCAGAGGCAAACAGCACAAAGGCTGGGTTTGGGCTTCATGTGAAGGTTTAGGTTATGGGTCTGTGTTAAGACTGTTTTTTAAGGTAATGCAATTCCTTGTCTAGAAAGAACAGGTAGTCTCCAAAAACACCCAGGCGGTACGCATTGCTGCATCAAACAAAACGAGTACAGACAGGTATGTAAATCTAATTAAAATTAGCTTTGATGTCTCTATTACCATGAATTATTAATATGAATTTTGTTGAACAGGAAAACCGGTAATTTTGCCTATAGGCTTTTGTGAAATATGGGACTTTACTAAGCAGGAGATATTTTTTACAGATTCCAGTGGTTATATGAAGAATGCAGACTGATTCGATGAGATCAGTCTAGCTCTTGAACACAGTGTACCTCAAAACATGGCACAACGAGCTTCAGTTGGTGGGAACACGGCAATTATGATTGTCATGAACTTGTATATGCAATGTGAAGAGCAGGCCCAAATCTAGCCCTCAGGCTGGCATTAGCTGCTTAAGCTTGTAATTGGGCCCACAGCTGCCTCAAGATCATTTAGTGTTATCCTCGCTTAAGCAAAACAGACAACAAACACTATGAAGGCATTATGGAAATCGACTTTATTACAGCAAACGTCAAGCTATTGCAGAGGACAGATGACTCAGCAGAGACTCACAAGGCAAAAAGGCCTTTCATTTCTGAGGTTTTACCCTCAAAGTGGCACCTCTCGGTTTGAGACCATAAGTCTTAGAAAAATGACATTGAGACAACAGTTTGTGTCCTACTATGGATACAGTACAGAGGTAATATTGCTGTATAACACAACACTAATAATAAAGGAATGAACATAATTAAAAATCACTTTGCTGAACTAACCACCTGAAAAGAATTCTGTGTGGCCCACCAGACAAGTGTCCCTGTATTTATTCATTTTTCACTTGAAGTATAGTTGGCTGAGCACCCGATATTGGCTGTAATTGTTCATTAAATTTACCCACAGTGCTCCAGTGCTTCCTGAGGATTCATATACAGGAACAACACATTCCAGCATTGACAAAGGAGTGATACCTACATCAGAAAGCTCTCCTGTACTCTTTGATTGAATGAGCTACAGTGATGTATTTGTAGATGCACATCATGGGGTGTGGGTTTAATAAGCTCAGTGTTATAAGTGTGTGGCAGATGTGCTTGAAAAGACAGAGAAAACCAGGCAACATTCTGGTTGTCATCCACCAACCAGCTCCATTCAGAACACCTGAATCAGTCAAATAGAACACCTGAATCAGTCAAATATGGGTCAGAATGATGCTTTTTCATGATTTTATTTTTATTTGAGGACTCATCCGTTCCTGAGGTTCAAATGCAAATTACACAGGACAGATTTAAGCAAGTCTGGCAAAGTTTCTTGTAATTCATGGTAATTACCCCCTACTCCAGAATATCACTCAGTTACACAGAAAGAGAGAGAGAGAGAGAGAGATCACATGGCATACAGATCTCACTACACATGGCCCTGATTTGAGCTTTGTTGTCATGGGGGGCCTCCACTGAAATGCATGTGTCAGTGGTTTGTGTCAGTGGTTCTGGACAAGCAGGTGGACAACAGGCCCATTTTGTGTGGCCGCCATCAACCACCATCTCTACATCTGCCAGTGTTCAGGCAGACAAACTCACCCCCAAATTCACCCACGGGTCTCGTTGGCCTGTGGCCCCCCACCTCAGAGCTATGTGTGAGGCTTGGGCCCCATTCCAGACTGGCCTCATCACGTGCTGACACTCTGGGTGCACACACATACACACACACACACACACACACACTCGTAAACGCTCGCACACACACACACAGAAACACACGGAACGCACACACAGGGTTACGCCATCACTGACGTCCGTCAGGCGGGAATCTTTACTTCGTTTTCATTGTTTATCTGCTGGAGTGTTTTCCGTGTGGTTTGGGAGACAGAAATCCTAACATTCTGGCTCTACAACAAGCTCTAAATTCACTAGCTGTCCATCCCTCTGTGGCGCAGCCAAGTCAATACGAACGACTGGAAAATACCCTGGAAGACTCACAGACACGCCTGAGCTCTTGGGGGATTCAGCTCATGAGGGCGCCCCTGATGTGGAACCCATCGTGAGCTTGAGGAAATTAAGTGTGTATCAAATCTCACGTCTCTGTTTGGGCCTTACTTTGCCTGGCAACCACGAAACAAGACCCCTCCCCCTCCCCCTCCCTCTCTGGAGGTGCTCCAGACTCTGTGTTGCGCAGGCGAAGCAGTGTGTCATGTAGATTTTTTTCCCAACTGGTAATTAACGGCGTGTTGCAAACACGATCGAGCCCGCGCGTGAGACGACGCACGTGCGCTCAATTTTGCGGCTCCTGTGCGGCCCTCAGGTAAAAAAAAAAAAGGGGGGGGGGTGTGCGTGTTGAAGCGAGCACGACAGGAAAAAGCTCTCCGCACTTCATGCTGATGAATGGGGCACCTGGCCTGCAGTGAGGAAGACGAGATGTAAAACTTTCGTTAAGCCTGACAGTTCCTGCTCACCTGTGTGACCTGCCACAAAGAGCCCTCCCAACACACACACACACACCGAGCTGTCCGTTTGGCCTGGGCGGCGTCTTCAACAGCGGGCACCACGTGCTCCGACGTCACCCGTAGAATGGGACAATCCATAACCGGTTCTGGAACGTTCCAGTGGCGCTTGGTCGGCTGACCGCATGTTTCCTGTGGTAATAATCCGGCCTCTTTTCCCAGGCCCTGGGTACATTAAACAGGGGGAGGAAACCGTGCTCGCCTGACACAGACACTGAGCGGAGGGACGGCAGCCAGGAAGCGAACGTCACGCCAGGAGCCAGCAAGGAAGCCGCTTGCGCTCTGATGCGTCTCTGATGCACACTTCCAGGTAGAGCACTAACAAATTAGCGCTCTTCTGGGCAGACGGTAATGAGGAACACAGCCGCTTAGGCAGGCACTGGGGAAATGGCATTACAGAACAGAGAAGAAAAAAAAAACAAGCAAAAAACCCCCAAAATGCTCCCAGCATAGCGATGATGGTGTAACTCCTGCGTGACGTCTTCAGTCGTATAACCCCCCCCCCAGCTCTGAACGAGTATGATGAAATATTACTAGGCAGCCCTAGCCAGGATGGCTCCCCCATGTACCCAAAACGCGACCAGGGAACGCAGCATCCAGCACAACTGGCAGCGCTCCCTCCTCGTCTGCTGGACCACCCACGGACTGCAGCGCAACCCGAGACCTCCAGGCCAGCCAGAAAAGGCCTGGCACAGCCGGCAGCAGCCAGCCGCCAGCGGGGAAGTCGCGGCAGTGGGCCGAGCTGCACGTCTTCTGCTTCGAGTACGGCTTCGCTGGGAAACTTAGCACAGGCCCGTTTTTAAAAATATTAAAATGTTTCAATCTGATAGGGCAAATGTTTCATTTACTAACACCACTGGAGCACTAATAAGTACATGAACAAACAGTATATCATGTGCATAATCATTTTTAGTCATATTTGAACAATTCATTTCAAAATTCTTACATGATGTTATAGTGACACAGTCCAGCAGGATATGTGTAAAAGATCAAACAATGCATTTTTGCACCCTTGCAACACCAAGCTGATATGAATAGCAGCTAATGGTCTTACAGCACAGTCTGATCTCATAGTGCAACAAAACAATGAAATTCCTATAGAGTGAGACAAGAATGGGAAAGGGGGGGGGGTGATGTTTAGCTCAGTAGGTCAACTCTAAAAGCAGCAATCCCATTCAATGTCGATCTAAATAAATTCTATTGTCAGTATTCAGGAGTTCATTGTGACAGCTGTAAAGCACCTGTGTGTCTGTTTTCCCCTGCTCCGACATATTTAACCTACCGAGTCATGAAATTGCCGTTTAAAAATTTGCTATTATCTCTGGACATTGAAAGCATTGACACATTTTTTTTTTTTTTGCAACGGTTGCTATACAGTGATGCAACTCGCCAGAATGTTCTTTTCCCGTATTTTACAGACAGTTAGGGAGTTGAATGGAAGGCACAGCAATAGTTCCCCTACAGATGTGGGAGAGTGAATAAGACGAACTGAATGACAAAGGAGACGTAGGGAGGAGCAGACGATGTGACTCCTGCGGGGAGAGCAGGAGGTGTTCAGGCAAGGTCAGAGGCCAGACAGCTGCCCTACTGTACTGAACGCTCATCCTCACGCCCCAGAAAGACCAACGAGAGGAAATCACCCTTGTTAAGCGTTCACTTCCGTTTGCTCGACTGAACTTTGGATTCCACGCACACCCCACATCGCACCGTGTATGGAGTAGCTTCATAATCGTCAAAAGATGTTTTTGTTTTTTGTCAGCTGATGATTTGTACCCAGTGTAAATTCAATTGTGGTTGTTCTTGTATTTTAAGTTATTTATGTCTTCAGTTAAAGAAAACATCCATCACTTTTTATTGGGTCCCCTTTTTTTCAGTGGATCAGTACGCGATTAGCACTCCCAGATCCTGGATCCCTGGCAGAAAGTGCATTCCGTCTAATCCGCAGTGCTGATTTTATACGCAGCTGACAGAGCTTTTCCAGCCCGGATCCTTGTTCCACTCCATGGACTAATTAGCTTAATAAAAGAAGGCCTGTGTCATATGGAGGCGTCCTTCCTCAACTGTCTCCAGAATGTCTGAAGGCCTACTTTGAGGGTGCAGCTCTTGGTGGCCCGAGATGGCGGAGTGAGGCTCCGGGGTGGTTTCTCTCCGACGCAGGCACCCTGAATCGCAGTGGGGAGATGTTATCAGGGGAGAGGGGGGTGGTGAAGGCTCTGTATTTACCTACAGCCACTCTAGTGGTAATGAAAGAGGTCGACACGACTGACCTTTGCTAAATAAGCGACGTTGTGTGTTTGGAGCCTCTTTGAAGACATCCCGGCCATCTGAGGAATTCAGCTGTTGATAAACTTTAGTTGAAGTGCTGCTGTTAAGAGATTATCAAGCTGACTTTTTTAACAAAATCTACAAGGACTAAAATGCTCCTAGGCGTAGGCTTGGAGCTATATAGGCTAGAGATATGTGTTATTGTTAGGTTACTGTGTGACTTTCCATAGGGGTGGATTCATGTGAATTCTTACTGCATACATTGTGACTTTACATTCTCACATGACGGAGCTACTGTACATTCATACCGTCACAGGGTGTGATGTCAAGTCACAACAGGCTGCAGTGTAGACCACAGTGGTGAAATGAATTTGTTTGAAAAACGACATTCCAGGAATAGAGTACTACAGCATGCACTATATGACCCCGCCATCCGAGGAGCATTGCATTGTCTGAATCATACAGAACGTTCTGGAAGGCTCCGCCCACATACAGTAGCAGAAATCCCTGACTATTACACGTCCTGTTATGCTTCAGTTAGCAACCAAGACCAGCATGGTGTTGGAAAAAAACACACCTCCCTCATGATTTGTCCACAACCCCCTTTTCCTGTAAGGACTCTCTTCTTGGCAACTGACCTCTGTCTTGACCACAGAGTAAATGCTTTTCAGAGGACAAAATGTCTGACTTATGTTTCACCCAAGCTGGATACCGCTTCTCTGCTCTATGTTCTGACACTGTGTCGGTATGCTAGAGATCCACACCTTGGTCCAGGACCTGGCCTGGTTCAGGCCTGGCTACGGTTCTGCTCTGGCCTCCGGCGTTCTGTACCGCAGACGACATGCATGCGGTTTGGCTTGGACTGCCCTGGGCTGCCAGGAGAAGCTCCAAGCCAAATATTTTCGCCTCGGCAGGTCGGCAGTGGGAGCCTGTGGGAAAGGGCTGGAGCTACAGCAGTGGGAATGTGCTGCCTGCTTTTCTCCTAGCTGGTCACGTTTATTATCCTAACCTCAACATGCAACAATACCCTTTCTCTCTCTCTTTCTCCTACTCTTTGACTTTCTCTCTCTCACATTTTATCTACTTCTCTTGCTTTCTCTCTCTTTCCCTCTCTCTGTTCTCCCCAGGTTACAACTTAACATTCAACCCACCATCCCAAACACCCCCCCCCCCCAACTCTGCACTCTGCACCCTGCACCCCACTACAAATGCTGGAGGGCCAAAACCTACAGGAGGAGAAATGGAGAGGCTTGGGCAATTTTTCTTTCCCCATCAGCAAAACATTGTCTTGTGAGTGCAGGTGGGCATCAGGAGACTCTCCAATGTAGATACTGCCCCCAAGGTGCTGGTCTGGGGTCAGCATATTCCCAGTAATCAGAACCGTTTTCCATTACACGAACAGACGGAAACTGGCCAGAGAGCCACAAAGTCAGGGAGCCACACGGCCGGAGGAGCCACTGATAGACCCAGTCATTGTGAGTGTTTCTCATGCGATTTCCCATATCACGTATCCCTTCCTCCTCCAGTTCTTAATCTTCCTGACAGATAAACTGGAGACAAATGTATTATTAAATGTTATTTTTATTTCCACTCTTCAAAAAGACATATTCCAATTCACCACAATCTGTCAGGAAAATACAGTACTGAATAATCCAAATGAGTCTCCATGTTTCCCCAGCCTTAGCTGAATTTGTATCTGACCGCATCCACTAACAGACATAATTACAAATCCCTATTACAAGGTTTCCCTTTTTCAGGGACTAAATCTGACAGATATGTCATTTCACTGGGTTTTACAAGCCTGTTTTTCTATTGTTACTTTCTTTTTCTGCAATGTTGAATGACAGTAATGGCGTAACCTTTATGCAACCTGTTCTTTGTTGTTGGTGAACGGTTTTCCATTTCATTCAGGAAATAACTAACACATCCAGAAGGATCACCCTGTTCCCATAGCACTGTTCCTACCTTCAGGGTTTAGATTCCATTCAAGGCACTTTGATTGGACTGTTCCAGCTCTGTTCCATGTACATCACAGATGTGTAGCAAGCATTAAAGACTATCAGCTGTCATATTTCTGTCACCACTGCTGTTCTTTTCCAGCCCACAGCATACGTTATGTGGTCCAGGTTCTTCCCAAGTCTATCAAATAACATGCCTTGACACCTCAGTCTTCCTAAACTTGAGTTTGGCACTAAATGAAAGCACACAGAATATGGTGGATTTATGATACTCAGAGCTATATTTTATCCAGACTTATTTCTCTTAATTCTTATCACAGCAAGAAACTCAGTGTTAAACCAGTACTGGGTGGCTTGCTTATTTATTTATTCATTTATCTATCCTTGGGAGATCGTTTTTGCTTTGGTTTTGTGAGGCAGAAGTTTGGTCAAATGATATTGCCTATGGTTGTTTTCTCTACTGGTTTATTCCCATATAATTTTCTTCCATTTAGGGGCGGTCCTAAACAATCCTAAAAGAAAACTAATTACCATTACATTAGCAGGTGTGTGAGCCTTCATTCGGAGCAGACCTTACTGTTCCGTAAGAAATCCAGAATAATCCAGCTGCCATAAACCAACCAAGAAGCAAAATCAAGTTCAAAAGTGGTTTATAGTTACCGTTTTCCAGGCACTCACCTGCAGCCCTCATGCAAGCACATTATAATGATATGTTAGTTGTTTATAGTCTTTTAATAGGTCAACATACTCGGGGTATGTAATACATATATGCTTAACTTTGTTATAGGTGTAATGTTGGATTGTGTGTAGGTGTTAACATGTTCAACAGAAACCTGCTAAACTAACCTGATGCTGTCTCACACTGAAGGAAATTCCAACGCTGACAGGACTGTCAGACACTGGTTACACTTCACCTTTTTGTATTTTCCTATGAGAACTTGACTGAATGTTGATTTTTGGTAATTAGACCATGAGTTCGACAAAAGGAGCGAAACTGCCAATGGTAGGAACGGGTCCTGTACAATTCGCACCACAAACTGTCCAATCATACTCTATTGTCCGCTTGTTCAAACGCTCTGCCTGCTACCATGTCACACGTGTCCCTGTGCTTCGGTTTGTCTTTCCTCTCTTTTATCACTTTTTAGATGCAGTAGAGGGAAAACGCTAATAGCCTCTGATCTCCGGTTCCGCCTCTTTGAACGGAGCACGTTAGGCCAGGAACCGGAACGAAGCACATAATTATGAGTCTAATTACGTGTCTGTACCTGACGAGAAAGAGGGTATAGCAAGGACAGAGAGAGAGAAACAGAGAGAGAGAGAGAGAGAGAGAGAGAGAGAGAGAAAGGATGCGTGCGTATTCAAAGCCCACCAAAGTTGAGTCAACAATAAATGACAGAGGCTTTTCCATCTGACAGAGGCTTCATTGCAGCTGTAGGTCTCGGTGAAAATGTTTGCTCTGGCTGCTTTGAAAAGAGAAGAAATAGGCATCTTAATGTTAGAAGTCACAGTAATAGCAAACTCTATAGAGTGAAGCAGTGGTGAACTTAACGATGACACAAGAACAGCTGGAGAATGACATGCCGTGGTCCAGAGGAGCATTAAAGGCCTAGAAGGAGCTCCAGCCTGAAACAACGTCTTGGCCACCATAGAGCCAGCTCCGAGTTTACTAACAGAGGACAGGCTAAACATTCAGAATTACCCATTTTAGTGGGTGCAGTCTTGTAGTGTTTTCGTTTTCCAGAAGGCTCTGTTGTTGCGGTACCAAACACTGGACCAGTCAGCTATTCCTGATTAAAGCTTTAAGCCTACGGCTCAGTCTGCGCTACTCTGAATTAAGCTGAATTCGCTTTTTTAGATGACCTCTTTACCCTACATAATTACCACTCTTATATGGTACTGTTGAAATAATTTGCTTTATGGAGTAATTATTTAGTTTGCTTAATTTTTTTCTAAATGTCATTTGGAATATACAGTTTAGGTTGTCTTTATGGAACACTGATCTAGGGTTATTTACTTCTAGGTAAACATCGGTAAGTAGAGGTCAACACTCAACTCATCCTTCACCGTTTAAATCTGTCTGGGTTTAAGTAACTGAGGGCTTAGCATTGTTTTTGGCCCATGTAGCCTCTGACACATTATTGCATCTATACATGGAAAGCAACTGAAGGCAAATACAGTGTGAATCAAGAACTGGAGATAGAGAAACTTCTGGCAATACAATATTCCACAACTACAATGTCAATATTCCACAATCTCTCTGGCCTAGCAAACCATACTGTAACCAATCGCAACATTTTTTTTAGTAAATTTTCTCCCATTTTCAGGTCTTCTGCTTCCTAGAGAACTGAACACACTGGTTCTAGTTTAAACACAAACAGGTTCAAATACAACCAGCAGGACATTCAGGAACCTTGTTTGTTCAGTCAGTATCTCTAAATATGTTACTCTCAAATAGGATGTACATTAGCTAGTGTCTTCGAGCCTCATAATTATGTTTGAATGTGTCCGTGTGTGTGTGTTCATGTGTGTCAGTGTGTGTGTGTGTGTGGTGTGTGTGTGTGTGTGTTTTATGACTCCACAGTGTGGTTAAGTGTGCAAAGAAGATTAAAGGAAAGCAACAAAACGGCATTTGAAGCTCTCGTCTATGTTAGAATGTGTGCCTAACTACGTGTTGGTGGTCCAGAGTTTGGCATATAAGGAGACCCACATGGGACTCTTGAGATGTGTCATGCCAGTCTCAGATTCTCTCCTGCCTTTGATACAACACACTTAGGCTGTCTGTTTGTGTTCACAGGCTGCAGCAAACCTTGGAGTGTTTCCATACCAAGGGCCTATATAGGTCCCTATTGCACCTAATGCATACCAATCCGCACCCTTACTGCCTTGTCTTCTCAGAATGCACCAACGTGGAATAAGTTATTTACACAGCAAACATCAGCGCTTGAATTCAACCCCAACCATCCCCTGATTGTCACGGACAACTATAAAGCCAAACAGTAAAACATATCACTGTGTTTGTTCTGCAGTTACAGCACCTGTAAGTCTGGAATAACTGCAGCTAATCTTCTGTCATACAAATTCACAGAAACAGTACAACTTTTCCAAGAGAAAACAACTCCAGTAACCTACCAGACAGAGTTGAGTGATGTTTATTCACATGCTGTATAGGCTGTTGAAACTTATATATGAAAGTTAAACAAAGACCAAGCAGAGGATCACAATTTCAAGACTCATAACACACTTTTGGGTTTCTGGTTCGATCTCCTCCATTGTGAATAGAAGTCATGTTTCATTCTTACTTTCATTCTCTATCCATCATTTGATCAATATCCAGAGTGATCTGCTATGGCTTCGTGAAACTGCTCAGAAACTTGACCTGACTGAGTCACATCTGGTATGAATGGTCCAACCACTGTCGAGCTACAATGGCGTGAACGCCCTTTTACCCCGACAGCTTGCATTCCTCCAGACTTTTCAGGAGAGTTTTCTCGTTCGTGTTGCACTCTGCCTGCGCGCAAGCATTGCCTCTTACAAAAACACTCCTGTCATGAATGACAAGCCACAATCCAGCACATAACCAACTATTGGTTTTGTAATTCCTGCGAAAAACCGTCTTGCGAACACATGCCCACGATGAGCTTTGCTCTGCAACTCCGACACCGATGCATGCTGGGAAGAATCGCTTCAACCCTGACCCTCACGGCTTGGGCTCGTAACCACGGCTTGGAGGCTCCTTGCACCAGTCGAGGCAACTGCTGGCTTGGCGCGAGCCTAAAACTATAATTTGAAGGAGAAACGGTATTTACAGTTGATGACGGTTTCGAGGCAGACAGCAGGGCAACAGTCTCAGGCTTCATTAAGAGGTGCGTGGTGCACGTCGCGCCATGGCGACGTGGATGCAGGGCCTAGTGGCTGGTAGGGGCGGAGCTACAATGGGAGCCCATACCCTCCTTCGTATGCACCCCCCCCCCCTTTTCCTCCAGCACCTCCAGCTTACTTTACTCAGAGCTGATGACAGCTTTCACGACTGGGTCCAAACGCCAGACCTTCTACAGCGCAGAAGCTCCCTCCAGTTATGGGGCGTGTGCAGCGGTTTCGACCTGCAGTCACTGAACATCTGAGCCGCTCGTTTCAGACAGGCACGTTGTTAATAAATCATCCATAAGGTGTTTTATTAGTTGCAAAGCTGTTAAACCTGAAGTGTGAGACATTTCCTTTTGGAGAATTAAGCTGTGACTAAAGCAGCTAGGCTATGCTAGGTGGTAACTCCCGACATGCCTGGACGTGTGGGTGCTCCCCACAGTGTAAGAGCACAGAAAAATGATACGCAGAATGAGTGGTGTCAGATTGCAAGTTGGACTCGTGGGTTACCACAGGATTGGCAGCCATAACTGACACGTATAACAAAATCACCAGAGCAACAAGTAGCTAGCTACAAGAACACTGACGTTTTGATGTTTCATCAGTTGCCTAGTGACTACAAAATGTATATAGCATTATATTGACGCTTAAGGCAGGTACATGTGTTTGTTTATTCAGCAGTGCCCCTTTCTGGAGTTGACGTTCATAGTGAACGTTGTAGCTGAGTACGCTTATGTTGCCACCCCCTTTTCACAAATACACACACACACACACGCACGCACACACGCACACACAGTTACATTTGCATCATCTATAGAATGATCAGGTCTGTGTGTGTGTGTGTGTGTGTGTGTGTGTGTGTGTGTGTGTATGGCACAGGCAACCCAAATAAGCACCCTGCACAGAATAGTCCCTACTGCGTTTCCTGCTCAGCCTGTCTCAGGGCTGTGTTGTGATTATAAGACCATTGCAAATATGTACCCACAGCACGAGTGACTCACTGAGCAAACACTTACCAGCCCCCTCCTCTGTCTCTCCTTTGAGTGGTTCCCATCAAACGATCTGAAGGAATGCAACAGCGATGGAGAAATATTTCTACAGAGTTCAAGCTTGCCTAAGTGCCTCTCCTGAGTTTTTTTTCTTTTTTTCTTTCCCTATCGATTGTACTTCCAGATCAACATCAAAACAAACCCTCGGTTACTAGGCAACAGGTTAGGTTTTCAGGAACCTGATGTTGTCATAGTGCACCTTGGCAGAATTGATTGAGATTTTATAGCTTTACCCTCCAGTCAAGTCTTGTAATTGTTTTACAGTGCTGTGGTTGTTACCTACAGAAAATCCGTAAAACCAGTCAAAGAAAAATAAAAACATCTCATGATGTCATTAACTGATACCAAGAGGAACTCATGTGTGGCATAACACTTGATATGAGATATTGTACATACAGCCTGGAGGATATTGGCCTACTTTAGTATTAATGGTACACATGGGCCACATCTCAGGAACACTGGTTAGTGAAGGTACACTGGCGTGCACTTCCTGCTTAACCAAACATTTAGCTGAGCAGTTTTAATCCCATTGCTGGATACACCAACGCTCTGCTCAGTTTAGAATTTTGTATTTTTCCCTACAGAAAAGTCCAAATTCAGATGGAGAGGAGTCTGAAAAACACTTCTTGGCTAGAAGAAAACACTACAGCAATTTTCCAATTACCAATTCAACAATTTTTACATCTGATTTTATTTACATTTTTTTATGTATCCCCTAATTAAAATTGTTTTCTTCGTGAACTCTCTAGAGCTGGAAGTGACAAGCAAGATGTGTTTTTTTCCCCTCTCGTTTCATAGCAAACAGTAATCATTCATTTTTACTTCTCACTACAGTATTCATACTGTGCGTGTGTAATGCACACACTAAGCCGCTCTATGACTTGCCATCGATCTTGTTCGGATGTGGCGCTGTGGGTGTACAGGTGTCGCACAGGAGCCTTTGTCTCCAACACAAAGGGCCCATTTTCTGCACACATGCCTTCTATCCGCAGAGCCCCTTTTCTGCGTCTCCCAACGCTCATGACATGTTTGCCCCACTGTAATCTTTCTTCTTAAAACAGCTACATTCTTGCGCAACCTGCCATCAGTCAAACATGGTAACCATGGCGAACCAGTGAATCAGGTCAGAGGTCAGCGAGCTGTGGCAAAAAATAAAAATGCTGATTTTACAATCACGCCTCCCCGCAGTTTCCAACGTATTCTCAAAAGCAGCAAAAGAGAAACATTAGATAACATGTCAAGTAACCTAAGTGCAACACACACACACACACACACACACACACACACACACACACACACACACACACACACACACGAATCCCTGGTGCAACAGCACAAAGAAACTAGGATGCAAATTTTTGTTTTCAGTGTCAGAGCTCTAAAGAGAGAACAGGCATTAGTAACGTGGTGAAAATATTACCTCATTCTCTGCCGTAGATGCTGAGATGGTCACACAATACGTGGGAGCGCAGCCAACGCCTTCCTAGTAATCTGCCATTGTTTAATAAACCTAGAGAAAAGGGCTCTGTATATGCAGTCGGCCTGTGAACAAGAAAAGGAAGACGTTTACATCACATGTAGTCGTTTGCCAGACACTCTTATCCAGAGGGACTCACAAAGACGTGCAAATAGCTTCACTGAATGCATGTGTAACTGAGAGCAACAAGAGCGCAGAGAACCCCAACCTTGTCATATTTTATGTTTAGTGGAGAAGAACTTCCTTGCACAGGTTACCTGTTACAGTCAGTGTGGTGCTCTTTGATTATACAAGGCTTTCACCCTCTGGAGCTGTTGTTCTGTCCTTGAGCCACCTAGACAGAGTGGGCGCTAGTCTTTTGTACTTAGTGTGGGCCTTCAAGGGGCTATGTGAACGTGCAAAGGCCTGTGTGAACCTGCAAGGGCCTGTGTGAATCTGAAAGGGCCTGTGTGAACCTGAAAGGGCCTGTGGGAGCCTGCAGGGGCCTGTGTGAACCTGAAAGGGCCTGTGGGAGCCTGCATGTGAAAAAAAAAGAACAAAGCAAAATACTAATTTGTGAAAATAATTTTGATATGCAAAAGTCAGATAGATTCTGTTCTGACCCATACAGACAAACTTTATTATTATCCCATAAGGGGAGTTTATAGCAGCAGGAAGAAGATTTCAGAGAAGACAAGAGAGACCCAGGATAAGCTCTGGGTCACCGTGCATGCTATAACTGCAGCAAACACAGGGCCAGGCGACTGAGCACTCAAATACAGGGCCAGGCGACTGAGCACTCAAACACAGGGCCAGGCGACTGAGCACTCAAACACAGGGCCAGGCGACTGAGCACTCAAACACAGGGCCAGGCGACTGAGCACTCAAACACTTACCTCTCAGTGCTGCGGTAGTGTGCGTGCGTGCATCATTTCAACAATTAGTATTGCTAAAGGAGTCTGTGCTTGTTTGTGTTCAGCAGAACAGTGTCAGAAAGGAAACACTCCCCAAAAAAAGTAATGTCAATTTTCCATTAAATATATTTGTTTCAGCGATTTTGGAAAAGGGCCAAAGAAAGCCAGTAAAGATGTCACAGGTTTATCATATATTGTGATAAACTATTGTTCTAGTAATTTGCTGCGGTGATTAATCAGTTTTTGAGTCAGCTGTGATGTTATCTATTTGTTTGGACTTTGACAGCACAGACCTATGATGATATTTACACCTGTTCCTATTACGCTCTTGCTTAATAAGACATTCCACAGACATTTCAGTCAACAGATGATCAGTTAATCCTGGAACTGATGACCTATAATTATATTTCCATAGCAGTGATGACACAACTTGTGACTTATTAGTAAGAAATGTCTGAATTTAAAAGATCACGCCAAAGATAATACATACTGAACTTGGAGGTCCGCTCTAAAACTTTCTCCATTTGCAGTCTGACCGTGGTGAGTCCTGACAAACGTACTGTATTGATCTCTCGGACCTGAAGCCCCGTGCAGGGCAGACATGTGTGCAGCTGAGGGCTAGAGCAGCCAGTGTTTACTTCCAGATCAAAACATTGGGGTGCAGCGTGACTGACGAGGCCATGTGCTCCCGCACGCCACGACGGCCCTATCACCGCCAGTGCTTCCGCAGGTCACCAAAACACCGCCAAGCTCCACGACGCTGCGTCCCTTCACAATCGGCTATCAACAGGAAACATCTTTTTGCAGAACAGGAAGTGCTACTCTCTAATTGGCCTAATGTGATTCAGTGAGGTCCTTTCTCATGGCCAATAGGAGAGGGCTTATTTTGGGAACAGCTATAAAACCAGACGGCACTTGTTCTGACCAGGCATAGACTTACTGAGGCTCTGTACAAAGCACAGGGCTCTCACGGACAACCGACAGAACGAACATCGTGTGTAAACAGATGTTCAAAGAAGCTTTCAAACACAGTGGCTTACATTAATGTGACCATTTAACAAGACTAAAGATTTCAACATACTTAAAAAGATTACATCTAAATCCAATAAATAACCCACTAATAAAGGCTAATGTAATAATTACTTGTTATTGCAGTATACAGAACTTTGAAAACCATGTGACTAATTGCGCTGTCTCTTAACAACAGCCAGGAGAATCCAAGAGATAAAAGCAGGCATATTGTTTTGCTACCAGTATAACTTCAGCCCATTTCCACTGCTTTGCTGATCAAACCAAATCGTCCATCTTTTATGTGATGCCTAGTGGCACTGTAAACGTTCTCCCGCCAAAGTACAGCATGTGGCAAAGATGGACTGGGCAGAAAGAAAAAGGCCTTTTCGGAACCCATCAAAGGCGGCATAAAAGCTGCAGGCGTCATTGTGAGATATGTGTACACTGGGGCTTTCAGCAAACGGGGCAGTTATGATTACGGCGCAGGCTAAAGAGCCCAGGAATCACGTCATTAGAGGCCCACCGAGGGTCGAAGCCACAGCAACACACTCCGTCAGCGCGGGGGGAAATCCAGACGCCAGTTCGACATTACTTTAAGGCAGCTGTGCTATTCCCACCTCATCTGGAAAAGCACCCAGAAAACCAGGGAGTTGTGGAGAGAGAGAGAGGGAGAGAGAAAGAGAGAGAGAGAGAGAGAGAGAGAGAGAGAGAGGGAGAGAGGCCCCTGCCGATGGCCCCTCTTACCGAAACCAAGTACAATTCCAAGTACAACATAGTACAAACATAGTGCAACACATAAGCTATTGGACAGCACTGAAGGACATTCCAGCGTAATCTGTAGAGCGTCATCTGTACTAATCTACTTTCCCCTCAACTTTTCAAGAATGGGAGTGAAAGGATTGCTGGACTTCACCGGAAAAGCAGAGATGGAGACGGGCCATACCCTCTCGGCTGTGTGAGAGCGCACCAGCACACCTTTGGCAGACGTTTAATCCGTGCTGTAGTGGAGCAGTCGTGAGAGTGTGTGTGTGGGTGCGTGTGATGTGAGCGCATGTACGTGTAACGAGCGTGCGTATGTGTAATGTGAGCGCACGTGTGTGCATGTGATGTGAGCGTGCGTGCTTGTAACGAGCGTGCGTACGCGTAATGTGAGAGCGCGTGCGTGCGTGTGACGTGAGAATGCGTGCTTACGTTTGACATGGGTACGCGTGCGTGCATGTGACATGAGCATGCGTGCGTGTAACGAGCGTGCGTACGTGTAATGTGAGCACGCATGCGTGCGTGATGTGAGCGGGCATGCGTGCGTGTGACGTGAGCATGCGGACGTGTTACGAGTGTGCGTGCGTGTGACGTGAGCATGCGGACGTGTGAGCATGCGGACGTGTTACGAGTGTGCGTGAGTGTGATGTGAGTGCACGTGCGTGCATGTGACGTGAGCGTGCGGACGTGTTATGAGTGTGCGTGCGTGTGATGTGAGCGCGCGTGCGTGTGACATGAGCGTACCTACGTGTTATGAGTGTGCGTGCGTGCGTGATGTGAGCGCGCGTGGGTGCGTGTGACGTGAGCGTGCGGACGTGTTACGAGTGTGCGTGCGTGTGATGTGAGCGCACGTCGGTGCGTGTGACGTGAGCGTGCGAACGTGTTACGAGTGTGCGTGCATGTGACGTGAGCACGTGCGCGTGTGTAACATGAGCGTGTGTGTATTTCATGCAGCAGAAACAAACCGCACAGGGCTCTGTGCTCACCTCAGCTTTCATTTCTTCTACACAGAAAGTCCGCTCGCATCCTTTAAAACGTGCTAATAACGCGCTAGCCAAACAAAAGAATTCCATCACTTGTTTGTTCTTGGAAAAATGCCTCGCAAATTGCAGATGTCTTGCAGTAAACTAATAGAACAGATGGACCTCTATGTTTGCTGATCGGTTGTGTGATTTGATCACCATCTGGGACTGAAGTATGTGACTATGAAAGGCTAATAAACACCCCACTCAGCTCCCCCACTCTCTCTTAAAAACCCCTCACAAAATAGCCCAATTCTTTTCAGTTTTTTATTGCCTCACCTCTGCGCAAAGCCGTGAGGTTTGTTTGACGTGTAGCTTCGTTTTTGGAAGAGAAAACCGGTGAGAAGGATCCACCCGAGTCACGTCCACTCTATATGGAAGAGACAGCCGTGATAAACAGAAGGTCAGGAGTGGTGGGCAAAAATCCACCAAAACACCAAAAAAAACCTGCAGTCTGTCAGAAACGCTGAACCCAATAAAACAAGTTTTCGTAATCGGACCAGAATCAGTATCACAAACAATATAATCAGCTTGAATTGGCAGTGGTTGGCATGTGTTACATACCAACTTGTGCCACTTGTTTTGAAGGAGGCCTGAATGCCAAATGGGTCATGTTAGATCTTAATTATCACCTCATTTGCATGACATCTGCTCCAGGCTGTACAACAGCTTAGCAAACAGCGTCATTGTACACATGCAACTCTTGGACGTCCACTGCTGGGTGTTTCGCCTGCAGTTTGTGTTTATCTGCGTACGTGACCAAAATCGGCATGACGCTGACCCAAAATCGGGCGACGGAGCTGATACAGCTTCTCATTTCTGTACTCGAACTTTGACAATGTTCAGAGTTCATGAGAATGGGAAGTGGGATTACTCATCAAAGGGTGAACTGGAGGACAAAGGGCTTCCCCTCCGAGGAGTGGCACGTGCCCGACAGTGAACTGTAGAGCCAGAGCCTGTTCAAACCCCCGTGCTCAGATCCAAACCCAACCACAGCGAGGCCTGTCAGGAAAGACTCCGCCACATGGCGGCTGTGTAAGTGTAATGTCTTCGTACGGAAAAGCGTCGCGTGCCTCTGCGTATCCTGAATCTCAGGTTAACCTAAAAATCTGGTTACTTCCACACCCTTATGCAATTTCGTTGCATGTTGAACAGTAAACATTTTGGTTAGGTTGAGACCACACTGATCCTCACACCTTTTCTGCCTTGTTGTTGTGCACTGGTTTGCTTGTCATGGGGCAAACCACTCAGGATGGAGGTAGAGCACTCTGCACTTTACCACAGAGCAGTGTTCATTGGAGAGTGACCTGATTCTCAGTGAACTGTGGCAGGTGTGGGCTACCAGTGTGGTATGCACAGCTGTTGGAGGATTTTACAAGCAATGTGCAAGTGCACGCACACACACACACACACACACACACCCATGCACACCGTCACATACACACACCTGCACATCTCCATTCCACTCTACAAGGTTCGTTGGAATTTCTAAGACACAAACCATTGACACCAAGGTGATTTTAACACTGATGTTTATCTCGGAGTTAACAGCTGAAAGGCAGGACACCTGAGATCGGCTTGCACCACCGAGCTTGTTGGATGATACTTTGCCCTTCAGTTCTGGTCACAACCTGCATATCTATTCACGGCACATGGGCAGCTGTTCATAAACAGGTTTTTACAGCTCATGATATTTACTTCACCAAATGAAAAACAAACCTGCATTTTCAACAGCCTTCAGCCCTCCTGCTTACCAAACAACATAAGACAGACATTGAGCAGAGGAAGATTTAAGCTTCTTCACAGGAATGCTGGGCTGAGCTCACAGTGCTGTGATGTAACACAGTGTAAAAAAAAAAAAAAATAGAAAAAAAAATGCGGAGTGGAAAATGCTGGGAGTCGGTGAGACCCAGATGCCTTTTGTAAGATGCCTGCTTTTGCTGTTTGGAGTGAAACCATGGCAACGGACGGGGGGAAACCCACACAGCTGTTGAAGAGGTGAGGCCCAGCACCGAGCTCACAGGCCTGGAGTCAGCGCAGTACCGGGCCTCCAATCACTGCCCTGCTCCCTGCCAGCCACGATTGGGTTTCATCATCTCAAGTGCTCTGGACTTAATGTACAGCAGATGTGTGGCCAACAGGAGTTGGCAGCAGTCTGACAGCAGTGGATGGAGCAATCCCCCCAGTAACCGCCCCC
>JAOXYF010000025.1:763824-785094 GCA_028565775.1 Sternarchorhynchus goeldii
TGTATGTTAACACAAATGCTCATTCCCCCCCCCCCCCCCCTCTCCCAAAGACTGCAAGCCTAAATGTCACGAAACCCCAGGCTTTTCCTCACTGTAACTGTGACTGTGTTGAGATTGCTAGCCGGTCTGGTTGCAACCACGGCTTCAAACAAAAGACATTCGGGTCAACTTTCTGTGGCTAAAAAAATACAGCATAATTGTGGGGATCGACTGCATGAACTTCCACTTGACAGGAACGCAGGGAAAAGCAGCAGGTGCTACTGACTGAAAGAAAACCACTAATCGTCGCTTTGCAATAAGTCCCTTTTCCACTTTTGCATTTGACTGTGGCATATTCCTGTAGTCTACAGTAGTGTAGATGCCTACCAAACACATCTTTGGCGGTAAAACATTTCCAATAACGCTCGGTAGAAAAGAATAATGTCTCTCCTCACTTCCCAAATCATAGAAACCGCTCCCTCGGACACGAGATTATGGGTTGTTTTTTTGGTGTTTTTTTTGGCGTCCGGATAGATTAAGTATTAAGTCCATCTTTTGGACCGATGTGTTGTTGAGACGCTGAGATACGGAGTACGAGTTGCACACTGGGCCCAGCGAGCAGCGAGGTGTGAGTGAGACCGTAGCGAGTTCAGAACCAGAGCCCAGCGGGCGGGGGCTTGTGTCCCTGAGCACCGATTCATCACCACACTTCCAGAGAGACACCGTCTTCTCTCTGAGGTGCTTCCTCTCAGAACAACAGAGCTCCAGGGAGGCACGCGAGGCAGAACAAAACTGTACAAACACGAAGGCAAGGCCAATATTATACGCTTGTGTAGACTGACTTTCAAAACAGTTGGGATTTTAGATGAGAATGGGTTAACTTCCTCCCACAATCACGCAACACAAAACTTGTATTCATTCAGCGCTGCCACAGAAACGAATAGTTAAAACACAAGTGCGATAAACGTTAGTGAACAGCCTCAAACTCAACTTGAACACATGCGCTCACAGAAGAAGAAAACGGACTTCAAATACAACTCATAAGCTGCATGCAGAGTAGAGAGGAAGTGGTTTTGATTCAAAGGAGAAACACACACACCTGTTTTTCACTCAAATTTTAAAGGAAAACAAAAAAGCTCTGCAGCCTGTCATTGGTGGACATCTGAAGCGAAAAATCTCAGTCATCTGAAGATCTTGCTGAATCTTCAGTCTCTGAACTTTTAAACACTTACTAGTTCCATACCAAAGCACACACAGGCAGAAGATTAACTCACCACAAGTATTTCCATTGCGCACTCTAGTATATAACCACACTCTCAGCTTGAGTGTAGCCGGACTACAAGCAGAGTGTCCTGTCAGTTTGTCCACAGTCCATCATATAAGCTGGTTAGTATTTCATTATTATACCATGTAAGTGATACCTCTCTTAACAACAGAAAGGAAGCTTTATACCACGTAAGTACATATTTGTCACGTTAAGGGAAAAGTGATGGAGCACTTTTCTAAACCATGTGCTGTGAACGGGATTCAGGAGGAGCGAACTTTGCGTTCCTATCATGCAACACATCACTAGGAGAAAATGATGGTGTCTTACAGACCTCATAAATCTTACGGCATAGACTGACTGGGCTTATAGGGGAACTCCACCCACATTTATAAAGTGAGACATTGTATTTAATGGTTTCAGAGGTTTCCAGGTGGAATTTTTCTTAAGACCTCCTTTATGGGCTAAAGATCCAGAATTCAATCTAGGTTCATGCTGATCCACTGTTACATGCACGCTGTAAACTGTTGGTTGGATTGTTCCTGATAAGTGGATGCCATAAGAATTGTTTACATTTCAAAGCCACATGGGATCTGCTTTAAGAAATCTTCCTTTGTGTTCAGCTCAAATTAATGTAGAATGTTTTGCATTCTTGAAAAAAAACACACCCTAAATTACATAAATAAATAAATAAAACAAATCAGAGTGGAACTGAAACACAAACCCAAAGACTCCAAAACAATTCTCTATACAACTGAGTACAACGCAAGTCTTTTTTACGCATGCAGTTGCTAGGCAATGAGTTTTTAAAGCTCAAAACATTCCATACCCACAGGGGCAACACATCAGTCTGTCGCCCAAGCTTTTGGGTGCTGACATCATCACAAAAAATGAATAAAAGACTTCAGCCCTGCTGCTGATGTCAGAGCTCCTCCATGGATCCCTCATAAATACTGAGCTTGTGAGCCAAACATTTTAAATGTATTAGATCAGAAACAGATCACCAGCTGCAGAGAACGAGTCCAAGGCCATTTAGAACTGAAGCTCTGAGGCCAACGACGAGCATGAAGTTGCCTGGGCCAGAGGATATTGCCTTGTCAGGCTCACTGAGATGTATAATGTTGATCTTGTCAACCACCTCCAACGTGCTTTGGTTAGAGGCAATGTGCACCCTTTCACAAACCCAACCAGCTCGTCAGCGATGGGAGTGGAAACTGCGAAGACTCCAAGCCTCACAGAAAAATGGAATATGGTGGAACATGCTGCTGACAGACTCTAAATTTCTACGAGATACCTGTACTGCATTTCCAACATAACCTTTCTGCATGGGCGTGCTTGCAAGAAGAAAGAATGGCAAAATGTGCACTTAAAAGGACAGGCAGTAAACAGAGCTTTTTTTCACTTGTTACCACCTAAAGATCCTCTGCCAAAGTGTCTGTCGGTTCTGCTGCGTCAGTCAGTGAGTGGCACTAAGCTGGTCACTTTTTTTTGTCCAACAGAGGCCCACGTGTAAAGCACGCGCAAAGCTCCAGGAACCCCCTACTCCAAAAAAGTCGCTGCTTTGCTCTCCGCGCGGGCCTCTGTTGGACGTCGGCGGTGTGACACTTGCGAAAAAAGCGACCAACTTAGTGCCACTCTCTGACTCAGCGTGCCACTCAAAGAACATGTCTTCCCCTCTATCCAGAGTCCCGTCAACAAGATGCTCAGTTAAAAACAGCACTTCTGCATCAAAGCAGAGAAACTCCAAGCAGAAAGCATGCTGTGGCTTTAAAGTAGTCAAACTGAGAAGTAATAAATGACTCAAGAAGACCTGAGGTACCCCCCCCCCCCCATCCCAAATACATACACACACCCTAATCTCACCAGTGTGTAATTGCTTGGCTAATAAAATGATTGTAGCTCTCAGCTGTGGTCTCACAAGCCCATGGCAGATGGTGGGTTGTACGTGAACACCCAGGGAGAGCCGCCGTTCGTTTTGACTAGGCCGTTACCTCCCTTGTGCAAATTGAGTCAGATAGCCGGTAAAGTTTATCAACAGTAATTCATCAGGGAGAGTATCTGCGCAGAACAGGTGTAGATGTATGTAGATGACATGCTGTTATCTTGGATATTGGAAGCACTTGGGAACCTCAGACTGGCTCAGGAAAACCTTGCTCCTAAGCAAATGAACTGAGAGGGAGCAGAGAACATACCAAAAGTGTGCTAAATTAAAGCGGGCAAACCACAAAACTACTGTTTGTTGTTTTTTGTGTTTGTTTTTTGTTTGGGGGGGAGGGGGGGGAGGGGGCGTGTCCACACTATCATCATTCTTGTACTGGGGTAGGGTTGAGATGATCATACATTGCAGTGTGTTATGCTGAGTTTTAAATGTATTTATTCCACTGCCAGACTATACAGGGTGTGGAAATCTTTCAGAGTCTGACTCAGCACCATGGCTCAGAGCTCTGTTAATTTGGTAACAGAGGCCACACCAAATAAAGAAGTACTCCATTTCTCTGCACACCGATCAAATAAAAGTTCACACCATATAAATTCACATTTAGACAAACATAAAAGATTGACATTTTTCTACTCATCAGTATTGTCACATGGGTGTGGGACGTACTGCCATGACATGATGTCCTACACTGAAAAACTTGTGGTTTAACAGACCACGCATCCTGTAACCTGTGCATACACACACACACACACACACACACACGCACCGCCACTCACTCAGCACCCACTCTTGCAGGCTTGAGTATCAACCAATGGTTTGGTCCGCTTTAATCTGATTGTGCACCAAGCACTAAACCCACAAAAGGGCACATCTCAGGGTGCACACTCAAAATGAAAAACACAGCTTTAGAAACAGAGAGAGAGAGTTCTTGAACCCGCCCCACCCTACCTGTAATTCGGGCGAGCTAACTGTCACACATTGATCAGCACTTCGAACCGATCCAACTGAACCCAAAGGTGACAGTCAGAAAGAGAGTGAACTGTGCAAGCCATCAACTGCTAGCATTAATGCCCTGTTTGTTTTCTTCCTTTTCCTTTTCATTGCAGTGTTTGAGGTTAGAATAGATGCAGATCAACCATCAAGTTTAATCAAGTCAGACATAAAGGGAAATCTACCAAAGTAACAGATTTCCACTTCCAAAGCAGGATGAAGACTTTGAGAATTCGTTCTTATTACTTTAGCCACTACTCTTGTATAAACTTACGAATGGCTTGTTAATTGAGTATGAGAGTCAAACAGTAGAGCAGTACACCTGGCCTCTGTCTTATCCCTACTGGGTAAAAGACTGAAAAGTCACGCCAAAACTATTCAGAGTTCGCCGCCCTCAGGGGAGACATTGTTGTTTTATGGGTTTATGTTGCCCCTGAGCTGTAGCTTGAAAACAAATGAATGCCAAATTACTCCAAGATGAGCAAAGGACCACATCTCATTCCTGAATGACAAGGCTTGTTTTTTTGGGAGGAGAGGTTATTCATTCTGAGGTGGTGTGAACAGTAAATCAAAGCTGGATGCAACAGCTGAAATGCAATAAACTTGGTTTATTGACCAAGTCTTTGTATTTCAGTCATTAAGAATGTGCTGTTTATTTGATTCACAGAACATTTCAGTTGATATTTTTAAATGCTGATAGTTGATTCAATATTTGATCATCTGTAATGTAGAAATATGTATTCAAATCAGCCCACATTTTTTAAGTTTCGTCTAACGTTAAGCTAAAGAATGTCTGCTAGATTTGGCGTTTGTTCTGTCCATTTTAGCTGCATGCATAACATGACACGTTCTACCTCGATGAGAGGTTTAATGCAGGAAGAGAAAAGAACCTGTGTGTGAGTGCAGATTGTGATATTTATGCAGCTGGCACAGTTTAAGGGAGCATGGACAAGCCTGTGGGCAGACTCATGTATAAAAACTCCTGTGGCCTGCTTTGGTTTAGAGACTCTGCTCTTCATTGTAACAGGTCTCTCTCTCTCACTCTCTGTCTCTCACTTTCTCTCTCTCTCTGTGTAATTCCCACTCCTGCATAAATAAGGAACTGGTTCTTGGCAGATCCCCACAGGCAATTCCTGTGGTTTTAAGACTTATAACAGAGAAAATGGAGAAATGTTGAAATTACTCAAACCCTGCCAGGTTAAACTCCAAAACATTTCAAGCCAGCCTTATAATTTCTCAATCCACCACTTTGGATTCATCACTCCTTGCTCAGTAATGTTCTCATGGTATCGTCTTAAGAGTGACTCCAACTAGTTTTGGGATTATCCAGCAAATTACATGTGACTTCAATTCATTCTCCCATGTCAACTTTCAGTCATGGTGTTATGATTGCTCTGACTTGTGAAATCAGATATTTCTCCCTTTCACTACCCTGGGGTGAGTTTAACTGAATGAAGACCATTTTAACTGCAATCATTTTTCTGTAGTATAAAATGCAGAGACTGATTTCTATACTGCTCAGCAAGAATACATTCAGGAACTGGCCAACATTCTTTCTTAAATCACTTTCTAATAGTCTTTATTTTCACTTTTTCTCTCTTTTAATAACAATGCAAGCATACCTCTCAGCCAGCAATTATGGTTTGTGCGCTCAGAGAGCAAGATCTGCATCATTTCATGTGTTAACAGCTAATAAATTGCTTGCCTCACATGTTTCATGCCAAACCAATTAAATCCATATGCTCTCTGAAAAAAAGGAAAAAAAAAGACTCCTTGCTAGTGTAATTAGTCTTGAGCTGCCAAGTCAGATGTCTTCTCAAAATGATGAGTTCCATTTCTGAAACTGCCTTTATCACACTCGTGAGCTTTATCTTTTCTACAATATTACAATGATTAATAGTTTTATGCTGTAAAACAGTCAACATGTAAATACAGTTCACACCAGCATTGTGGACCCTGTCCATTTTTGGCATTATTAACCTTGAAATAATACAATGTTTGTAATGTTACAAAACGTTACTTGTAATGTTACCAACAAAAAAAAAAAAAAAAAAACAACTAAAAATGGCTGACATCACTAAACTGTCAAGTTGCCTGCAAGGAAATCCTTTCCACCGTTAAAAGGTACTCACACAAATGTGTGCAGCTCTTTTCATTCCTTTTCTCATTTGAGTCAGTGCCTGTCCTGATTGGCTTTGAATGGGCCCGCGTGTGAGCAGGAAACAGAGCCAGGCTCGCTTCCTGAGCATGCTGGAGAGGAAGGCCTGTGATAGGCGAGGGGAGTGGGTTAAAAATAGCCGCGCTATATAAGCCCTACTCGCAGTCCCATTCCGGCTCAAACTCTCACTCGCTCTGCTTCTGGCCGGACTCTCAGTTTCCTTCTGCCCGCATGTCTTCGAAAGCAGGCTGAAGGCGACCGCACCGCTGTGCTGCCCCGCTGTGAAGAAAGAGCAGGTGTTTCCCAGGGGTTTGACCTAAGCCACAAAATATGCCTTACACTGGATAAGCAGCAGACAAAAAGGCTAAATAAATCCCCAGACGCTGAACGTAGTATTTGAATTCACTACACGTGAAGTATAAAATATCCTTAATATTCAATATGATGCATAGCCAGGAGATTCTGCATTTAAAGGTGTGTGCAAGTTAGACCACTATGGGTAAAGTGTTTTCTGGTTTAAGTATTAGCATTACAACAATGGTGAAATGTCATATATCTCACAGACAAAGCCAGAGCCATGTTGATCTGAGCCACATGAGATGAGGATGATGCGTTAGGCCATTGTAAGGAAATGGAATATGGGGCATGAAATGTGTGGGGATATAGGGTCCGATTTCCAAACACAGATAAAGTCTCAACATAAAAGGACTTTCAGCAGAAAATCCCCAATGACCCCAATGTCCAAGATCCATATCTGGAAAAGCAGCCCAAAAAGGCTGAAATTTCTCAGCATTCACCACGATCATCTTCGCCTGCTCGCTAGCACAGCCCACTGCTTCCACCACAAGATCCAAAAAAGTCGACATTTTACTGACAATGAATCGTAACAATGAAAACCTCCCACACATTGTTAACCTTTAACAATTAACAGCTATTAACTAAAGAATGTAAACCACTTCTGGAACATAAGGGTGTTGCAGTGAGCAACACCTGAGCACAGGTTGTGCTGGTATAATTAGCGGTACCAACCGAATGTCTCATTTATCACGACATCAGACAGGTACATGATGTTCAAAGCCACTCCCTGGAGTGTCTCTCTGTCATTACACCTCATCTCAATAATCCGAATGCATTTTGTGGTTTAACCTGACCGTGCAAGTTCGTATGATAAGGTCCAAGGATTCTGGAAATTCAGTTGCTGCAACTTGAGTCAAACTTTAGTTCAACTTTACGAACTCTTTACGAACTCTTTATGAACGTTGGGCAGTGATTAGCTCTGCGCTTAACACACTTGACTTGTAAATCAGAAGGTTCAAGCCCAACCACAGCCAAGTAGCCACTGTTGGGCCGCTGAGCAAAGCCCTTTAACCCTCAATTGCTCAATATGGATTCAGTCACAATTGTAAGTTGCTTTGGAGAAGCCTTAGCCAAATGCCATAAAGTAAACACAGTAGTGTAATGGTAATACCTACCTTGCTGTTTTTATTATGTATGATCTCAAAGAGTGGAGGTGTGTTTTCCCACCACATCATCCTACTTTAAACTGATTTGATATTGCCAAATTGCCCTGATATAATCTGCCAGAGAAACAAAGTAACCTCATCACCCCTAACTAACCCGTACCTTTTGCAAGTGAATGGGGTTTTAAATACCTAATAGCAGATGCTTTGTAAAGAGCTCGATCTGAATAGATACTGATAAATTTGGCGCCTAGTAGCTGAAAAGCTTTGAAAAGACTCATGCACCGTGTATTTAATGCATCGGTGTGACGCTATGCAAATTAAACGTGGAAAAGTTGATGTTTCTCCTGCAGGTGCGGAAAATACAATAAATCGTGTGAAACGTTTTTCATTATTGTCTTTTAAAATAACAGACAGGAAAGATAGCAGGAATACGTTATGCAGTCGGTTGTTAAATAATGGTTATTATTGAAGTTCGGAGGCAAATAACAGACGTTTACTACAAAAATGTCTTTGCGGCAACATGTTCACTAATTTGCCTGTATGAGGAACCAGTTATGTAATTGTGAACCAAACTGACAGTCCTAAATATTGACCGTGTCAGTATCTACGTTTCTCTACGTTCTTAAAGCACTGTGTAAATAGGTATATTTCTTGTTTTTTTTCGCCTTACACGCTCATTCACTTCTCGAGGAGAGAGAGAAAGAGAGAGAGAGAGAGAGAGAGAGAGAGAGAGAGAGAGAGAGAGAGAGAGCGAGAGGGATGGTTTTGCGTCGTGTTCTGCTTGTCTAACTCGTTTCTAGAGAGGGGGCGTGGAGCACTCCAAACATTTAAAGAAGACCGCTTGTGCTCTCAGCTTCCAGCTCAGACGAAAGGCACTCGCCGAGGAAGAACGCTAGCTATATACTGGAGCTAAAATTAGGGACGGGTAGTGCGTATTTCCTTTGCTTCGTACAATTGGTCCAGCTTCACTGTCGTGATATTTATAAGATAGCTTCTCCTACCAATCAAACTTGCACATGAGTTTAAAAACTTGCTGTTTAACAACAGAGATCAAGTTGTAGTTCACAACAAAAAAACTATTCCTTGAGGGATCACCACTGGTCCCGAATCTTGCCTTTTCAAGTAGAGCAGGCTTGAAAAGTCGGTGGAACGACTGGAGATGGCACTGAGCGGGACCATTCTACCGTCAATTTCAACTTTTTCCGCACCGAAGGAAAAATTCTGGGAGAACGTAAGTATTTCGTTTTATTCCTTTAGGCTTTTCACTGAATTCATTATTGATTCCAAACAAAGCTCGCGCGTAAAAGTAATTGATCTATGCTACCCAGTTGCTTGTTTTAATTAGTTCAACACTTTTGTGTTTTGCATTTAAGTCACAAATGTTCTAATGTAAGTCATTCGTTCCTTATTGTTGCAGAGGTGGAAGGATGACTTGGACAAGTCTAATCATTTAAGTTGCTTAGCTGACATATCGCAGAACATGGATTGCATTGGAAGACCCGACGACGAGGATCTCGACAAGTATCTGGATCTGGAGTTTATTCTCGCTAACACATCTGACAACATCTCGCTGTCTGGACTGGGCATGGGAGGCGACTATAGAATGCAAGAATCCAGAAACATGTACAATCCATCGGTCCATTCGACAACGTACTCCGTTTCAGACATAAACGCTTCACCGCCCCCATACAACACCAGTCTCATGGCGGAGCTTCTCCGGTCCGAGGTGGACACTTATTGCCAGCCTACTCCCACCAACAACATTCAGGGAAGATTCCTCGTCAGGTCGACGTTCCTCAGTGAGGACATTTCTGACAGTATCAAAGTTGAGCCATGCATGGACAGTTTCGGACCTGTTATGGGAATGGTGCCCAAAATCAAACAAGAAAGCAACGGTGCGTGTATGAGGTCTTACGAGCAGCCGCTTCTCGCTCACTCTCCGCAAGGACCCGGGAGCATGACTCCTCCGCTAAGCCCAGCGGAGATGATTAACGGAGACTGTCAAAGTCAGATATGTCACTCTTTGCCATTCCCACCGAGCTACCACACCAACGCGGGATTCCCCCAAGCGCGCCCACAGCATCCCCCTCCGCACATGCAGCTGCCATACCCGAGCGCGCGTCACTTCACCATGTGTGACGATGGCATCGCGATGCCAAACACCAGTCAGAGGGTACTCCTCACCCCACCGTCATCTCCTTTGGAGCTGGACGCAAAACCCAAGAGGGGACGTCGCACATGGCCAAGAAAACGGACGGCAACTCACACTTGCACTTACACAGGATGTGGCAAAACTTACACCAAGAGTTCACATTTGAAGGCGCATCAGAGAACACACACAGGTACAGATCCGTCAACAAACGTTCGCTTTTGTATTGTTACGCTGTTTGTCTTACTAAAGCACATAATGAAAATATATAATTAAGTGTATGCTGTCTTCTTATCAGGTGAGAAACCCTACCACTGCAGTTGGGAAGGTTGTGGTTGGAAGTTTGCCCGGTCCGACGAACTGACCCGCCACTTCCGCAAGCACACCGGACACCGACCCTTCCAGTGCCACCTGTGTGAACGTGCGTTCTCAAGGTCTGATCATCTCGCTCTGCATATGAAGCGTCATATGTAGGAATGGACTTTCCACGGACTATGAGCAATGAACCTTAAGAGAAATGCAGGGACCCTTCAGTCTCTCCCTCATTAAATCTATTCAGTATTTTTTTAGGATAGACTACGAGAAAGACAAAACAACAACAGACTGGACATCGTGCTGATCTTTTTTCCAATTACGTAGCTGGTACTACTTTTTATAGACAAATATTTGTCATTGAGCTTTTACATGTAAAACCACTTGTACACGCTGTTAGGCTGGACCTAGACCTCTGACGCAACTGGAATCAATCAGTAAAAACGTGGTTTTAATACGTTGCGCTTTAATTGTCACTATAGTGCCTTTTACTATATGTAGGCTATACATCTCACAAGTGGCACTTTTGCATCTTTTTTACTTATGCAACTGTTTCCAAGAAAAAAAAAAGAAAAGAAAAAAATTAATAAGCTTCTAGACAATGTTTTTATTCTCTAAAACTGCCACACATGTGACATGAAAATGAATGTTTTGGGGCAATTTCCTTGCATATTAACAATTAAATCAGGGTTTTGTAAATGGTCTATACAAGTTTTTAAAGCGTATTACAGACTGTCCCATGTTCTGCTTAACAAGGGCTACAAATATATGTTTTGGAACAAAGTCATTTGACTTGTATATAATTTATGCAATGTAAATAGTGTATCTATTGTACATATTAAACTTAACGGAGATTATACTCTTCGTGTTTTGTCATGTTGTGCATCTTGAGCTTTGTGTTTTGTTATAGTCAGAGCTTAAAAATCCTTATGACTAAGTCAAACATGCTTTGTCATCAAAGTCCATACTTTGCAGTGCACACTCAAGCCTAAGTGTTCTTATTCTCAAGCCCTAGACTCAAGCACATAACTGTAGAATTTTAGTGATCAAGCCCATGGTTCTCAGATAAATACAGTGAGATTTTAGGGGAAAACACAGTTTCCTAGCTGCAAAAGAGGCACAGCCCCAAAGCTGAAGCTAAGAATACAATCTTTTCATTTACATAACTGTAGCAACTGAATGTAGTCATGTCCAGGCAGAAGGCTACCTCAGTTAGATGAGCAGCAGGGTATGTGGAAATAACATCTGAACTTCAAAGCTGTTCAGTTCATGAGGTTTAAAAATGCTTTAATTCATATTTAAAATGAACAATGCTGGATCACTTACTCCATTTCTTTAAAATAGCAGACTTGAAACAAACCTTTTAAGTCTGGTCCATTAAAGATTTAGCAAAGGCTTCTGAAATGTTGGAGACTTAAACTCTCACAAAACCTGACACTATCCCTGAGAAAAGGTGTAACACAACAGCAAGGAAGGAAGGAAGGAAGAAAACTGCCCTAAATCTTTCTTATCTCCACATTAAGGTATATTTTACAAGTGTATTTGAGTGACAGGACTGAGGATCTTATACAATAAATCTCTCAAAAAATTTTTTTGATAATGTGTGTCTAATAGTTTGTTTGGGTTTTGAATAAACTTTCTTTAAAACACTAAGTCTGTCATGTGCTCACTGGATGACACTGTGAGCTGTTATATGGCAGGGTTGTGCGCAGCTATGTAGAAATGCCACACCTTTCACTACTACGATATACCAAGAGATATATCAAAATCTACATGCTATTTTGAGGGAAAAGAGGAAATGCAACTATGTCAGTAGCTGGCATATTCACTGAGGCAAAAGAAAAACATTTTCATATCACTTTCAGTTTGCTTTCAGATCACTTTTCTGCTTTGCAGTATAACTATTAAGTCAGCCACACCACCCTTCTGTGTTTTAGGCATACTGTACTACAGTGTTCATATTACAGCAAACAATCTCAAATAACTGCTACATGGCTACCTGATGCAGTAATACTCACTTGATAAAATGCTTTTGAACTCATTGTGAAACTACTATGACATTAGTCATATCAGTCACCTTTTGGTTCTGAGCTGGTGTATACGTTTTATAGCAAGACATCATCTGGAATCATTTAAGGGTCACAAGCTTCATAGAACATATTTTTCTTTGTTTTGAGGCCATGGCTAGTAAAAGTTAGGAAGGAGCAAAGAACATGGTATACTTCGTGTTGAAGTACATGCCAGACAACATTTCATCACAGAAGTCTCCACAGGAGACATAAATATGAGTGAAATATTAGTTTTCCACCATCTGACTTTATTCATACAACGAGAGAGAGCCAGAGCAGTCTCCAGCAAAAAGTTTTTTTATTTGGTCGGTATTGTTCTAAGCACATCATAGCGCTTCCTATAAAAGGTGAGTTTAAGAATTATGGACTTCAAGGCTGAAAGTGAAGAGGTCACCTGCTAAAGAGAAACAGTGTTGAAGGAGAGGAGATCAGAAGCCTTGAGCTCCTGGATACTAATATCGATCTTAAACCCATTAAACACCTTGTATATTATGTCTTCTAGAGCCAATATGAAACTACCCATAATTCCATCTAAAAGATGTTTTTACTTTGCCTAACACGGGTATCTTAATTCTGGGATGGTTTCCCAAATATATGTAATATATATGAACAATTCTAAATTGTTTGATCACCATTTAGCAAGCAAATTTGTCCTAAAAGGTCAAGTCCATGCCCAGAGTTACTGGGCCATCTGTTTTTCCCTGGCATTCAGTAAGAGTCTTTCTACTGTGGCGATTCATAAACAGGAATTCTAAGCATGGTAGACAGAATGGTTTAAGTGAGTCAAGCACATTTGTCCAAGTACACCAGCTAGGTATTTGCATGACACTTCTGTGCTGCCTCTCCAAGCGAGAGGTTCATCTCTTGGTTCTTCCTTTGGAGAGAATGTTGGAATGTCACAGGACAAGTTTGCCACCTGCTGGAATGGCTTGTAATTAGTTTCCCCCCACAGCACACAAGTGAGCATAATTGAAAGGTCTTCGCAGTGATCCTTAGGCACTGTCCACCAACACTTTGAATACCTGAATCTCTCAACCAGTATGAATTTGAGCCAGAAGCAGTTATACTCTCGAAGAAGAGGCGATGACGCTGCACGATTGTCCTTTCTGCACATCGTTGCAGCACATACCAAAACAGAGCCTGCAAGGCGATAGTCCCTGTGGCTGATAGAGAACCACATTTGTGTGACAGCATAATGGAGAGTGTCCATCTGGCTTTCGTTAGCCAGTATACCTCTGCTGACAGTCCAGTTGGACAGCACAAGCATTTCTGTCTGTACCACAACATCCCCTGGGCGGCATAACTCTGCGGAGAGCCCTCACTCCCAGGCGCAGCTGATTAAATATACTAAACTCCACCATGTCTGGAACACCTCAAGAGCAGACTGATCTGAGATTAGACCAGCGAATGGCACACTGGTTTAAATCAATACTCCATTAGCTGTGTTAAGGGCAGGTTTTAAAAACACAATCTCCCCAGGCCAGCTGACTGTATGTTTGTCTATCTAGACTGTATTCATGCCCTTCACTGTTGTGTGCATTCAAAAAGGATTGTATTACCAGTATGACCTATATAATGGCCTGATTTCCAGAGTCCTCCATGGACCACTACACACGTGTGTAAAGTACACAACATCCATGCTTCCCCAAAATAACATATCATATGACTCAGAACACACCTGCATACCCTTTATTTCACATGAAACATCCCCTTATTCTCAAGAACTTCCTGTATGTGTATGAGAGGGAGAAAGTTCACATTAAATGCAGACTGTAAAGTCAACAGAACTAGATTAATCAATCATAGTTCATGTACCGGCAGTGATTTTAGAGAACAACTGAACTTAGTTTGAAGGGCCAGTTTTATAGACAGAGGGAAACAAAGTTCTCAACTTAAAAACACCTATTTGGTGGGAAATCACATCATTTAGACCGAAATCAGCCTTAAAAAATCCTGGAGGGAAAAAAAAAAAAAAAACTCTAAGCAAAAGAAAAATCTTGCATTATTTATTCTCCATTACGAGGTCAGAGCTGCAGTTTAAGATGCACTGGGGGGGAAAGTAAACAAGTGGTGAGGAACACAACCATCAAACTTACAGTCCAAAAAGGTAAGCATATCTATCTCCTCACCCCATTTCATCCATTTTAATTTCCCCAGCACCACCAACCATGCACGTCAAGTCAGTAAAATCCTAGCTTGGAATTTCCTGTTAGTTCAAACCGCTAAAGTAAGGGAACATCAGCACACGTTTTCCTCAGTTTGCATAGTGCAGCTGGTCATAGTTTTCATGACCTATTGAAAGTCATAACTCTGAAGTATAACTCCCCATTTAGTTTCCATGATTGCAGCAAAAGGCACAAATAAAATTCACATAAATTCACTCAGCAAAAGTACACTTTCAAAAGTACACTTTCCAAGATGACTTTTGGACATTTAGAACTGACCGTACTCTAAAATGGTACATTTACAATCAAATTAAATAGAATATGGCTTCCTGGGCAGGTTATCTCAAACCAATATACACAAAACATGGGGACACAGCGATGTATCTGAAACGGTGTATTTTAATTCTATGAAACAAGGAACCAGACTGAGCATTGACATCTTTAAAAGAAATTCAACCTTTTCTACAGACTACCAGTTTCAAATCTTTAAAATTTTTCAGGTTACACATTTGGAGTTATTCATGTTTTATAGGACAAATATAACAGATGTAATATACATTTATGTACTTTTTTTTTTTTTAAAAATGCATTTCAGTATGACGATTAATAATTTGGTTTGTTATCTACAGAGGTGAGAGTCTAAGGCAGGCTGAAAGCGAAGCACTCTGCTTGCAATCTGGGGGGTGTTTACCTTAACACAAAACAGGCATTTAAAATACTCACATATTCATGATTAAAAAAATAAAACGACCTCAAAAAATATGAAGAGTCAAAATGAATTCTCACATATTTTAACACAAATAAAAAATACATAAGCTATTGCACAATGGAGGTATCAAAAAATGAATACAGCATTAGGGGTCACCCAACGAAACAGAGTTTAAACGACAAACGCACGAAACTTCGTGTTCTTCAGCTCTCAACAACTCGGTGCAGCTACAACAGGCAGAAAGGGAAAAATTGGCAAGTACAACGGAGACAAGTGTGAACAGAACCTCACGATCCTCTGCACAGATAATAAGCGCAGTTATGGACATGCATAGTGCTTTCCAAGGAGGATCATCTGTGACACATTGCTGCCATCCAGGAACACACCTAATCTGGCTCAGCATGTTCCTGGGGCTGCAAACTGTTAGAAAAATTAACACTGTTTAAAGTAATGCTGAAGGAGTGTCATGCAGTTATGCTTGATGGAGAGAGACAAAAAAAACAACAAAAAAAACCCCATCCAAACAAAAAAACCAACACATGAGAAGACAGGTGTAAACAAAAAAAAACAAAGATGCAAAGCAAGTTAGGTAAATGTCCTGCCATGAAACAGATATAAACTATGTCACAGTTTTTAATAATTGGTAACTCTAGACAGCATAAACTTTGCGTTAAACTTTTGCACACACTGAATATCAGTTGTGGCATCCTATTTGAACCCACTTTGCTGATTTACTGGTCACACATTTCCAAATTGAAAGGTGAGGAATTAATGTTCTTAGCTTGATCAAGTACATAAGAAACGTGTCAATAACACCAACACTTGGAAAGAAAGAGATGCCCAAGGTTATTAATTAAAAAAAAAAACATTTAAAAAAAAAAATCGCTTGAAATACATGAGCAAGTTATTACTTGATAAAATCACTTAGACCACAGGTTTAAACATGCCAGGAAGTACCGCCGGCACAAGGTTCAAGTAACATACAGTAATAAGCTGTTTCAGTAAAATAACCTAGGAGGACCTGATTAATACTTAAAGGTTATTAAGGGAAAGAAAATGTAGCAGTAACTGGAAAGTTAGCAGAAATTTTGCTTCTACCAGAAATATTTTTAAATGTTTTACCATCTTCTGAAGATTGTGCTTATAGGTCCATGGATTAACTGGTTATGCTTCCATTTAAAAGAACCTAAAAACGCTTGGCGCTTACATGATGCAACGGCAATTAAAAACAAACAAACGAACACCACTTGAGTGAATACTCAAATAAATACTCTCCCTCGTCTATTCTGTTGTCAGTTACCCCCAGCACCGCAAACGTACCTGACCTCTAACTCAAAACTCCGCTCCTCCTTCATCTTTCTCGTACAAGTGGAAAGAGCACCGTAACCCGTCCAACCTGCATGGGCCTTGGAGCCTTCAGAAAAGACACCGACCAGGACTGGGAAAGTGAGATGGATGTGCATGTTTTGTTTCAGTCGCCATAACAACAGCTCTCACACAGCTCTGTTAAGACGGCCCTTCCTATGGCCAGCTCAGCACTCATTTACAAGTCCTTTTTCACATTTGCCATGTACCATTTTCCAGGGCTGTCCGAGGTACTATGCAGTTCAGATGCCTAGCAACAGCCAATGGAAGGGAGATGGATAAACTACTAAGCAAGTTGATCTTCATTTCTTATGTTCGTTAGCAACTCTTTCTTCCAGTAGGAGGGTTAAGGAGAATAAAGGAGATTATCAAACAAATCCACCCATTACCTATGGCTCTGTTAACAGATTCACTAGTTTGAGACACACATGCACACACATGCAGCAAACACACACGCACACACACACTTGCACGTCAACATCTTAAATAGACTATTTGTCGGTCTGTCAGAGTAGTGCAGGTTAATGCAGTGCATGAAGAATGAACTAAGCCCATTCACAAAACATGGGTTGCCCCATCTTGACAAACATTACATTAAAATAACAGGACCTATTTATATGGCAAGAACGTAAAACTCTCCCATGTTTTGACCCCGCACCACATTCCATCACTTGTGCACGCGCACAGCTCAGCCGCTCACACACACACACACACACGCACACACACACACACACACACACACACACACACACAGCTCCCTCCCTGCGTGAGGAGAGGCGCGGTCAGGTGTTGGACATCTCTGCCTTGCTGAGGGCAATGGCCAGCTCCAGGTCCTCCTGCTCCTGCTGCCGGAGCCTCTTCAGCCTCTCTCGCTCCGCCCTCTCGCTCTCACGCTTCGCCCACTCCATCTGCTGCGCCTCATTCCCAAACTGACGGAGAAACAGAGCACATGGCCGCATGCGGTCAGCACTCGCACGGCTCAGACGCCGGTCACTCCACAATAAATAAAAATTAAATACATTTTTAAAAAAAGTATCTAGTGGTACCACTTTGTTTTAGCACAGTTACACTAACCAAAAGCACTAGCGTGTAGGCATGACTGTTCTTATATGCTGAATGGAGAAGAAAAACAAAAGAGTCACAAATATGAACCTACACATAGCACATAGACAGACAGACATATGCAAGACCTACATACACAAACATGTGTACAGTAAGTGAACACGTTATTTATGCCTGTCAAGGACACTTAAAGACTATGCCAAATCCATGATTTGTGAGCCATAATTTAAAAACGCAATTTAGAAAAATTCCCAGGCACTTTGTGGTTGAGCAAAATAAGCTAGCGTTCAATTAGCAGTCACATGATGGGGTAACCATGAGATAAGCAACATAAACACTGTGCTGAGTCGAACACAAACAAAAATAAGGAAGAAAAGAGGGGGGGGGAGAGAAAAAACAAAAACACCATTCATCGGTTTCTACAGGTTAATTGTTAATTTTGGAGAGTCTGACCTTCACTTCCCTATTGCGAGTTTTACAGGTCTAGTTCACCTGTATCTGAGATCATGGTTAAGCTTCCATCTTATCCATCATAGCTGGGATTTGCATTTTTAGGAATGATGGAATTTTAGGAATTGAAGACCTTTAAAAACTTCAAGTAAAAATAATAATGGAATATGTTTGAAAAATCCTAAATATGAACACATTGCAAAAAATATGTGTTGTACTGTTCAGTGGTGTAAAGCTGGAAAAGTAGACCTGATTTCACTCATTTTTTGGGGTTTTTTTTTGGGTAAATTTCACTAAAGGAAATCTAGAGTGCCAGGATGTGATTTCTGCTTACTCTGCACTTTGTGTTATTATCAAAACAAAATCTACATCATATTTTTAACTAGTCTTACCTTAAACTTTCTAAACCCTGGAAAGGAAAACTGAATCACACACACACAAAAAAAACCACACAAACAAAAAGAGATACAGCAAATTACAGGTACACACCAATGTTGTCGATGCACACAGACAAAAGACAACGGATTTGGAACTATCGCTAGGCAACATCAAAAGCACACGACATTTTAATCAGGATTTTCGATAAAAGAAATAAACTCGTGGACAAGTAACATGCACTGGGTTTTAAAGCTGTGAGATACTGACAAAAACGAGACAAAGTGATTTAGTTGGACGGAAATTGCAGTGAACAAAAAGAACCAATTTGAGTTGGGCCAGTGCACATCAGATTGACTGCAGGAACAAGTGTGGTACTGAAACATCATGAGTGAGGGATCACTGCAAAGAGTCTGATAAAACTCCTTAACACAGGTCACTTGAGACACAGAGAGCTTGTCCCTTCGTTCTACAGAGAGGGGTTCTCAACCCTACTTCATGTGATCCATCACTCAGCCGAGTTAATATCCAACTTTAACCCAGCCAGTCAGAAATGTTTCATTTAAATATTTATGTTTTCCAATACTGGCAACAATAAGAGGATGAAATCACAAGCTGAAAAAGCTTGGCATTGTGGTCTCAAATATTGTGCATGCAGCAGTAATACTGATGGCACTGAAGTCATGAGATGGTGTCAGCATTCCCATCACTTCCACAACACCACCAAAGACAAGAGAAAGATGACTGAGGAAGTGCGCGCAAAGACAAACACACACACACACACACACACACACACACACACACACACAAACAATATAAAGGATGTAGGGTGCACACCAAACCCCATGCTGAGAAATCTCCAGTCTGAGAGCTGAGTAGTGATACTACTCCTTCCCGTCACCATGGAACCATCTCCTAAAAGCAGAGAACCCTAGCTCCCTAATGGTCTTCACCTCCATGCACTGGGAACCATGAACCCCAAAAAAAATCCTTAGTGCCAGTAAATCATGCTCTACACAACAAGCTTCAGGGCCTTTTAAAAAGGATAAACATATGGGGACAGTTTTGACTTAATTCATCTCCTGTACTATATTCATCTGCTGCTGACCTGGTTAGGCCTCAAAGGTATTATTTGACAGATGCATATTGGATATCAATTTAATGTAGGATGCTTTGTATAAGCAATAAAAAACACTTTCTCATAGTCCACTGGGGGCCGTCAAGACACTGTCCTCAGCTTACAAAACCTCTAGCAAGTGGAGGCTTCACACCAACATTGGTGGTCTGTTTTTTTGTTTTTCTTTTAGGGGCGAATAAGACTTAGTCTGGCCAAAGGATTAGTGTCACACTGCAGGTCCTGGCTCTATGACAAACATTTCCAAACCAATGCTGCACTCTTAGTCGCTTGAATGGTTTATAAGGTGAATGTTCATCCAAACTTCGGTGAGGATCCAATTCGCAAGCAACTTGCTCAAGTCAATTAAGTCGTAATTGTACCACGTCTTTGTTGAGCCAAGTACAGAGGTGAAATGTTTCCCAAAGCCTGTGAAACAACATAGTACTGCAACCTTTCATAGGACCCCTGCTGGACATAAGCATACAGCCTGTCTGTGTCTAATAGGCTCCGACACGTGAATGCGTGCAGCCATGCAAGCCTGTTCAGGTACGCCCAGCTGGTACAATTAATCAACAACAAACATTAAATTGTCTATTAAATTATCATCATATACGTGCTTGTTAAGATATCATCCATCATCTCCATCAGTGATAAGTCATTGTTAAGATATAATTATTATTGTTGAGCTGAACTGGGACTGAGCTGTTCAAAGTAGTGCAAAGAGGTTTTCCACATGTTTAATAGTTTACAAAACAAACATCGCAGTAAAACCAGACAAAATATAACAGCACTTGGACATTTCTTCCAAATGCATTGAAATTACACTAATAAACTACATACACCGAGGAGTGTTAACTCTTAAATATCCTGAAATGATAAATGAATCAATTTATTCTATTTGCCGTCAAATCAATTTAAAGGGCATTTAATAGGTTCAAAACTGACACGCCCTGTTAGTTTTTCAATGTTTAACGTCTACCGTCAACTAGTAGTTTGATGAGAAAATCTGTGGTTGTAATAACTTCCTCAAAATAGACCCAACTTCCATAGGGCCATACTCCATGTGTGTGAAAACTGAGATTTAGCTTAAATGTATGAGACGTTCATTTGTGTTTTGTTCTGCGTGGTCCACTAAATGGTCTTCCACATTGCCGCATGTACCATTTCTTGCCACTTCTATGCTCTTCCAGAGGCAAGTAAATCTATAAACATCATAATGCACCATCTAGTTCACTCTCTCGCCTCGCCCAAATTCAGGACGTTTGTTAATTCAAAGTACAATACTGGAAGTGAAACAGCAAGCATCTACAGAAGCCTCAATAAATTTCAAAGTTCAGCAAAGTAGTGCGAGAAAGATAACTGTAGACTGAATCTCGGAGAGACATCTGGCCTACTTGATTAAAATTAGCCCTGCAAGATTAAAAAAAATAAATAAATAAGGTATATGAGAAAGCCTACAGACTCCATCAACCATAAACAACAGAACCTGCCATGGCTCACTGTAGAACCTGGACCAGCTTTCTGATGTTCTCACTAAGTATTCCAGATAATTCCATGGAGTTGGTTCATTACAAGCAGAGATGGCAGTATAGATGGAGAGAAGCCAGCATGAGGCGACAGAGTAGACTGAGCGGTACAGAAGCCAATGGTGTCGTCTGCTCTAGAAAATCTCACTCATGAGTGCCAAGAAGCAGAGAGCATTTC
>JAOXYF010000025.1:785194-804303 GCA_028565775.1 Sternarchorhynchus goeldii
AAATCATTTATTTCATGCTTCTTCATGGCTTCATAAGTATCTAAGTAAGTATTAAAGGGAAACATGCACATGAATAAAACATAAAAAAAAGGGTGGACCGGACAAGAGAAGTAGTATCACTAAGCTCAACTTACAGAGCTGAAATCTGCAAAACCCAATGAAGAGTCTTTAGAGGCTTTACTTGATGCAGCCGGAGCAAAAGGGTCTTTGCCACTAAATGGGTCCCCGAGTCCCTTTTTACTCTCAAACGGGTCGTTAGCGTCAGAGCCGAAGGGCTGGAAGGGATCGCTCGACTTGGCTGAATCCCCCGATCCGGGCAAGTTAGTTGGGGTGCTTTTACCTGAAAGAGTTCAGAAATAAAACACCTGGTTCATTTATCTGCGGTGGCCTTTTGTTTGTGAGACTTTTTGCAAGCATTCTAAAAACAGTAATGAATTGTACAGGTGAACTGGTTGCACTTTGCTCACATTTCCTTTCTTGCTATGTGCAAGTAAATAAAATCTCTACCACGCCCTGCCCTGGGAGCAAGTTTGCTTTTACTCATGGTAGACTTTTCCATTACATATGACCTCCTACATTTGTCCCAGCTGCAAGACTGAAGTAGAAAAAGAAACTTAATTGCCAAAATGTACTCTCTAAGAAGGTGTTGATGACCTGCTTGACAGTACCCACACATGCCAGCTGTGAGACTATCACTAGATCTCTTCAGATTAGCCAAAAAACCACAGTTGTTTCAGTTACATTTGTGTGGTGCACCATTGCCACCCAAACTGCCACGGAAAAAGAGCCCCAATTCTACAAAACTTCACAAGCAATGTCATCCCACACCACCACTGTGAAAATGGTTATGTTCAAAACACTGAAGCTCGGGAGAGCGGGGCGGGGGGAGTGGTAATGTAACAAGATTAACCTGCTAATTCAATTTAATTACACAAGACAAAAGACATGGAGAAAAAATGCTTACGTGTAACACCTTTTTGGCATGCAATAATTGGCACAGTGCTACTCGTGAGAACTTTAAACTGGTTATTGGTTCCTCTAAAGGTGTTAACCGCAATGTCAACTGGGCTGTTATTTATACCAGACCAGCAATCAGTTTCTCTCTTTCAGTAAACGGAATAGCAAACCACAATACGGAGCTCCACCCTGCCAGCTCGAAGCAAGCAAAAACAAACATTTAGCAACCCTACATTCACGGATGGAACGCGAGGGCTGCATGCAGCACAGAGAAGCACATTGCTATCACAGCACATCTCTCTCCCACAGCCACTACTGTGCAATCTCTTCCATGCAGTGCATGGGTCACGGCACCAGATACAAAACTGGAACGTGTAGGACTCGGGCAGTCCTGTGGCTTCATAAACAAGACTCCAGTGTTCACAAGTCCACAGTCAGAGGGAGAGTGCCGATGTGGGGTACACTGGGTATAAAGAACTGCGGGAGAACTGATGGCAGTCACCCGGTTCACCAAACTGTGAGTGTAGAACGAACACACACGCACACACACACACACACACACAGGAAGTGAGGAAGGGTGTGGAGATGAACACACGATGCTGGCAGTGCAGGCTAACCACATATGACAGAGACACTGAAGATCTTGTTTTGCCCCCCTTTAATACACCAGCTAATTCAATTTTAACCTCTTATTAAAAACTTCTAGAACACCACTACCATTCTCTCCAGCTTTTACAGAGAACTCAAAGCCTAAGTATCAGAGTGAGCTACACTGATTGTACAATAAAAGACACATTCTGATGGAACTTTGTACTGAGACGAGAGTTAATCACTATGAGATGATGCAGTTTCAGGCAAACATCATCTAACGCCTAAATGAAAGAACAAATTAGACAGCAATCTGTCAACTTATTAAAAGGCAGCAGCTAAGAAAAGAAAACAAGATTTAAAAAAACAACAACAACAACAAAAAAAACCTCATCTTGATTTCCTGTTTTCCTCTAGAAAGGGAAAAAAAACCCTGCAACCCTCCAATATATCACCATGCACAATCATGACTGTTTCTTGACTCCTGATGCGTGTGCTTTAGTTCAAATGTGGGCAGAGACAACAAATCGGGTGAGAAAGAAACTGCTACACTCCGTTTCACTGTGGGAAAATGAGAAATACGCAAAAGAGGTTCGAGATGAACTCCCCTTTCTAAAAGTTGCACTTTCTGAGGTGTGAGCATTATCTCATCACTGTTGTTATTTCATCGTTGAACTTACCGCTGGGCGGCTTGGGCCGCGGTGGTACACTTTTCTTGGGAGGAAGAGCAGGAGTGCCCTGCTTTTGAGTGAAGGGGTCGTCTGCAAAGCTTTGCTGTTTGAAACACATGGAAGGAAAAAAAGATCAAATACACTGCACAGTATGCAGTGAGAGATACTGTGCTTAAGACTTAAGACCGCTTAAGACTACAGAGAAACAGAAAACATGTACAACTATGATCCAAAAAGTGGTATAATTTAAAAAAAAAAAGCAGGTTCTTTTTGAGTGCTATTAGAAAAATGCAAAAATTAACTTGGGAGGATAGGAAATTGTGTACAACCCTCTGTGCCCCCCCACGTTAGTTTAGCTAGAGCAATTTCCAGAGCTGAAAAACTGTGTTTCTGCCGTAAATGAAATGATAAATTCAAATTCATGCTTAAATGTAAAACACCAACTTCACCACCATTATAATCACCACATGCAGTGGACAAAAACTGTATATAAAAGGATAGTTTACTCAAATGAACCCAAATGTTTGAGGCTGTGGTTTCCGGGGGTATAGCCACCAGCACAGCATCATGGGCTTCGCACCTTTGACATCTGGCTGAAGTCAGCAAAACCGCCGCCCCCGCCTCCCCCACCACCAAAAGCGCTGCTTCCGAAAGGGTCCAGCGTCCCGAAAGGATCTGCAAGCAGGGAGGTGGTTACAAATGCTGCAAAGAACAGCACGGTCACAAATCAAACGAAAACCATCAGGATCCCGGCTTCACATACACAGACTCAATTTGCAAAACAAAACAAAACTAAAAAAATTTTTTTAAAAATCATCATAATTATTAAGTTGTAGTGCAGTGTACTTAAGTTCAAGGGACCCAACCCTGGTAAACAATATGAAAGCACCAAACAATGCATGTTAAAAGCCAGCAACAAGCATACATTTTGTCAAAGACTGGTGCACCAGATGGAAAACTCCAGGATTTTTCTATATAATATAGATTTTAGTCATCACAGTGAACTTGATATTAAAAATATATAACCGCTTAAGACTACGGTTTAATGCTCATGTGCAAGAATTCAATTGCTCATGTGCCATCACTTTCTGCCCCTGCTTCAGACATTTGAAGAGCATTCATCTCCAATTGTACAGAAGTTGGGGTTTTTTTCTTCTTTTTTTCTTTTTCCACTAACCACCACAAGTAGAGAGGAAAAAAAAAACAAACCCAACAGCCCAAGCACTTCCTGGCATCACACCCAAGGTTTGAAGAGAGAGAGAGAGAAAGAAAAAAAGACTGCAACACAACCCGTTTGCTAAAAGAGCAGGGGAATGTTTCATCCTTGCAGGCTGGCTGAGGGCGTGCACGTGGACAGCCAGGATGCAGAGTATGGGAACCCTCTTAACAGTTCCGTCACACTTCTGCTGTCGAAACACTTCTACTTGTCACCTTCTCACAGGCCTCCAGTAAGGCCAGAAATCACTCTAGAGCAGAAAGCGTGAAAGCAGCCCCCCCCGCCTACTTCGCAGTTTCTCACCACAGGATCCTCGTGGTGCTTGGTTCATGGAGCGCACTGATCACTTATCAGATGTGCCCTCATTCAGTCGAGGTTAACAGCGAGACCCGAGTATGGTTATGCTAGACCAGCACAAACTTCATCTGGAGAGAGAAACCAATCTGGACGTGTTGTACACCCAGAACACAAGGTTTTGAGAAGATGACTCAGCAGGTCGAGAGAACCTTACCTGGACCTTTTGGTTTGGGGCTGGTGGAAATGAAAGGGTCGTTGCTTGAAAAATGATGAGACTGCAAAGGAGAGCGCAGGAACAGCAATTTATTTGAAATGATCCATGCAGTGTTTAGTCAAAAAAGCAAAAGAGGAAACCTCTGAGAATTTCTTTACCTTTGAAGGAAGAGTAGCACTTTTACTGAAAGGATCGGAGCTGGTGAAGGGATCAGCCTTGGCTGGCCTCTTAAAGAAGTCTTCCGAAGTGGTCTTGAAGGGGTCTGCTTCTTTGAAAGGATCTCCCCCAAATGGATCTGCAGGAGGAGACAGCTGTAACTTTCTGTGAGGACATACAACTACCCCCCTCAACCCACCTCTTTGTCACAAGTTCCCATTTGAGGCCCTTTTTACACTGCAGAATGAATGGATACCTAAATTAAAATCTTTGTTGTGCAACTAAGCTGTGATGCTCTGGAATGACAGCAGTATGGAGGAGCAACTCCAAAACTCTTGAACATGCCTGCAGATATTCCACTGATCGCCCAAACAACCCTCCAGTATCCTATCAAACATAATGGTGGTGGTTGGGTGAACTGGGCAGTCAAAAGGGACATTTGACAGTAGTTCACCTTTGCCCATGCATCACAAATATTCTAAAGGCAATGTTGCCTTCTTCCTGCACTGTAGCCTGAGATACAGTGCACTTGTGGTGCTTTCAAAAAAATCAGGGGTTAAATACGAACTGATGATTCCTGCCAATTCCCCCTTGACCAAACCGCCCATCACTGTAATACTTCACAACATACACTGAATTAGATCATGCAAATGCGCCAGCAAATAATGATTTTCCAAGCATGAATGTTATAGGGCTCCATCAACACTGCAACTCTTGTACTATTTTTCACGAATACTTTTATTACACAACATCTCTACTGTGCTACACTTTCAAAGTTCAACCCAATTTAGCATGAGAGCAGGAGAACTGAAAGTCACATATTAGAAAGAGAGAAGTGTGCCAGCATAACCGAATACGATGCTGCAATCCATGCAAATCGTGGGGCGCCAACGCTTCTTAAATTTAAGATGGGCCTCTTTCTTCTGACGGCCTGGACAAACGCATTCGTGGGCATGTTCAGCATTAATCACGCTCCGTAACTGAGGTTTGCCTGCGGATACCTGAGGTTGCCGTGGGCTGCTTGGCAAAGGGGTCGTTTTGGAAAGGATCGCCTGCGGGGAGGTGGACGGAGATGGAGAAGAAAACGAAAGAGAGAAAGAGTGAGAAAAGGGCCTCAGTTGTCATCACAAACCAGACCTCGCGAGGCACTACATCTCACAGAAACACAAGCGTTCCTGCTCTGAGAGAGCGACAGAGGGGATGTGGATCGGCACAGGAGGAGGATTTGTGTTTTTTAACAAACAGTCCAGGGAAGATGGTAAAAGACGGACAGGGAAAAAGCGAGAACGCGAGCTCAACCTTTGAAAGGGTCGGTTTTAAAAGGGTCTTCTGACTGAAAGGGGTCCGTGTGCATCTCTTGGGAGGTGCTGTTGAACACGTTGGTCTTCACTTTGAAGGGGTCCTCCTGGGGAAAATTGAAGAGGCATTTGTTAAACGCCTTTTTAGAACTGATCTGGGAGCAACTTTGCTCTTGAACACAGAAGAGCTTAACTTGGTCTTTAGGCAGGAATGCTGGTCTTAGAACAGCATTGTGAAGTAACTCTGTAACCCAAAGCTCATACAAATCACTTACTAATAAATTACATTTATTTATTTCCAATCAGTGATGACTAAAAACACACAGGATATACTGTTTGTTGTGCAAGTGTGTGTGTATGAAAAAGAGTGGAGTGGATGCTGCTGTAAGGCCAGGCTGGTGCACAGGCCGCAGGTTCTCACCATTGCCCCGAAGCCTCCGTTCTCCTTCTCAGGGAAACCCTCGCTCATGTCAGCCAGGTTGGTCATGCTACCGCCGTGGGTGCCGTTCAGCGCGCTGCTGTACTGCTCGATGCTTTTGCTCATCTCGTGCTGACTATCCTGGATCTGGGACAACTTGCTGCGGGCCTGCAGGACGAGGCAAAGGTTTCCTGAACTCCCTCAACGGCGTTGGCGTGCGGTGCAGTTGGTATCGAAAGACGCGTTTTCGTTTGATTTTGGTGACTTTCATACTTGACAATATTGCATTTGTTCTCCACCCCTGAATGCCACCGGTGTGAACGTGGTTATAGAATCTGCAGGTTTGAGACCTACAAAAGCAGTGTATGACTACACCGCCCTCTAGTGGAACACTACGTACAGATTCTCAACCACCAACAACTGATCTGTTTTTTTGTGTGTACTAAGCCAGTCCTGGGATTCAAACCACTCAAAATCCGGTTTCTGATCTGCTTGTTTAACCCCCACAGGAAGTGTGCGCTACCTGGTTGATCTCGTCTTGCGTGGCCTTGAGGGATTTGATGATGGTCTCCAACTGGATCTTGCCAGCCTGAAGGCTCTGCTCGAGCTGGCTCTCCTCCTGTTGCAGGCGGCTCAGGTCCGCTTTGGCCCGGCTCAGCTCCTCCTCTTGGTTCAGCAGGTCCGACTCCTGAGAATGGATCTGGGTCTGCAAGGATGAGATCTGAACCCCAACACAGCTCCAATAACCAAGACTGGTCTTCCAATGGGCTCCGATTTACAGACACAGAAATTACCAAATGACAGTGAAAAGCTTCATTATAAACTTCTCACCTGCCCGATAGCCTTAAAACATCAGACTTTGAAAAAATGACACAGGGGGTTGAGCTCACCATCTGGGACTCCTCCTGACATTTCTGCCGCACTTCATTAAGCATGTCCTCCAACTTGGCCTTCTGTTGGTCCATCTCATCCAGGCGGTCTTGAGCGTCTTGCTTCTGGGCCTCCAGCTCCTGCAGACTGCACGTCTCTCGGTCCAGATCGTTCTGCATCTCCTGGCCGTCAGAACCAGCAGTAGCCATCATCGCAAAAGACCATTACCGCTTTAACAAAGCCGACGACCTTTGTTTAGGTTTCAACCGGGAACACGTTTCATTAACAACTGTCTTGCACAGTACTGGCATAATATACTAAAGTCTAAAAAAAATGAATACTGACATTGTGTCCTTTTGACTACACACTTGTAATAGTTGTGTTATGGAGCATGTTATTGTGGGGTACATCAGCTGTAACTTGAGTACATTTCATAACCTAACGGATGAAATCGAAGCAGTAAGGAAAGGGCCGAGACTTCCGCATGGTTCATTTGATACGGATGCAATATCAGAGAATTAAAGCTGACACTCTGCACACACTTTAATCGTGTTGCCATTTTTCTATGCCAAATTGCAATGAGCTGGAGTTTAGTCAGTGAAAAGCCAGGCAACAGAGTTCAGTCAAAGAATTATGCTGGCGATTACAAAGGCCACATATTTGTCAACCACATTACCTGGACCTCAGTAGACTTGTGTTTGATGGCTTCTTCCGCATCCCTAATGTCTTGCTCCAGTGTGTATTTCTCCCTGACGGCCACAAAGTGACACAGAAAAAGCAGAAGAGAAAATTGCCATCAATGTGCCAAAACGTGGACCCAGTGTGTCAAACAGAGCACTTCCGCACACACACACACACACACAAGCCGCCACAAGCAAAACTGCTGAGAGTTGTCCCTGAGCGTGTCCCAGTGAGTGAAAGTGCCATGACAGCAAGAACAGAAAGTGGTAAGAACGGAAGGTTTCAGAAAATGCCGGCTATAAGGAGGTGGGGCAGGGGAGGTGGAGGGTCGGGTCCGTTTGGCTGTGAAGCTGGGAAGGTGGACGAGGGGTGAAGAGGTGGGGACGTGGGACTCATTCAGCACCGGGGACGTGCATTCGCCTTTACCTTTCCTTCTGCCTTTGAAGGGTGCGTTTCTTATGTCCAAACATATCTACAAAGCAACCGGTGTCGACAAGGACACCTTCACTGTAGGCATGAGGAGGGCGGGGCTAAACTGCAAACTGAAAACACTGGAGATGGTAGGAGGAAGTATGAACTGCTGGGATTTTTGTTTTGTTTGTCTGTTCATTAGCCTTTGTTTTCTTTTTACTTCACAGAAAAAAAAGCAGACATACAAAAGCACCGAATGAACGTTAAGCGGTTGAACAACAGCTCAAGGTGGAGATGAGCCTGCTGAAGAGGCCTTCCCTCGCTTTGTTTTATACATCGTCTATAGAAAATCACAAGTAAATAAAAACTGAAAGAAATACACACACACCTCTGCAGCTGAGCGATCTCCTGACTGATATCATCCAGTTCCTTGATCCCTGTGAACTCTCCAGACCCCACAGAACTGGAGCTGTCCTAAAGGTTAGACAACACACACACACACACACACACTTAGTTGCACTGCCCCATTAGGCACAGAACGCCTCAGCACCACACAACGCAGCAGGAAAGAAGGACACACAGGAAGCCACCCAGACGGGAAAAGAATACAGGTGATGCTTGAGCTTCATCTCTACGTTCCACACACTGGGAAGGCACCGCACATCACCCACAGCACCCAACACTGGGAAGGCACCGCACATCACCCACAGCACCCAACACTGGGAAGGCACCGCACATCACGCACAGCACCCAACACTGGGAAGGCACCGCACATCACGCACAGCACCCAACACTGGGAAGGCACCGCACATCACGCACAGCACCCAACACTGCCGTCAACAGGGCACCAAAATCTGCTGGGGGGGTTTTTTTGTTTGATTTACATACCCCAAACTTGCACTTTATTGCCTGATATAAACAAGAAACATCAGAAGCATTAAACATGGAAAAGAACAATGTTTGATGAGGTTACCACCATCCTGCCCACTGTGCATTTAGAAACTTGCATTTCTGTCAACTGAAACCTTAGAAATGGAAAATTTCAGAAAAACAACTTCAAAAGACCTGTTGTCTTCTCAGTTTTAACAGCCAACCACTGCACCAACCCAGGCAGCAGCCATAACTCACAGCAAACAGTCTGGCTTTAGAAAGAATACGTGTTCAAAACATTTATATGCATGTAGCCAACGAAAGGGTGCAAAGCAAAAGAGCATGGAGAAGTCGAAGTGAAGCCGTAGCAGAGTAGTGCACGCAGTCCTCACCCTGCGCATCTCTGTTAGGGCGGCCATCTCTGACCCCACGGGCGTCATGTACCCAGACAGACTCTGTGAGAAAAGGAAAGCAAAAAATATCATCATGACAGTGGTGGGAGGACCCATACAACCAGTATTATAGTATCTCACAAAGGTGCGTACACTCCTCACACTTTCGTAAATATTTTATTATATCTTTTCATGGGACAACATTGAAGATATGATACTTTGATACAATGTAGTCAGTGTACAGCTTGTAGAACAGTGTACATTTGCTGTGCCCTCAAAATAACTCAACACACAGGCATTAATGTCTAAACCACTATCAATGAAAGTGAGTACACCCCTAAGTGAAAATGGCCAAATTGTTTGTGTGGCCACCATTATTCCCCAGCACTGCCTTAATTCTCTTGGTTTTGGAGTTCACTAAAGCTTCACAAGTTGCCACTGGAATGCTTATCCATAACGACATCAGAGAGCTGGTGGATGTTAGAGACACTGCACTCCTCCACCTTCTGGTTGAGGATGCCCCACAGATGCTCAATAGGGTTTAGGTCTGGAGACAGACTTGGCCAGTCCAGCACCCAAATACGTCTTGGAGATGTATTTGGGATCATTATCATGTCGGAATACTACCCTGCAGCCCATTTTCCAAAGGGAGGGGATCATGCTTCAGTATGTCTCAGTATCAGGATCATGATTCAGTACATGCTGGCATTCATGGTTCCCTCAATGAACTGTAGCTCCCCACAGCCGGCAGCTCTCATGCAGCCCCAAACCATGACACTCCCACCACTGTGCATAACTGTAGACAAGACACACTTGTCTTTGTACCCCTCAACTGGTTGCCGTCATACACGGTTGACACCATCTGAAGCAAATACGTTTATCTTAGTCTCATCAGACCACAGGACATGGTTCCAGTAATCCATGTCCTTAGTCTGCTTGTCTTCAGCAAACTGTCTTGTGCATCACCTTTAGAAGAGGCTTCTGGGAAGACAGCCATGCAGACCAATTTGATATGGTCTGAGCACTGACAGGCTGACCCCCCACCCCTTTAACCTCTGCAGTAATGCTGCATCTATTTTCAAAAGCTAGATATGGTGCTGAGCACATGCACTCAACTTGTTTGATCAACCATGGCGAGGCCTGTTCTGAGTGGAACCTGTCCCGTTAACCCGCTGTATGGTCTTGGCCACCGTGCTGCAGCTCAGTCTCAGGGTGTTGGCAATCTTCTTATAGCCTAGGCCATCTTTATATAGAGCAACAATTCTTTTTTTCAGATCATCTGAGAGTTCTTTGCCATGAGGTGTCATGTTAAACTTCCAGTGTCCAGTATAAGAGTGTGAGAGTGATAACACCAAATTTAACACACCTAACATTCAAACCTGACACCTTGTAACACTAACGAGTCACATGACACCAGGGAGGGAAAATGGGTAATTGAGCACAATTTGTCCATTTTCACTTATGGGTGTACTCACTTTCGTTGATAGCGGTTCAGACATTAATGGCATTGAGGGCACAGCAAATGTACACTTTTATACAAGCTGTACACCGACTACATTGTATCAAAGTGTTATATCTTGAGTGTTGTGCCATAAAAAGATATAAAATATTTACAAAAAGGTGAGGGGTGTACTCATTTGTGAGATACTGTATATTATACACACTTCCAGTTAAGCTTCTGCACTGTAGTGAGATTCATTCCAACATGTCCAACCCACCAGCTAGTCATCAAGCCTTCATCATGGTACTAAAACATTTAACCTAACTCTTGAGTACGATCGTTTAGAACCCCTGCATCTGACACAATTGCCACACTTGTATTTCAGACTCAGGCATGGCTATCGAAGTCAGATATGAGTCGTGCGTAATCTAAACCGGCGAATCCCAAGCGCGGCGGTCCTGGTGCCAGCGCAAGTACTCACGGGAGTGCCCCTCTCCGACGGAGGGACCATGTCCGGGGTGAGGGACTGCGGAGGGTCCAACCCTTTGCTTACTTTCTGCTGGATGAAGTGCATGGCCAGAGCAAACTGCTCCCGGGTCAGCTTGCCTATCTGCCGCGTGTCTGCTAAAGCCCTGCGCAGATGGCAAACCACACATGTGGAGTTAGCCACACACACACACACGTTTATTAAGGGTTTCTTTATTGGATACAACTTGTAGGTGCTGCCATTCACGGTTTGTGTCAGCCACCCTCTCTCTCATTCATTAGTAGTCTTTTTCGGAGCCGAAGGCTGCTGCTGCTGGCTTGGTATTATTGGATGGCATTAAAAGTAACGTCATTAAAACTAATACGGCTTTAAAAGAAAAGCACCCAAAAGCTCGGCCTTGTAATGTGACAAGACCTCCAAAGTGGGTATGTGAAAAGCACTTAACGACAACCACAGCCACACAAAGATCCCTCTCTACATAAAAAAAAGCGCCAGTCTCACCATATGTGCGCTAGAATGTTCTGGGGGAGGCCGGACTGCATAAAGATTTCCTTCACTTCTTGGCCACTGACAAAGCCATCGAGGTCTGCGTCCGTTTTCAGGAAGATGTCATCGTATCGTGCTCTGTCTGCCGCCGGGACCACCCAATTCACAGAGTGCTAATGGGGGGGGGGGACGCCACAGGAAACTCTTGAATTATTCGCCTGTCTTCACTCTACACATTTGAACAGGGCTACGCCTAAAGTAATACTAACAGCTAACGCACTCCGTTCTAATGAGATGTAAAAGGGCAGGTCAGTATTAAAAACAAAAAAAAGTATATATAAAGGGAACCACTCAATGCCTCTCAAAAGATAAATGAGTCACTTAGAAACTAGTTTAGTGGAACCATGAAACTGGTTGTACCTGATTACTATGGAAATTAAAACAATCTTAAGTACTTAAGATTAAGTATTTACAGTAGTGAAAAAGTATGTATTTGTATTAAGACAGCATAAGGAGAGATGTCACAGAATTAAGTCATACTCCATTCCAGTGACTAAGTGCAACGAGTCCCCTGTTCTGAGTCTGCATACAGTGCTTTACAATTAGCTGATAGATTAATCAAGAGTAAGAAAAGAAACACATCACACCGAGTAGGTAAACAATCAAATATAAAACCACCCTATACACCCCCCCCCCCAAGTTTCATCGACGTGTTTGGTCAAGGGCCCCGTACCTGTGTGGATTTGAGGGTGTGTTTGGGCGACAGGCTACCAGCGCTGTTGAGAGAATTCATGCTGCCGTGAGAGGGCGTCGAGCGCAGACTGTCCTTCGGTGGTGGCGGGCTGCCAGGCAACACAGGAGCCATTGCAGGCAAGGGGCCTGTGGACTTCTTTCTTTTGGATGGCGGAATTAGAGATGGGGCCAGGGCAGAGGGAACTGGCTCCTTCTCCAGGGCCCGGTACACCAAGTGCATGGCCTGGAGCACAAAGAAATTGAAAAGTTATGGATATATTTTTTTTTAAATGATGGTGGACAATGGAATATTGCTGGAAAATTCTAGTCGTGTATAACAACACTTATTTGCTGAACTGATAAACCAAATTGAAATATGAATCCTCACCACTGCGAACTCATCTTTGTCCAAGTGTCCATCTTTATCTATATCACTAAGATCCCAAACCTGATGAAATCAGGGTGATATGATTCACATGACAGTTACAAAATAATTGTTTGTATAACTGTTAGAAACTAGTTACAGAAAATAGAGAACTCTTTCAATTTACCTTTCCTAATACATCCACAGGTAGCTTAGAGTTCATAAGAACTGGTTTGACCTTTTCACCAGAAAGTAATCCATTCACTGGAGCAAGACTTTCAAAAATACCATCAAACTTGCTCTTTTCCTCAGGCTAAAGACCACAAAACACACACAAAAAAACCAAGAAAAGGCAGAAAAGCAAAAAATATTAAAGACACTAAATAAAACTCTCTGTGGTAAAGCCCCACACAAAACTATAAAGATTAAGCAGATTGTTGTTAATTTAATCAAAGTTTATAAACACAACGAAATACAATCAAATACAAGGTACACTGTAACATAACAGTGTAAGCCCTTTATCATCAAGTTGTAGTTCTGAGTGAAAACTAATCAAAAGCAATGAAATGCTTTTTCATGGGCACACGGTCAGCCTTCACAGAAATTAAAGACAGAAATCTGGTCACCTGACTTACCCTAACTGCCCAGTGACTGTCACCTGATGATGTACCACTTAATGACGGGCTGCTAGGGTCCTTCTAAGATACAAAATAATATCCACATATTACATTTCATACAACTCCATACAGCTACAGAAATATGATGGCTTGATACTATAAAATATCAAACAGGAATATAAATTAGAACTTCACGTTGTAAGCATGTTTGGATTTCTTGGGCATATTCTCTTCCGCAACATTAATACTTACAAATTTGGGAGTGGGCACAGTGAGGTTTAAACTTGCAATAGAGACATCCTGACCACTCTGTGCACAGGCCACAAGCCGTAGAGCAACATAAAATCCCTGTTAAAATAAATAGATCACAATAATAAAACCAAAAACTCTTCCTCCCAAGCCAACCAACAGGGAATTTACTCAGCGTCTGCAAGAAAGAGCTTTACCTGTTTGTCCAAGAATCCTTTACCATCTGGATCAGCTAGGTCCCAGATCTGTAGAAAGAACGAGAACCAACCAGATATATAAACACTTTAAAAGTAAAGAAAAAATGAACTCAGAAGTTAAAGGTATATAAATAACTTCAAAAGGAAACAGCCTTGTTTTTAATTAGTTCTATGATTTACAGTTTATAAATATTTAGATAAATATTCATGCGCCTTCTCAAAAACTAACTTTTCCCAGAGTGACATCAGGTAGGCCTGATTTCTTTAAGAACAAGGCAGCCTCTGTAGGTCCGACTCTCCCAGTATTTCCTGGGTCCACCTTTGAAAGCAAACATAACACACAATAATGCTACTGAGACTCACAATTAGGCAACATATCATAGTACAAAGGAAGTTGTATTGCAGAATATTTTGATTGTGTTCTTAATGCATCAGTACATTTTCAAACAATAAATGTTTCCCAATAGCGAAAACCTTGCAAAATTTACAGAAACACTACAATGTCAAACCCAAATCTTACAGTCTGAGTAAAAATACAGTACACATCAGTTTTGTTTTTTTTTTGTCTGATTCAACACACCCAATTCAATTTATCAAACCCTTCATAAGCTGAATCAGCTGTGCTGGAGTTGGACAAACCCCAAAATGTGATCAGGCTGTTATTCAAGCTCCAGACCTGCGTATATTTGACCACCTCCAATGACACCGAGTGAACTCGAAAGGACAAGAAATTACAGACTGGTTTCATTTTTCATGCCTGAAATGGACCTTACCTGTCGGTAAAAATTTTCATACACTGGGTTCCCACTCGACAGCTGGAAGGAACAAAACAACAACAAAAACAGGTTCTTTTAGAACTACATGAAAGTCATCTAGATAAAGCTCTGAAATGAAAACCTCAGCTGGCTGACTACTGGCAACATTCTGATATTTAATAATAAATGGCAACAACTACTGTTGTTTTTTGTTGTCGTTTAGTTTTTGCTATTTGGGCCTAATATGAGATGACGCAGCCAGCAAGTCTTCTGATTATAGTCAAGTCTTCAGACTAAACAACGTCCAAGTTCAATAAAATACCAATATCTGAACATTCAGAGCTGATATTTGCTAACAGAGCGGGGGCTAGCCAGCTCGCTAACACCAGTTCACATTCGTTGACGGAATACTGATGCTGTGTAAACTAGCTAGGAAATTAGATAGTACCATTAAATGTTAGTGAGTGCCATTCTTACTATTATCTAATAGCTAGTTACTATCCCTTATAATGTCAGCGAGCTAAAAAATAAAAATAAAAACAAGCCACGAATATAAATGGGGATGACTATGATCTTCGGCAAGCATGTATTTACTTGCCCCAGATGGTCCAACATTTGACTAATACATTAATGAGTGAGCGTTAACCTAAGAGTAGTTAGCTGTGATTTACGTGAACTAGTTCCGCCGAATATGTAACAGTCAGTTATCATGTGATAGCCTAAAAACATTGATCTCAATATTATTGTAGCTAGCTAACGGCACCGGCAATAAATAAATTTTCATGCACCGCAGCTAAACAAGTTAGCTGGCTATATAGCTAGCTATATTTGGTTTCTGTTATGCGCACTTTGGCTAGACATGTAGCTAGCCAACTAACCTAGTTAGTGAACTACTCTAGTTAGTTATTAAATAGTTATCCAGCCAGCTACCTAGCTAAGACCTAAATGCAAATAGTTTATCCTTGACATAAATGAAGCTACAATTCGTCGATGCTGTTTAAGAGCTACATTACTTTGGCCCTTAGCACTTAGAATTAGGCATTTTACACGGCATCTAGTTAACTAACTACAATGATGTATCCAGCAGGCCAAGTAGTTCTTCTTGAATTAAAATGGGATCCGAATAGCAGGCTAGCAAAGATTAGCCAGCTGGCTACTCAACCTAGCTAGTTTAATAATCTTTTTCTGTTCCATTGCCATTTCGCTGGCTGGGTGACTAGCCAATAATGCTAACTATGTTAAATAAGGACCACTCAAATGCGAATATATTTTCTGATATATCTGCAAGCGTGGTACATTCATCGCCACCTTTGCAAAGCACTGTGATAAATCGAATTTGTCTAGATGAACAGATGTTTTAACGGATATTACCTGAGTGAGGGTCGTGAGGGCTGCCATTTTCCCTGTTGCTCCGGGAACGGCGGGTGTGTACCAGATTGCCAGATACTCCTACAGTTCCTATTACTTGGAAGGACGCCCCGCACCGGACATAGCTGGTTTCAACTGTACATAGGATTTACAATATTAACGCCCAAATCTATCAAATTACCAGTCGTATCGTTAACCAGAGTATGCCTTCTGATAGATTCTGTTTATTATTACAAAGATTAAGTTCGTTATGAATTGTATGTATTTATTGACATTCATTTCCAGAGAGAAATAAACGTGTAAAAATATCTTCTGATTTTTAGATGAGTAATAGCAGTACAGACCAAACTGCAGCATGAACTTTGGTTCAATCCATGTAGATTATTGGAGACGGTATTCAGACATTATAAATACAATGCGAGATTAATAAAATGGATTCATGCTCTGGAGGTAAAGGTAAGCACTTGGGAAACTTAGGAAATGATTCAATATATGACATTAATAACAAATAAATAAATAAATAAATAAATAAAATGTTACACCATAAAATTACATTCTTAGTTTTCTCGTCTTCCAGAATCCAGCAAAATGTATAAAATAAAAACAAATATCTAATAAAACTAAGAATTTTATATATACATTATATTCTTAAATACTACTTAAATTAAGCGAAACGCATTTAATTACAGCTTATAGATATATTTAAATATTGAATACAAATAATTGATTGTAATATTTGGAGGAGAGTATGGCCATTTCCTTTCTGTATGTGTAAATGGTAACAATGAACCTATATAAACAAGATTCTGAAATACAGATGAAGTTCCTTTTAAAATAGTTTCAAGAGATAGGCGGGCCAAGCTGTAATAGGACGGGCTTCAGGCTCTGAATGTAATTGTATTGGTTAAACGTACTGCCCCGCCATTGGAACTTGGAAACAGCGCCACAATTTGCTTTTGAGTTGCTTATCCTGATGAATGCGTTGAGCACATTGTTGTTTTTTTTTACAAGACACACTTGCCTGGATACGAAGTTGTTACCAAGTGAGGTGAACCATTAACTGATTCATCAGAGCTGATTTTTTTTGCCGCGTACTGTGCCGCTCGTCGTTGGAAGTTAAACAGCATTATTTGAGAAGTCACGCCGCATTAGCTAGCAAAAGAAATCTTGTGCATATGTACAAACCTTGGGTGGAGCCGTCATTAGAGCCTTACGGAACAGCATTCACGACGAAAATGCGGGGATTTCATGTGACCAAATCGTAGACGGGTGAGAGGAGAGATTACAAACTAATCGTTGTTTCTGTTGCCAAATTTAGACTGCAAGCTTTAATTTGTTCGGACCTACGGTATCTGGCTAGCTAGCTAGTAATCTAGCTTAGCTTGTTATGCTAACTAGCTAGCTGGATAACAACCTAGCTCGCTAGCTAGTTAAATCCTCCATCTGCACTGTATGTGGATAGCTAGGTAGCCATCAAACAACTTGATAACTAGTTAACGGGATAGCTATATTTCTGACTATTGATTTCGATGTTTCGGGTATTTGATAACGCAGCCAGGTAGCTAATTGCATTTTTTGCGTTTTCGTATTAACCGTCCTATCTAGGTACATCTGCTTTTGAAGAATGAATCGGATTCAAGTGAATTTACGTGGTTTGCCTTCCCACGTATTTGAAGCCGTGTGCAGACCAGATACCGTGCAGAATGTGAGGTATTGCAACTTGTCTTCTAGACTTTAATTGGGGTGCCATTCGTTGATGTACCATACACAATTTAATTGCATTTTTTTTTTTCTCCCGTTGATTTTTAAAGGTTACCAGAGAACTTTATTAGTCCTCTGACATTTCCTAAATCTAAAATGCACCTCTGGGACCCTACTCCTATTGGTGATCTTGTCACTCTCCACCTTGCATTTTATAGGTAAGTTTAATTAATTTATAAATTGTGTTTACACATTTTAAATTATATTTTCATGAGCTAATGCATTTTTACACTCTTCAGAAACCCCAGACTGCTGCTCATGGAGAAAGCATTACGTCTGGCCCACCGTCATGCTAGACAGAGTAACAAGCCTCATTTTTCATGTTTTCTTATTGGAACATTAGCTGTGGACAGTGGTGAGTGCATTAAATATGATTATTCACTACCTGATGTATCTTATGTTCTCCTTTCTGGTACATATTCTCGCCCAACACAGCCATGACAGTTTTTTTTTTTGTCTTGTAGATGAGGAAGGGGTGACTTTAACGCTGGATCGATTTGATCCAGGCAGAGAGCAGCCTGGTTGTCCTGGGAAAGCTCCAACTGCTCTGCTCCCTGGGGATGTTCTAGTGCCTTGCTTGTTTGAGTCCCAGCATATTGCTGACAGCACTGTGTATTCTTCAGCTGACTATGAAATCACGTTTAAGGTAACTGATCAAAATCTGATCATTTCCATAATTCCATGAATGTGTATGGGAAAAGTGGTAGACAGGTAGCCCATGTTAAAGACTGAACAGCTGTTGGAGAAGCACTCTCCTATTGCTTGGACGACGGTGCATTTTATAATGGTAATCATCTCTATTCCCCTGGCAGTTGCTACAGCCTGTCTGTAACAGCTGCCTGAACTGAAGTGGTCTTACCTCAGGGAGAGGCAGTTATTGCCAGAACAACATTAGCTGTAGTTCAGTGAAGCATGTTTAATGCTAAGTACCTTCAGTGTCTTTCTAAGGTGTTAGCTGCACATGCCTTATTTTAAAGATAAGAACTAAGACTGTATCATGTTCCTAAGAGTTTCTTTGTAGTTTCTTGATATACACAGATGTGTTTCATTCAATAACACAAAGAACAAAACAAATCCAACAAGAAGAAATGCCTAATGTGTAAAGAACTGTGTGTTAATGATGCCTGATAATCAGGGCATATGCTTTGTAATGTAATGCATTTGCATAAAGCATTTGTGTCTTTTTAACAGACTAAACTCTCCTGTGCTTTTTTTTTTGCCAGCTGCTCCAGCACTGCTTCAGCAGCAGAGAGACGCTGGAGCTCTCCAAGCTCCTGAGCCTGCGGGTTCAGCTGAGCTGCTCGGAGGTCATGGATAGACTGAGCTTTGGGCTGCACTGGGCAGCCGTAACGCCGGCCACCTCCCTGAAGGCTGTCCCAGTGCGGCCTGTGCCCATCATCCCTACTGCCCTGGCCAGGAACCTGAGCAGCCTGTCCAGCATGGCACAGCCCCTGCACTCCACCGGGAGGAAGCGAGGGTGAGGCTGCGCCCACAGGCAGTTTGTTTGTTTTTGTTTTTTGTATTTGAATGTTGCATGTTTAAGATGAAGAAAAGTAGCATTTTGGAGGATGCATTACAGAGCTGAACTTGCGTTTAAATACAAGATGAAAAAA
>JAOXYF010000025.1:804403-817597 GCA_028565775.1 Sternarchorhynchus goeldii
GTTTAAGATGAAGAAAAGTAGCATTTTGGAGGATGCATTACAGAGCTGAACTTGCGTTTAAATACAAGATGAAAAAAGTTTACAACACTTAGAAACAACATGCTAAAAGTTGAACTCTGTGAAAATAATCATTTTATGTATATTTTGTTTAATAATTCATTATTTGGTATCGCATTTGTTCTGTGTCTGTCTATCCAGGTTTCTGACTATGGACCAAACCCGTAAACTGCTCCTCATATTAGAGTCGGACCCCAAAGTGTACACTCTACCTCTCGTAGGAGTGTAAGTAGCTTCAGGCCTCCCCAATACATGAGACATCAGTGTTTTACCACTTCATTTAACTAACCAAGACATGGTGACCACTTATCATGTCATCTGAAGAAAAATCTTGGAGAACTGTCCTCCCAATAATGAAGCGGCTCTGTAAATGTCTAAAACGGTGGTAACGCTCATTAGAATGTTTTCTTTCTTTCCAATTTCCAGCTGGATTCAAAACCATCATGGAATTACACATCATGCATCAATAATAGTAACATCAATAATTTCAATGGGCAGTCTTGACTAGTGTCCGTTTTAAACATTTACTTACCGTTTTTTGCCACCGTTAAGCACATTTGTATTGTGTTGTAATTCAATCTCCATTAATCACACCCTTGTCTCCCGGGAGGTGTGGAACTGTTAAGTGGGTGGTTAATGAAGGTTGTTGGAGTTACTCTGCTCTTTTGTAACAGGTGGCTAAGTGGAGTCACCCATGTTCATAATCCTGTGGTGTGGGCGTGGTGTCTCAGGTACCTGCACGGCTCCTCCTTCCAGGACAGGTGAGTGCTGCACCCATCTGTTTATTCCGCCTGTTGGACAAGCTATTTAGCCTTAGCTGTACGATCATTATAATACAAATTCAGATGCTTTTTTTTCTTACCAGATGCTTTGTGAGGAACAAAATCCAACTTCTCCAGTACCACAAAAGAGATTATATATTGGGAGATTACATTGTTCAAATGCTTAGATGTATTGTAAAGTGCCTTTGTTTAAAATGCTTAGTTTAAAAGTTAATGTTCTGTAATTTTGCCAAAAATGCCCTGCCTGACAAGATCATGGCGGATCGTGTGTCTTTCAGGGTGTTCTTGGACGGCAATGCATTCCTCGTGGTTCTGTACTCGCTCACCCACCGAGAACCCGAATTCTACCAGTGTAAGGTGCACAGCGACTCAGAGGATGGCTTTAAGCTTCTCGTCAGCACAGAATCACTTACACTTTACAAGGTCTGTTGACACCAGGGCTTGATATCATGAGCTTGGGTTAGGATAGAAGTCTTTGGCATTAGACTCTTTGATCCACTCGTGCTGCCTGATTTGCTTACCTTCTCTGTTAAATCAGTACATAAATACATTTTTTGTTAAATAATTTTTCTGTGTACATAACCTGTATCCTGTAAAGTAATACATGGGAAAATGTGATTTTTCTCTCTCACTCTCTCTCTTCTCTCTCGCCCTTCCTCCCTCCCTTCAGCCTAGCCTCTCCTTAAACACGTCTTTGGTATAATAACCTTGGAAGGAGAACTGCACATTAGCGAGTTGTAATGATGTATTGGTGCAGAGATGAAACATGTACTTTAAGAGTTTCTCACTTTATTAAAGTGGCCAAGGGTTTTCATCATGATGGTAATTGATGCTTCTGAACACTTTGTGCCTGCAGAACGTGGAACCAACGGAAGCAAAATCCCTGCTATTTGAACTTGGTCCTGATGGCCGGAGTCAGGAAGCTAAACTCTTTAAAGAGGTGCTATCTCGTTCAGCGTTGTCAAGGTAGAGTGAACTTGAGTTAGCATAAAAGCAAACATTTATTTGATAAATTAGTTATTAATAACTTAAGAGAGTGGCTCTCAGCACTGCACATGTTAGTGTTTTCCTTTCTCTAATGCACCTAGCTGATTCCAGTGTATTACAATGTGGGAAAACGTTAAAAAAAAAAGGCATAGGTCATAGAATTATTCAATTTGCGGAACTCCTTTTTGTTTGGAAGTGATGGAGGGGGCGGAGCCGCTGAGCCTTCAGCCATAGGTCAGAACAAATTGTCCATCAGCGACCACGACTCAGGAGTAGAAGACGAGGATCTTTCACCGCGGCCTTCCCCCAACCCGCACCCCGTCAGCCAGCAGGTCAGTCAGCTCTCACCTTGTTGTTCAGGGCCACATTATTCTCAAACTCAGTTCTCCATGGGATTTTTATTCATGATATTTATTCGTTTATTTATTTATCACCCGCCCAGATGAGACAAGTTGAACCATCTGTACCTGAACTCTCTCTGGTGTTGGATGGTAGCTTTCTTGATGGGAAAGTACTGGAGTCCCATGGCCCCACCCCACCTCATCTTGCCCAATCAAATGATCAGCGCAGAAGCAGTAGCCATCATTCCCGCCCTGACGCGATCCTACCAGCTCAGAGTGGCATGACTGCACCTCCCACCATTAGGAAACCTCTGACCCCAGTACTGTCTCAGCCAAGGGCCAGACCCAGAGCACAGGCCACCGCAGCACACCAAACGCCAAAACCCTCACCGAGTAGAAAGTCCATTCCCTCCATAGGCCAGATGTTAAGCACCGGCTTCTCAGCCTCATCATCTTCATCCTCCTCCTCTTCGCCCAAGGCTTGCTCTCCACTGAATGGCTCTTTCCACCAGCACATGCAGATTTCCGGGCATGGGTCTCCAAGCCCAACTCGCCCTCACCAAACCTCCCCATCTGGACCACCAGCATCAAGCCACGGCAACTCCAGAAAAGCCCCAGCTGTTCCAGATCAAACCCCCTTTCTGCAGCCTTCTGGGCACAGGCTCTTCCACAGCACACCAGCCTCCCAACCTGCCTTCACCCCCTGCAACTGCTGCCCCACCCACCACAGCCACATGCCCGTGTACCAATGCAACACCTGGCAAGGAGCTCCAGCTCACCACGCCCCTGTGCACGTGGCCTCCAGCAATGCCATTCACTGCCCTGCTGAAGGCAGCCCTCGTGAAGACTGCTGTCTCTCTCCCACACGCCAGTCTCGTAGCTGCCACGGATCTCCAACGCAGAGCCCTGTCTGCCACACCGGCGTCCCCCCGCACCTCTCTCCGGCACGTGCGTCCCACACCCCTGCGGCCGGCCCCGGCGGTGGACCTTTGACGCCTCCCTGTCAGGCCCAGTGTTGCCAAATCCAGCCTGGCTCTACTGGCCTGTCTGGTTGTGTTGCGGCAGGCCCACTAGAGGGCGCCATGGCCCTTCTTCCTGCCGATGCCTACAGGATGCTAAGGGATCAGGATCGGCAGCTCAAGCTCCTTCAAGCGCAGGTATGTAAAGTGTCCATGTACGAGTGTAAACGCAATGTTACAAATGTACACCCTGTCAAACCAAAACACAAAACAAAGGGGAGGCCAGTTCTGAATACTAGTGTATGTTGTATGATGGTCGTCCTTAACAGAGGCATACGTTACATAATTGTGAAAAGGCTGTATGACGAAGGTTAAATTCTTCTGGCCTTATATTGTGATGTTTTGGGAATAAAAAATAGAAACTGAGACTTGCGGAGGTCAAGTGAATCTTTCCTGTCCAGCTAAGTAGGAACAACAGGTTGCACAGGCGAGGAATGGTTTTCATTGACCTACTTTTTGCTTCAGTGTGGTGACTGACCACATGTCACATGTAGTCCATTAGACTTGTTTCCAGAAACCTTTTGTGTACATACGACACATTCTACACTGTTGAAAGCTTTGTTTCGCATTCTCGCCTGTGTAAAGTCAAAAAAAGGCTCGAGAAAGTGGTGGAAAGATGTAATGCTGAAAAGCTGAAGAACATGTACAGTGATATCTTTCTATGGGTGTTTTGTGTATGGTTGCATCTCTGTTACCTAATGGCAACACAGCACTAGTACTGTAATTTTTTTTCTTAACGATTGTCACTTCTGCTCTGAATGTAATATTTACATCATTTGTAGGATGTTTGAATTGAAGTTTGTTTGTTTGGTTGTAACCCTTTCACTCTTAGATACAGAAACTACTTGATGCTCAGAGCAAGGACTCGGAGCCATCGCAAACATCTACACAGGAGGATCAAGCGCAGCAGGAGCAGGCCATTCAGACATCAGCGTTCCCTGAACCCCAAAAGAAGACCAGTGTCAGCGTCGCCGTGGGAACAGGTGCTGGGGGAAAAGCCTCACAACTCTTTCAGCCTGTTGTATCGTACACCGTTCACTCCGGGTTGCAAAGCGGCCAGTGACCTTAACAGTGGGAAAATGTTCACACAGGTGCCAGTTTGTTCTGGAGTTGCCCTGGTCACAGCCCCCCAGATGATGACCACGCTTTCGAGAGTCACCACGAGGAGCAGACCTCAGATCAGAGCACGGCCTCCTCGAGACTCGACTCTGGAGAACGACAAAGCCCTGGAATGCCTCTCCACTCCACACGGTCACCACAAGACGAGTACGACCTTGCGCTTTAAGAATGAGTATTTCTGTGCCTCATCCTACAATAGTTAAATGTAGTCACTGGTCTTCGTGGTGCAGCCTGTGGGCTACTGGTGGCTCAGTTAATGAGTGAAATACCACACATAAGCACAGAGATCTGCATTATGGAAAATGTAGAAGTGAAAGATTTTTTTCGCCCCCCATAAAAAGTGAAGTCAGTCAGTCATTGTTCTTAAATGCACTAATCTTGAAAGTCATTTTTACAGTTGCATTAAGATGTCTGGGGCAAATAGGAATTGCTGTGAAACAGCAGGTAGATTATTCCAGCCAATTCAACTTCTAAAGATGTCTGCTCACCCCCAGCGCCTTGTTTTTAAGCAGTGACTATAACTAGTAAAGAATATGAAGAGAGAGTGGTTTGCAAAAGTACTCAGATGCCACCTATGTTGCCCATGTTTATTAAATGTCTAGATTAAAGAATTTTTATGTAATATTTTTGTAAAACTCTGGTGTTCAAATTGAAAAATTCCAAGAGGGAAAGTAGTAGCTATAATAACTGCCTTTTTGTGTCTTTCAGGTTACCATCAAATGTATCAGTGCCTTCTTTTCAGAGTCCTGTGTTGGAGGAGAGTGCAAGCATTTGTTACAGCACTCAGTCTCTAGACACAGAACACTTCTATGGTGACAGAGAAATACATGACCAGAGATTTTATGAGGAATTACTGGTAAGATACTCTTGTGGGGAGGAGGGGGTGTATGTTAGAAAATGCCATTCAAATACTTTGGGTTCAGACATTAATTTCTCAGAAAAGTACACTTCACAAAGCTTTATTCATTCCACAGGGTCAAGTGAAAAATCGTCTCCAGGATCCTGTGGCGGAAGAAGAAACGGTGGAACGAGATGTGCTCTATCCCTGTCTCAGACAGATTCTGTCACCGAGGACCTCTCCCCCAAACAAGCCCAAGGTTCAGAGCCCAGAGAAGACGGCTGCACTTTCAGAACAGGATCAGGTGTTCAGCGCCACCCTGAAACAGCTACACCATCTCGGGGTGACCGTGGAACTCGACTCGCACGCAGCCAAGGTCAACCGCTCCACGGTGGAGAGCACCAGGTAAACGAAGCAGGGCTTCCCCCTGGACGTCTATGTTCTAAGAGAAATTACGTATTCACTACTAATCTTCACCTCATCCAACAACGTCGTCTTTGACTTGCAGTCGCCTTCAAAAGACCTCTTTTAAACACCTGAGAAATGCATTCTTGTTTTGTGTTTTGTTTTTTTTTTTTTCTTCAAACTAAGTCCACATTTTTTTAACACGTCCTGTTTGTTGTCCAGCACGCTAGCTTGCATAAACCCTGAAGCGGTAATTCCGAGGCTGGCTCTTTCCGAGCCAGTCGGGACCAGCTTGTGGGGGCTAAGCAGCGGGGCAGACCTGAGCCTGGAGGCCAACGCCATCGCCCTAAAGTACCTAAGCGACACTCAGCTGTCCAGGCTCTCGCTGGGAAGCCAGTCAGCCGGGGCGCATTCAAACCCAGGCGCCGTGCTCTTCGGAAGGACTCCGCCGGACAAGAGTAGTACCGGCCTGAGCTTACTGTCTCCCAGCAACATGTCGTTGGCCACTTGCATGTACATGAGGAGGTACGGGCTGATGGAGGGGGGAAACCACAGTGAGAATGAAGAGGACGATGGTGGTGAGAAGGCTCCGGCACAGAGAGTGCAGGCAGACTCTGCTCTCGGGCACTCACTGCCACTTGATGATTCAGGAGATGGTGGACAAGAGAGAGAAAATGTAACTGGTTTTATTCTGAAACCCATAACCAACAAGCAGCCGGAATCCGTTCCCCTTCTTCGCGCATCACCTCGAAATTCCCAAAGCCAGTTAATCAGAAACTTGCGTCCCAAAATGCAGCTTTTATCTCAAACTACAGCAAGTGCAGACAAAGAGAATGGTGGAAAACGGCTCCTTCCTCAGCGGAGGTCCTCTCTGTCTGATAACCTGGCACCCTCTATGCTCTCAGAATCTCAAGGGTCTGTTGGAAATTTTCTAGACCTCAGCAGGTTAAGGCAGCTCCCTAAACTTTTTTAGTTATTTTGAAGGATTAAGTGGTTAAAATGGGTAAATGTCACATTTTAAATGAATTCAGGTAACACTTTTTTTTTTTAATTGCATGAACAAAGCTAAGTAGGAAAAGCATATTTTTTTATGTGGTCATTGTTTACCTGTTGCACTGTTCCATGTTTAAAGTTAGAACAGCTTTTATTAGCTTGTCTGAATGTACAATGTACATTTTAGTATTATGCTTGTATCTGCTTTGCAGATCCCCTGCAACCCTTTTTAATGCGTCTGTCCATCTTTCTATGTGTTTAGTGTTGCATGTTCTGTAGCCATTAAATAACTTTCTTGTACAGTTTGAACAGTGCATTATTCTTTTCTCTTTTACGTGTGACACATGTCTTAAGTCAATTTGATTACTTTTCTACACTGATTGGAAATGGTGTTTCCAGTCATTTTTGAAATTAGCAAAGTATTGAGGAGTATTACCCAATGAAGGACATTAGTGTTTCTATAGATAAATAATTTTGACGTTTTATAAAATGTGCATACTCATTTGTGTACGAATTTGCGCAGTTGCATGTTCTCCCACGAGGCACTGTGGAATACATACTTTGTGGTGGGCAAATCCGTGGACTAGCTACGTTTTTGTGAATTTATCAAACCAAGGTAAACGGCTAATTTCACTTTTAACTTCGTTCTGCGCATGCGCAGACTTTAGCTACTTTCCAAGACAGTTTCCTGCCTGTAGTTTTAGCTAGCTAACTAGCTAGCTCACTGAGTAGTTTGATATAGCTTGCCCAGTAAACACACCCCAGTCGAGATGGCGACAAAGATTACGTTATATTTCGCCATAAACCGCTGAAGAATGAACAAATTCAGACATATACTGTAAGTAAATAATCAAATATTTCTTTAATGTGCCTCTCTTTCATTCTCATTCTCGAGTTACTGTCTATATAATATTATAAACCAGTTAATTTTGCTAGGTTCTTAACGATAGCTAACTGGCTATATGCTAGTTTGTTTGCTTGCTAACTAGCTAGTATTATTTTAGCTTGCTACCCGAGTGTGAATATTTGACTTAAATTAGCCAAGTGCGAAGCTAAATTGAAACGTCATACACAAACTGCCAAACACACGTCGTAATAACTCGTTTGTATCTCACGAAGCTCTTACTACATACGCATATATAAACATGGGTAGATAGCTGGCTGGCTAATGCTTAGTATTAGCTATCTAGCTATGCAGTAGGCGAATTTTTCCGTAATGTCTTTTTGCAGAATCAAACGTCATTGCAAAATAAAGTAACGTTTTATTTGTTCACATTCTGCATAACATGGATATCTAAGCTATAGCTATTGTTAGCGTTTACCGTTTAGCTAACCATAACTAGGCATCTAGCTAGTTAGTGAAAGCAGGCTAGCTGGCTACATGCTGTCTGGCATTCCGTAAAAGTACTTAGCTAGCCAGCTAGCAATCTGACGGTTGTATTTGAGTAACTCTGAAGTTAGGCATGTTGCTAGCTAGCTGACTTGGCTAGCTTACATTGTTTTTCGAGAAGGTGGTATCGGGTTGTTTAAACGTTGCCATTTGGCGTCGACTGTAAAATAATGCAAGTTATTGATATTTAGATGGTTGGTCAACTGACTAGATACGCAAGTCTTTTGACCACATGAAATGTACAACGTATTAGTGTACTTATTTGTAAAAGTGTGCAGACCTCTCGCTACACAGGCTTTGTCCTGTCTTTTTTGGTGGGGCTAACTGAACTTGCATGCTAATGTCACAAAGCAGAAGAGCTCATTTGCCTGGTTTAAACAACTGCTTATATAGCTGGTTGTGCAGGTAGAACGATTCCTAAAATTACATTATGCAGTCTACCTGAAAGGTATTCGACAAATAGATTGCTGTAGCTTGATATTTTACCACTGTTTATGAATTGATGAGTAAGCGCCCGTCCTTAGTCAGCTAACAAGGATAGCTAGTTGGCTAGCTTACTCTTTGTTACAAATGCAAGTTATTGAAGTTCTCTTCTGGTTGTACTGGAAATGTCAACCCAAACCTTTATTGTTTAGCATGTTTGAAGGTTTGCGGTGGATGTCTAATAGTTTAACAAGCTCATTTGGACAGACGGTTGTATAAATTGAGATAAACAGCTCGTTCAGCATATGGATATTTATTTTACATTTATGTGCACATCGGTCCATTAAATGAAATCATGACTACGCATCGGAAAAGAATTAGAAGTGAGAGGATGGTATGCAAATGTTTGGTGTGAGGTGCGAGAGCAGGACTCTAGCACGTGAATTTGTGGATAGATGTGGTAAATGCTTTGACGCTCAAGTTATATACAAACGATGTTGGTAGCAGAAGAGTCAGAGGAACGCTGTATGAAAGCATCATTATCTGAATTGCCTGGGGTACGTTGGCAGTGTGCTGCTGTCTAGCCAGCAAAGTGCTATTGGCCCATTGGAGGCAAGGTTTGTGGTAGGAACTGGGGCATCTTGCCTTCATACTTGTCTTCCATCACTGCGTTGTTACTAGATGGGTTTGGTTTGCCTCTGGCATGTACAAATATTTTTTAACTGAAGCACAATTTGTCCCACTAAAAGTTTTGCTTAAGCCTTCAGTTTTTCCCCCCAGAACTTTGGGTTAATAGCTTCTTCTCAGCAATTGTTAATTTTCAGTGGCGTTTAAAATAATCTGAAATGTGTTGTACTTGGTTTGCCCTGCCTTCAGTTGAAGGGATATGCAGGTGAAGATATTTTCGGAAGAGTACAAAGTTGAGGCTGAAGAAAAGTTTCATTGAGGCACAAATGACTGGAAGAGCCTTTTCAGTAGAAGTGCACAGATAAATGACACAAGTGTGAGTCACATCATTCCCAGCGGACAGTGCTTACTCATAAGAACCTTATTTAGTCCAGGATCCAAATGTTAACATGCTGGGACTTTTTGTTGCAACATTCTCTCCCATTCAACTCGGTGCTGCTTTCAGTACCATTTCCCTTTTACCATTACACAGCATTTTCAGAGCACATTTTTCCTGCCTTGTTGGAGATCAAGAAATACATGCTTGTTTACACATTAGCTCAGTTTTGTCTGTACATATAAAACAAGTGTTTTTTATTTTTTTCCTTTGTTGCTGCGTATTGCCTATGTTAGTGTCACAGTAGAAGAACAAGCATTTTAGGTGCATAATTACAAACTTTGGGAAGGACTCCCACTCCATACAGAGGATCTAATTTTAGCGAGAGGGAAGTCCTCCAGAGCCAGCGTTGCGTGAGGTGAGCAGACGTGACAATATGTGGCTAATCACATAAGAGGAAGTGTGCAGCCAGAACGTCAGAGCAATATGAAGAGATATGCAGAGCCCATTTGAATATGGTGTACGGCCATTTACACCACATACATATTAGGCTGGGCTTAGATGGGCTTTAAGCATATTGCTTTATTTTGTGGTTTGTTTTTAGAGATGCATAATTTATTTTTGGTGATGTATAACTCATTTGATTCGAATGGCTGCATGCTACAGCATGGCACAGGTGAATTCCACAGTGTCTGAGAAGGTAATGCATAAACAATAGTGGAATACTTGGATTATAGTGCTGGAGCTTTCGTTTTAAAATAGTTAGTGACACAACTTTGCATGTCTGGTCCAGATATTTTTTTAAATCCAAGTAGCATAGAAAATGTAAACGTAATTTTCTGGAAAATTCAGCTCTTAATAACTTGAAGTGCTGTTTTGTGCAAGTCGATATATATATATATATTGCATGTGATCTACCACATCATAGCTGTTTCTGATGTTTGATGACTCAGACCGTAAAAAACATATTTTTTTTTTGTTAATTGCTTCTAATCCGTATTTCCTGGTGTGACGAGTTTTACAAAACTTCATTAGTCATGTGAAATCCCCTGCTTTTGTTCATGTTAACCAAAATCTTTCTGTAGACCAAAGTTAAGGTAATTTTGTTCTTACAGCGTAGTGTGCAGGTTTTGTGGTTGAACTATCTTAAAAGGACTAATTTGGTGTAACTGTAGTATGTCTGGGTGTCTTAGAGGTGCTTCAATGAAATTGTTTAGCTGCTATTTGAAAAGGATCAAACTTTTTCCAGGTGAAATTGAGCACAATCTGTCATCTTCTCCTTGGCTTTAGGTACAGAAATCATATTCTCAGATGGTGGAATTAGCCCGATTCCAATAGCTTTAGTGACTGAGTACAGTAGAAGGTGACTGTTTCTGGAGTGCAACCGATGTTGAGGAAGCTAAATGCTTTGTCTTTGTATCCTACAGGTTATGTATTCAGCACTGTGTGCTAAATGTTCACAGTGCCTGAAGATATTTAAAAATCCGGACGTTCAGAAGGACGGTCTTTGATTCCTGTGGAATCTATAGGATTTTTGACCTTTTTGTTTTTAACAAAACGTCCCTACCCGCGTCCGCAAAGACTGCCGACTTGAGAAAACCACGGTGACCAGCGCATCCGAGACCCACTTCCGCTACGATGCCCGTACAAGCGCCGCAATGGACGGAGTTTCTGTTATGTCCCATCTGCACCCAGACGTTCGAGGAGAATGTACGCAGGCCCATCAGCTTGGGCTGCGGTCACACCGTCTGCAAGATGTGTCTGAACAAGCTGCACCGCAAGGCCTGCCCCTTCGACCAGACCGCCATCAGCATCGACATCGAGCTGCTGCCCGTCAACACTGCCCTGCTGCAGCTGGTCTGCACTCAGGTGAGGCCGTCTGGACCGAGCAGATGGACCGTCTGACTGTTATGGTACATGCGATTGCGACATGCCTTGGAATGTAATAAAAGCACATTGTTGTTACTGGGACAGGCCTGTGTTCTGCCCGAAATTCTTTTTACACTTGTTGAATCGTGTAAATACAATTTATCCAAATGCCTATGGAGGGAGGGGGAAATCACCAAATGTTATTATCTGGCTAATCTGCTTTTGTCCCTCTGCAGTGTTAATGTTGCAAAAACCAGCAGTGAAATATGGATTAACAAGCAATATATATTGTGAAGGCACTGATCTCATCAGTGAAGTCAGATCCCTAACCCTAGTGGTTTTGTGTTTTTGCTCACTTGATTAGCCTGTTAACAAATAGACTGGTACCAAGAAACTGAAACTCCTAGCCTATCTCCCCACCACACACCCACCCTAGGCAAACCTACTGTGTTTTGTTTGAAGATAACAATCGGAACATGAGGTTTCGTTTTCCCTTTTAAGAATTTCCAGTCAACAATGAAGCTTGTTTGTGACTTATCACTAAGGAAGCTATACAGTATACACACACTGTGCCTGAACTGAACAGTGTAGTGGTGCTGCAAGGGTGATGAACCACAACCAAAAAAGAAACGTGAAGGAAGAGAGGTGGGTGGCGTGGGTGGTGTGGAGGGGGGGTGGTGACAAGGGAGAGGTATTTGTCATTCTGGAACTTTCTGGGGTGTTGACTTTCCATTAAGAAGAGCTTGTGGCTGTGGCGCCAGTATCGCTGAAATAGTGGCGTATGGAGACGTGTAAGTTTGTGCGCATGCACTCTAGTGGTGGGTTGGTGGGCCTGTGGGCACGTGCGCACGCGCCTCGGTTTGCTGAGTCAGATTAGACAGTTTTATAATACAACCTTTCCTGCAATGACTCGGTACTCTGAAAGTTGCAGGAGGGGTTGGATAGGTTTAGTATTTGAGTCAACAGTGTTATTAATATCCGCATCTTTGTTTTATGATGCAGCCTGTACAGTGCCACTCAAAGCTCTGCATACTTTGCATAACATGTTACAACTTGCGTGTCAAGCCACCATCAGGCTTTCCTGTTTCCAAAAACAACAACAACAACAACAACAAGTTTTTCCTGTTTTGTTCTCTCTTGGAGCATTTTTAATATGACTAGCACATGCACTTGGGCAACCAAACTGCATAATAGCTACACAAATTAGTTCTGCCCAAGCAGGTAACCTTTTGAATGTTTTCGGTGTACTACCCGTGGATTACTAGTGCTTTCCTTGCAACACGGGTTCATATATGCTGTCTGTGAACTATGCAAAGAAGCTACACAGAGTACACACTGTGAAGAGTCTTCCGATGCATGCAGTGATTGGTTTAATTTATGTGTGTCCTCCTGCAGGTACCCAAGCCTCAGCCTGTCACTTTAGTGAGAGGAGCTGAGGACACCAAGCATTACGACGAAGGCCGCACCTGTGTGGAGGAGCTGGCTCTCTACCTCAAACCCCTCAGCAACACGAGAGGTTTGCTTAACGTTCAAATGACATTCGTCGTCACCCTGGTAGAAGCTGTTTTAACATACTGGTTGATCTTGTTGATTTATTATCGCTGTCATCCAGCGCAGATTAAAACACATTTTAACGGTTGACTTTATACTTTGCGCCTGAACTGTAGTCCAGTTAAACATCTAACATTATAACTGATTATATAAGCTGCAGCCATATGCGTGGAAACACGAGACACACCCGTAGTCTCAAGTAGGTTCTTGAATCTCGAAACACGGAGTAAACACAGTAAAACCTGTACACTAGGATGAGAAGGCCGCAAATCTCCAGCATCTCAAACAATGCTACTGCTCTTCACCACACTAATTTATAATGTATTACAAGGCCCTAATGGTTTTACTGTGTGTGTGTGTGTGTGTGTGTGTGTGTGTGTGTGTGTGTGTGTGTGTGTGTGTGTGTGTGTGTGTGTG
>JAOXYF010000025.1:817697-856444 GCA_028565775.1 Sternarchorhynchus goeldii
TGTGTGTGTGTGTGTGTGTGTGTGTGTGTGTGTGTGTGTGTGTGTGTGTGTGTGTGTGTGTGTGTGTGCGTGTGCGCAGGTGTAGGGTTGGGCAGTGCTACCCAGAGCCTCCTCAGCAGACCCATGCAGAGGAAACTGGTAACACTGGTTCACTGCCAGCTGGTGGAGGAGGAAGGCCGGGTGCGGGCGATGCGGGCGGCCCGTTCCCTGGGCGAGCGCACCGTCACCGAGCTCATCCTGCAGCACCAGAACCCCCAGCAGCTTTCCTCCAACCTGTGGGCTGCTGTCCGAGCGCGCGGCTGCCAGTTCCTTGGCCCTGGTAACACTTTGCCAACATTCTTGCAACACTAACAGATCAATAGATCGGCCTGCCAACATTTCAGCAACATGCACATCATTCTGAATGGCTTTTTTTTTTTCTTTTCATTCTGCTAGTATTTTAGAAACTTAATTTTAATGTTAAAGGACAGCCGTTTAGTCTGTTGTTGCTTTGTTCTCACCAACAAAAAGGAATTTTAGCATACGTTATTTTAGGTGTTGCATTTTCATGCGTACGTTCAGTGCTGAGTAAATTAGATTGCTCAATCAGAAGGACCTTTAGAAGATTTAATAGCACAAGTGGGTGTGGTTTATTCTGTGGTTTTACACACAGTACAGTGTCGTTTGTTTCGGTGGTGTACTTCACACCCACTGATCTTAATAAAACGGTGGTTTTGGATGAGTGTTTATGGGTGGAATAGAACAGCTTGGCAACATCACAATTTTCTGAGAAATCAAAAAATCACTAATTACTGTATTAGCTATTACTGTATTGGATATCAGTAATCGGTTTGGTTAAGTCTTTCTTCCTTATTTGGTAGCAGTGCTTCTTGCTTCCCTTGCTGGCCCTTGCTTATTTCCTGGCTCTGTACTAGACTTGAATGTATGGAAAGCATCAGTGTGACAGTGTATTTTACAAGAAGCTCAATAAAAAAAATACTATTTAAACAAGCACAAATGTATCTTTAAAATATAGAATAAAATGTACAGTGAATAACTGGTAATGAATTGATTCGATTGTTTTTCCTCTTCCCTTAGCTATGCAGGAGGAGGCTCTGAAGCTGGTGCTCCTGGCTCTAGAGGATGGGTCGGCCCTGTCCCGGAAGGTCTTGGTTCTGTTTGTGGTCCAGAGGCTGGAACCCCGTTTCCCTCAGGCTTCTAAAACCAGCATAGGACATGTGGTGCAGCTCCTCTACAGAGCCTCCTGCTTTAAGGTTACTCTCCTCCACTTCCTCTTTTAACATGCTGCCATCTTATGGTTTTTGTCTTTTCTGATCCACTGCAAAGCATAGCTGCATGGGAGACCCCTGTAAATGAATAAATGGCTTTCAATTAAAGGGGCAGACAAATTCCAGAGACAAGAAAATGTCAAATGCACAAAAACAATAAACCTAGTTTTTTCATGGAGTATTTTACGTGTTACAAGAAAGTCGTGACTCTCTGCTTAAGAAAAATAATCCCAATTTAAAAGGTTACTGTCAGTAAACAGCTTGATTTATTTGTTTACTTTTTGTTGTTGTTGTTGGCTGTCTCCCCTCCCCTCTCTTCCCCCCCCCCCTCCTCGGCAGGTGACCAAACGGGACGAGGACTCATCCCTGATGCAGCTGAAGGAGGAGTTCCGCACGTACGAGGCTCTGCGGCGGGAGCACGATTCCCAGATCGTCCAGATCGCCATGGAGGGCGGACTGCGCATCGCCCCGGACCAGTGGTCCTCACTGCTGTACGGGGACCAGTCCCACAAGTCCCACATGCAGTCCATTATAGACAAGGTAGGAGGGATCCGCTCTGCTAAGAAGCCGTTTCCTCCGCAGCTTTGAACACGCTATACAAAAAAGAAAACCCTGGACGTAGCAGCAGCCAGGAGAGCATTCTTACATATCCCTGATCACTTTGTACGTGTCGCTTCTTTTCAAGGTGACACCGTCTGTGTAACATAACCTTGCATCCAGAACTGCGATATAGGCAACTGATAGTGACAAGTCATACCACTAATAAAACGGCTCACTAGATGGTGCCAGAGATTTTCTCATCTTTATCTTATATATTTGCTGCATTATTATAAATAACAGGTTTTTAAGTCAGTTTCCCTGTTTTACACATGACGCATGAAGGTTTTGATAATTCAACGATCATGTATATCACGAATATCCCATTAAATATGACTGTGTGGTGAGTGTCTGATTTCACTCTTTTGGTTTAACCCTTTTGATAAATGTTGGATGGATCTAATCATCAGTGATGTCTTTTGTTGTAATGCATTTTGAATAGCATCATGTTTTGTTCTGATGGTATCAATTCTTTGATATTGATCTGTATGGTGGTTTTCACTCACTCTCGTCCCAAAGTTGCAGACTCCAGCATCCTTTGCTCAGAGTGTGCAGGAGCTCACCATCGCTTTGCAGAGAACAGGAGACCCAGCCAACCTCAACCGCCTCAGACCGCATTTGGAGCTGCTGGCTGACATTGACCCCAGCCCTGGTGAGTTTGCACACACGAAGTGCCATTTTCTTCATTAGCTCGCTTTTTCCACACTCCGAGCTACAGTAGTGGGTTGGGTATATTTATTAGATGATGGCAAGACCCTGTTTTGTTTTTTTTTCCCATACCTAACCAAGCTAATCTTCTGGAGCTGTAGTAGTGTTCGAAACTACTAGAATATTACTTACTCAAAATTGATAGGGTTTTTTAAAAAAAAAATTGTTTTATTTTGAGCTTTGCATTCCATCACACACATTTAACATAAAAATGACAAGATATTAAAGTGCAGAATGTCTGCTTTTAATATGCCTGCTGTTCCTGCTAGATGCCCCCGCACCTACGTGGGAGCAGTTGGACAAAGGGCTGGTGGCAGTAAAGACAGTGGTGCACGGCCTAGTGGACTTCATTCAGAATCATAGCAAGAAAGGTGGAGACCCACAGCAGGTCTGTAACTCCTCCCCCTCCTCTTCCTGTCATATTACTCAAATCTTACTCATTAAAATGCTGATTAACTATTAACAAAGCATGTGTGGTCAGGTATCTTTATTGCCCTGGTTCACAATGCAACAATAACACTGGCTCTAATATACAGACAGTCTAGGTTTTAGATTGTCTGCAGCTGATCTGCAGGGCTGTCTTACATTAGCTGAAGGTTGTGGCCAGCCTCTTTGAAAGCGTTTGAATACTCAACCCTGTCTGATACTACTCTACCCAGGCCCCACAGCACAGTAAGTACAAGACCTACATGTGTCGAGACATGAAGCAGAAAGGAGGCTGTCCCAGAGGAGCCAGCTGCACCTTCGCCCATTCCCAGGAGGAACTGGAGAAGTGAGTTACTGCTCTCAGATGTACTCGGTACATCTCACTGTAGGGTTGTAGCCTGTGCCAACTGCCTCCGACTCCCTCGTCTAACGCCAGATACCGCAAGATGAACAAGCGGCTGCCCACGAGGAAGCCACTGAGCCAATCTCTGACTCAGCTCAACGAATTGGATGTCACTTGCAACCAAGGCCTTCTGCCTGACGAGGGCCTGGCTGGGGAGGGACTGCCCCACAAATCGGCCATTGTCGCCAATGGCATCATCCAGGTGGGGCCTGGATCGGGGCTAAGTCACCTGGTCTCGCGGGGCTCGGACCCCTCATACAATCCAGCAAACAAGCTGGCAAAAGCAGACTCGGTGAGCCTCAGTGCCCCTGGTTCACCCCCAGACTTGTGAGTACATTCTTTTAATATGATCGATCTCATTTGTCTAGGCAGTACATTGTATCTTCTATTACCGGGGACATGAGTTCGAATCTGATGTTACTTTGGGTCGCTGCGTTATAGTAGGGCAACTTGTTATCTCAGGTTGCTACGTTTTTTGATAGTAGGGCAACTTTCATTTTTGGACAGATTGGATCCAATGCCTAAAGCAGTGATGCCTGCACCATCTCATCCTAGAGTGACACGAGACAGCCTAGCTGGACATAAGCACATGTCTGCAGTCCCCAGAGTGCCCCAGATGCCACAGTACCCTCCACCCCAGTCTGAACCTTATTACTCTGAATCCAGAGGACCTCCGTCTGCCTCCCAATACGAGTCCTCTCACTATCCTACAGGTAAAAGCAGCAAAGCTTTTAGAAAAAGCTTTATAGTAAGTACTGGTGTATTCATAATGCATTATAGTTACTTTATATTGTTGCATTGTTAATCAAACGTTTGTTTTAAATGTTTTTGGATCCCCCCCCCCCCCCTCCCCTTATTCATGCAGCTCACCCCTACACTTATATGCACCTTCGCTATGTTCGCAACCCAGGTCCCCCAGCAGATCCAGGTTTGTCTTCCTACCCAGACCCCTATTCATATCCCCCAGAGCGTCAATACCCAGGCCCACCCTCCGACCCTCGGTATGCCTACCCGCTGCACCACAGTAGCCGCCACCCAGCTTATGGTGGCCCCCCACCATCTCAGTCCTACACCCGGGACGATCTTGGACACAGGAGCCCAGTGGCTCTGGAAGTACCTCCGCCACCACAGCCGCAAACATCTGGAGCCTCCACCTATCTCCCAGAACCATCACGAGAAAGATACAGCCATGAAAGCTACAACCACCCTGGGCAGAGCAGGTCTTATAGCAGGGTAAGATGAGTCTCCCTGTCACTAGGCTGGAACCCATGTTCAATACATGTAATGTGTGATTTTGTTTCTTCTTCTAACAGATTTGCAGTTAACTGCTTTGAATATAGGCTGTATTCCCCCAAAAATGTGGACACCTGATCATCACACCTATATAAGCACGCTGGACATCCCAGTCTAAAACCATGTGCATTAATATGTAGTTGCTCTCCTTTCTTGTGGCTGAAACAGCCTCCACTCTTGTGGAAGGCCTCTCCCCAAGATTGAGTTTGTCTGTGGAATTCGTGCCCATTCATTGGGGTTGAGGGCAGGGCTCTGTGTAGTCCAGTCGAGTTCCTGTACACCAAACTCATCAGACCTTGCCTTTATGGACCTTGGTTTGTGCACTGGTACACAATCATGCTGTAACAGGAAAGGACCTTCCTCAAACTGTTGCCACAAAGTTGTAATTATATAATTGTTTGTCTAAAATGGTAACATTACTGTCCACTAGAGCTAAGTGACTTGGCCCAAACCTTGAGAAACAGTCCCCAAAACAATCCTCCACCAAATTTTACCGTTGGAACTATGCATGCCAGTAGGTAGTGATCTGCCGGTCTTCCCCCAAACCCACGTTCATCCATCCGACTGTCAGATAGTAAAACATGATTCATGACTCTAGTTAACACACTTCCACTGCTTCACAGTCCAGTGGCGGTATGCTGACCACTCCAGCTGATGCTTGGCTTTGTGTATAGTGATCTAGCTAAGATAAAGCTATCTGAAATTGGTTTATGGTGACTTGGGAATAACCTGCTTGGTTTTCTTGTGCTATATCTTGACAAAATGCTTATCTGTTAAATTGGCGTACAAATTAAAATCCTAAACCAGTTCAATCATAGCTTCTCCCTTTTGTTGCTAAGCGAATAGCACTGATGGTATATGTACCAACATTTCCTCCTCTGAGTAGTCCATGCCCCAAACTGATCTCTGCACATATTGAGTTTCTTTGTTGCTAAACTTGTGTGTGTGTGTGTGTGTGTGTACAGAATTCCTATTCCCGGCCACAGCCCAGCCTCGACTACCTGCACCGCCGCAGGAAGGAGCTCATGGCCCAGCTGGAGGAGCGGAAAGTGGTCTCCCCTCCGCCTTTCGCCTCCTCTCCAAACCTGGCCCACTCTTATGACCCCAGCTACAGCCAAGAGGTCAGGGGACAGAGTCACGTAAGCACAGAAGCCACCGTTGGCCAGCAACTAACCCGAAAAACACCACCACGCCAGCTTTAGTTCCAAACTGTGTTCGACAAACCTGATCAAGCTGGTTTCCATGTATGCTAAAAGCAAGTGTAATGCATCTGGGTTAAACCGAAACTTTTACTATTTCCAGCTTGCATTGACTACAAGGACTGAACTGTACGTTGCTATTTATGATCAACAGTCTGTGGAGGAGAACCCCCCTGCTTTCATGAGCTTCAGGGAGCCAGACTATGCTGCTCAGTACTCTCCTTGGTCATGTGACTCATTTGTCTCCTGCATTGGTGGCAAGGACATGAAATCCAAAGAGGGCATGGCTGCAAGCTACATGGAAATGGTAAGTAGGAGCTCTGCACCAATGTTAAGATTAGGGAGAAACTTTTTAATCGGTACCCGACGATGGGGAATTCAAAGGGTTAAAGAATACAGACCTTTTGCTCTATAACGACTGTAATGAAGTGAGAGTGCAGAGGCCAAAGGTTATCAGTATTTGCTCTGCTGAGTTTGTTCTGTTCTACCACACTGATGGACCAAAGGCCATATCAAGCCGTAAAGAGGAAGCCATAATGTTTGTTACCCTTTTATGAGGCTTTGCAAACAGAAGTCCCCTATATAATAAAAGCAATCCCCTGCTCTCTGTAATGTTTAATCTTACTGAACTGTAATTGTTTCCTTGTCTGTTCTCCTTATAAAATGGCTAGTAAATCAAGTGAGCAATGGATATAGCTTGGATCTTTTTAAGGGCTACGGGTGTAAAAATCACTTTCCCCTGCAGCAGAATGTTGATAAGAGCTTGAGGGAACCAGGCCTGGAGCTGCAACGGCGAGCAGCTGAGGTCAAAGATGACGACCCCATCATCCCGTTTGGCTCGCTGCCCACGGTCTCGCGCTTCGGCGCCATCTCGCGCACATCGAAATCGGGCTACCAGCCGGCTGGCCTGGTGCAAGGCCTCCCTGCCAAACACGCCGGCACCGCAGGTAAAGGACGGCCCTCCAACACTCTGGGCAGTCTGTTCAGGTTGAAAGGGTTGCATGCTAGAATGTTAACAGGTGAAAATGTTAACGTTGCAAACACTTGGTAGATGCTAATATAGCATTTGAGTTGGCCCATAGGTGATGGATAGGGGTGCCAGCTGATTACATTTTTATTTGCTTGCATATACCCATTTCAGGATTTATCATGATGTTTTTTTTCTCTGTGTGTGTGTGTGTGTGTGTGTGTGTGTGTGTGTGTTTTGTAGTGGATTATGGCTACACGAGTCATGGAGGATGGAGTGAAGCTTCCTTCTCCCAGCATCCAACTATGTCGTCTCAGGCACACTTCAGTGAGCGGTGAGGCCGCTTTCACAACACTTTCATATACCTCAAAGTTAAAGCACGACATTTATATAATGCAGCACATTTCAATGACCATATGATTTTTAGACCAATATTACTATGATGTTGCAAATCACCCTGGAATATCTCCCAAATAGAAACTTTTTTTTTTTTTTAACAGCAGTGAAATCTTAGCATTTGTTTCTCTGTCATTCCCTCCAGTCTGCCCCCTGCTGTCCAGGAAAGAGAACAGCTGAGGATAGAACTCCAGCAGGTTAATCAGCAGATCACCCAGCAGACTCGGTGTTTGGAGGTAACCCTCTCGCCTGTCTTCCATAGGAACTGTTCGTTCAAGGGTGCAGAATGCTGTTTCCATTTCGCTAAGAAACACATTAAAATTATTGTAAAATTTTAAGAAATAAAGCAGTTAAACAAAGCATGCATTGCCAGTACTAACTTTCTCTCATCAGTCTGACCGGGTTTGCATGCATCAAGCTAGGTCTAGGTGTTCTGTAAGTTCTGGTATTAACATGCACCATGAAACTGCCTGTATGTGAGTCAGCCCTCTTTGAGAACAGGGTCAGATGTAAAAATAAATACATTTTGTGTATGTATGTGTACATATCACTCATGCTGTCCAAAATATTGCATGATATTGACTGTAATGTTCTTTCATTCAGACCTCAAGCAGTGGGGCAACGATGGTCTCAGCAGCTGGCCAACCTCCCCCTGTGGAGTGGTCCACCACAAATGTGTCCTGTGAACAGCTGAGCATGGAACTGCATCAGGTGGAGAGGGAGATTGGCATGAGGACGCGGGAAATGGTCATGGTAAGCGAGTCTGCTGAAGCAGAGCTCTGTCTTATGTTTGTAGAGCACACTTTCCTGGGGCTGTTCTCACTGATTTTAGGCAACTAGTTGTAACTGTGTGCTAGCTGTCGATTCTCAAAGCCCGTCCATAATGACAAATGTCAGGCCATCATTTAAGTGTTGACAATTTGTTTTATAATGTATGGGAAAGTAATGAACCAGAATGAACTGTTGTGATTGAAGGAGGACATTCTAGAGCAGTAGTTCTGAGTGGTTTATAGTTTCCTTCAGGGTTCAAGCTCCGGCTTGTTTTCTAAACCTATCCCAGCCAATCATGATTAACAGGCTCAGGCATGTTAGATGAGAGCTGGAACAAAACTCTACAGAAAGGAAGATGGCTTGGTGATCAATGAATTAAAGAATTCCCAGTAGTTTGTGGTTGTGTGCCTTTCCTTAGTCATGTGGGAGGAACTTAACATCTGCTATTTTGTGTAACTTGTATTGCAGGAGGGTCATGTAACCCCTGGCATGAAATACAAACTGGTATCGACCAATGAGAATGGACAGAGTGATCATAGTTTGCAGCGGGAGGAGCACCAGCTAACCCTTAGGTAAGACCTGCACTGACCCTTGCATTACTGGTCAACGGAGATTTAGTTACAGATTGTAACACAACTAACACAGTTGAGTTAGCTGTGTTATTCGAGTATTAGATTTGAGCTGGAACTATGCTCTGAAATACTGTAGCATTCTAGGGGTAAAGCTGAGCATCCATGTGCTTCATGTGGCCCTAGGCTGGGCTCTCGGAATCTGTTTAATTTCTTTCTCTGTGTTCATAGTGAGGGCTCGAACGGTTTGAGCTCTGTGGTGTCGGACTGCGGTTTGGCCAGCAGCAGCATGTCCTCTCTCACCAGCAAGACCTCCTCGCTCAGCCTGTCGTCCGAGCTGGTGGCCAGCAGCCCGGATCTGTCAAAGAACGGAGTGGTTCACCACTGCTCCTAGCCAGACTCTCTGCCTCACAGTGCACTCCACCACGTCCCCGTTACCAGCTGGGGTGCGTCTTTACTCTCGCTCGCTCGCTCTCTCGCTCTCTTTCTCTTACTCTCTCTTTGTTTGCCACCTTGGTGACACCACTACCACCCTCTGGACAAACGAGCTCTGGGTCTTCCCTCAACTTGCCCTGTAAGTTGGTAAGGCCACAGTAAACCATCCCCAGCCTCCCTCCTCCCACCCTCTGATGTGCTCAGCTCTCGTGGATTACTTCTTTTTGATGCAGCAGTATCGGGATGTTGAACATTCCAGATGTTCCGTGAGATAAGGGCTATGTGGAGGAGTTTTCAAAACAACCACTAATAGGTCATTAGACAAGAGTGGGTGGTGTATATGAACAAATCAGTCTTGTTCTGTTACCCCTACACATTTTTGTAGAAATAAGCAGTATCTGCCATTTATTCAGTTTTTTTTTTTTGTTGTTGTTGTTTTTGTTTGATTTGCTTGTTTTTTTTGGGGGGGGTGGGGTGGTTCTGTTCTGTGAATGAAGTTTCTTTTTTTCTATGACAAACAATTTCTCTCATTGCCTTGGAAACCAAGGCATGTCAGAAGCATTATATCAGTGTAAGTGTTTACTTGGCCTCCCAGCAGTCTACACAGTTATAACAATTTTGATGATTAGAAGTCTACTATCTTCAATATCAAACTCACTTGAGTGTTGCTCGTTGTGAACTAATGGGCTCAAACTACATTCTTGGTAGTTAACTTATCACTTTTCATGCTTGCATAATTGTGAATTCAGTTGAACAGTTTGCATTGTTCTGTTTTCTGTTGATTCGTAGTCGTTTCTCTCTTCACACAAATTGGTTGTACTATGCTGCTTCTTAGTATGGTTGCCTTTGGGCAGTATATTCTAGAAAGAGGGGGGCAGTGGATTAAAAAAAAAAAAGTCACCCCTGCACTTTTTAATAAAACCAAGGATGTTGATTTTAGTTGAATCCAGGATTGTTTCCCCATCAAGGTCTGTTACTTGTCAGTATTTGGATATTGTGGCCAGACCAAAAAAAAAGATCTAAGCAGAGATGAGAGATGATCTGGCACCAGTCCAATAAGTTCAGACGTGCTTTTATTGGCTTCTGTTTACAGGCATTATATTATTATTTGTTCTATATAATTTTTTATTCTTGCCAGTTAGTCACATGCCTAGGAATTCCTCCAAACTGAATGGATGACGGGGTTTTTTTGGATGATTTTAGGTTGCCTTTACTGGCACAGTTTGAGATTGTTCTGAAGCCTTGACATCATGGCGGGTCTTGCGTGCTTAAACCAGAAACCGTGCCGTCTCATTGGCCTCTGGTGTCTGTCAATCACTCTATTCACTATTGCTGGCCTACCTGAAGAAATGTGGCCAAATTCATCTCAAGCATTTGTATTTGGATGCATTTTTGTAACATTTAGTTTCTTTTGTGCCACGGCTCAGCTTCCCATGATCTGCTTACCTGGTTTTGTTCAGAGGTGGTCAGAAACAAATGGGGGGGGGTGTAATTGCCACTCTTTAATTGTAGGCTACTATATATTTTTTTCTTTTAACCATACACTGATATACCTCTCAGCTTTGATCTATTTTAAACACCAGTTTACATGTTTCATCCTGGGGATGGAGAAAAAAGTCTAAGACAAAAAGACAGGAGACATTCTGTTTTATGAATGTTTATGCAATCTGTTTTCACTTCATCAGTGAAATCCATGATCTACATACAGATTTTCAGGACAAGTCAAAATGATAATGTTGGTCCAAAAGCACAATATGCTGCTGTGGTTTCTTTTTAGATGGTTTACATCTCCCTCCCCAATCCCCCCCCACACTTTCAGGATCCTTATGTTCTATAAAGTAGCATATACTCTGAGATTAGAGACTGTTTTGATCACCTCCGTTCAAACTTCAAGAGAATAACTTCTGTGAAGTTGCTTTAACATTTTGATTGGCAGGTTAATGATTTCTCCAGGGGGCCACAGTGGGGAATGAGTTTGATTGAACAGACTCTGAAAAACTGCTGTTTTCAGTCCAAGGCCTGGGGACCTTTTGTGGCTTGTGTTTTTCTGTGTTTTTCCTGCTCCTACACACCAGACTGCAAATGCACATAAGGGGTCTGATTAATGTATCTGGTGAGATGAGTTTGGTGTGTTGAAGCAGGCAAACCACAAGTAACGGCTGGGATTTAGATGTACTGGTTCTGAGAGCTTCCCTCAAACTGTCGAGTATGGAGCCTCTCATTCATTCACTACATGAGCTCCAGTCCTCCAGCATGTAGCAGAAATGGTCAGACTGCTAAGATCTGAAATTAAAGTAATAGGCTGCATCATGCTAATTAATTTATAGTACTAGCATCATTTCATTACCAGTTTTTCAAATGGATATTTAAGCATCCATTTAAGAGAGATGAGACAGCAGGTTTATGCCTACTTTGTCAGCATGAAGTATTTGATATCATTTATTGTTCATGTAGTCCAAGGTTCATCATGGACCAAAACAAAGATAATAAAAAGACTGGTGATGCGAGTGATTTTTGCATTAAACAGTGAAGTGTGAAGCAAATTGTGTATAAGTGTAACTGCTGGTAAACCTTGTGTGTTGGTGACTACAGTGAATTATTTGACAAATAATGGAATATTCGTTCTGCAAAAAATTAACAAACACGTGCATGTTGTGAGAAACCAGATGGCAGATTATGCAGAATTAGGAGAAAGGGGAGCGTTGAACTCTGATGCAAAGCAGTAATTATAAATTGGAGTCGTATTCTCTCTGCTGTTTGTGAAGACAGTATAGTAGTTACTATTTGCTATATTTTCAGAATTATTATCAAAGACCAAGCAGCCCATTCACCAGCAATAATGCCGTGTCACTCTCATCTCCATTGGCTGTTTCTGTGTAGAGTTCTCATAATTACATCCAACTGATTACAACTATTGCTTTCTTCACTGCAGCCTTCTATTCTTAGCTTTTAGTCTTTTTAGGCTGTTTATGATCTCTGGAGACATTTTGTTACCTCTCTCATGCACCTGCTTGAAGCTTAGATTTGATTTAAACATCATCGCTTGTACAAGAGCTCGAGTCTTCAAGAAGGCGTATAAATAGGTATATGCACACGGTAGGTGGATGCACATGCCGTGGCAGAGTTGAGAATGGCAGCAGACTACATATTTCTGACCTGTTTATTTCACAACCACTAAAGGATGACTCTTGCAGTGGTAGATGGGGCTTCTTAAAAAACCACTTGTTGCATATTGCCATGTAAGAAAGTATAACAGCAAAAGGTTTCCGCGCTACTTTATTGGAAACCCTTGTGCCTTTGCACCTTTTACACGCATCATCAGCTTGTTTTGATTTATTAAGAATGATCTTGGTCCTTAATTTGGGCTTCACTTTTGTTTTGTAAATATCTTGGCTGAATCAACAGTGCTTACCTGCTCTCTTTGACCAAGATTCAGGGTTTTTGCAGGCCATTAGTTACAAGAACGTTCATTATCCGACATCTTCACCGTGTAGTCTTCTGATCTTTGATGAAAGTTTAACAAGCAGTTGAAGCATTATATGAACCTGCTTCCTTAATCTGTATTTCTGATGGGTCTGGAATTTACATGCTTTGCAATATTTTTTTCCTCCACTCTTAAGACAACAGTTTATTATACCTTGTTTAGTTATGTTCATTGTTTCCAACAGATGCTAAACAGATGAGCCATCAGTCCTGGTTATACCGTAAAGGTTTTTGTAACAACAGTCAATTTGAGGAAAGTGATTATTTGTATTTTTATGTGGTGACTGGTTTGAATTTGTTTCCTTGCATGAAACGCAGTGATAAACTAGTTTCTCGCTCACAAGGGCTTTAGTTACGAACTCACCGAGTTACTGAATTTGTCAGTCACTGAAAAATCTTTTTGCTGATTTAACTATTGTTGCAAAGCAACTTCCAGCCTCCCATCAGCCCATGGGAGAATCACCTTAAGAGTAAAAAAGGGAACCAAAATGTTTACCCAATGTTGGCTCAGTAAGTGTCAAGTCTTATTTATGATCAGCAATCAGTAACGAGCCTCAGTCTCTCTGTTCTGAGCTCATTTTCTAAGGAAATGTATAATTGTTGATTACAGTGCTGACTCCTGATAAATGTTGATTACATTATGTCTTATGTAAACTTTCATTTTGAAGTTTCGATTTCTAAACTACTAATTGTGTTAAATGAATTAACTGAAGGGAGAAACAGGCACTCGGTGACTGTAAGCTGTAAAATGGTTGAAACTGAATTTTCAAATGCTGTCTGAAACGGGTTAGTAGGAGTGCAGTACTCTTGGACAGGCGTGTGCTAGAGTGTTTGTTCTCCGATTATGATGGACACATTTAACGTGACTCTGGGTCAGGAAGGACCCCCTTCATCAGCATGTAAAATCACACCTGACGTGGAAAATCAGCAGCTTTAATGGCAGACGGGCCCAGCCCTCGGGCGCACCAGCGTTAGTATTTTAGCTCGTAGCTGTAGGAGGTTGCGTTGAAATGGATGATCATGTACGAGTCCCGATGGGAGTGTTGTTTTGTGTTTTTCGTTTTGTTCACGCTGAACATGTTCAATGCTTGCATTCACCTGTTGATTTGGTTTTCATGACATGGGGCTGTTCATGCATTTATTGTTTTGTTTGTGTGTGGTTTTTTTTTGTTTTTTTTTTTGGTGACTCCTAACGTTTGGGCATGTAATTACTTTTGATGATTACGCCCAAGTTGGCTCATATAAGATTATGGTACACAATTAATTGCAACATAAGAATGTGTGTGGGTTTTTCCCCTCCCCCCCCTTTTTAATATATTATACTCCATTAAGGAATGCTTAGAACTATATTTCTCCAATGTGGATTTAGCTGTTAAACTTTTTTTTTCTTTGTTAAAGAATTCACTGTGTGAAAATTTGAATAGCATTTTTTTGTATAATACAATTGCTTTTCTTCTTAAAATGTTAAGGGAGGATCACTGACTGGAAGTATGAATTAGATGGGAAAAAAAGTAAAAATTATTTAAAATGAAGTGTAACTTAATGTGCAACAATGATTTATGTAATGGCAGGGATTGTAATTAAATGATATCATAAACAGCTGCTTTCCTGTGTGTGTGGGTGTGTGTTTTAACACATTTGTTTACAAACATGAAGCTATAGTAACTGGCAATGGATCATTCTGTTCCATACTGTTTTTAAACATGATTAGTGTAACTGGAATGTCTCATGAGTGCCAAAATCCCAATGTAAAAAGGTACCCTGCTTCAGTAAAGAGGTCAAGATCATATCTGCCTCTTAAAAGGAAACTGGAATTTGATATCAAATCGTTTATATACGTGTATTTGTCATGTACATATACACACACCTCTCATTCACAATATTAACTCGCAACAAAAAAATTTGTTCTCCTTATTCTCTTATTCCATTTAGTCACGTCTATTCAGGCCACTAAGTCATGTGACCACAAAGGAACACAACTTGTTTCATCCAGCTTCAGTGTGCTTGGAGCTTGTACCTAAACTCCTTCAAGCTGTAAGCAAAGGAAATAACTTCATTCCATGCAAGATCCATAATTTGTTTCTCTAAGTTTGATTATTGATGGTCTCCAACCTAGGTTTTTATATGAAGGCATACGTGCGTATTCTCACCTAACGGTTTTCTTGTTTTTTCTTATTTTTTGTAATATCTTAATATTTAAGCATGTATTTAGTTGTTAAACATAAACAACTTCAAGCTCAGACTGGCAGGACCAAACTGATCAATAGCTCAAAGGTTGTGCTGAGCAAATTGTCCCATTGCTGTGTTCCACGGGGCACTGACCTGCTCCAAAGTGAGTAGTAACCACTGTTTTCAGCTGATGCTTTTACATTGACCAACGCTGCCCTGCATTTGCTCATTTAAAGAAAGATTTAAGATCACAGGAGGTAAGCAGAGATTTTTTTATGATGAGGAAATATATATTCATGGTTTCTATCTTTTTGAAGAAGGTGGTGCTCACCCTTATGATGATGACTTGCATATGGCATACATCTTGTTGCTTCTATCCAATACCTTCTCGTGTATTTTATTAGTTTATGTACTTGCTGCTGGTTTCTTGTTTTCTTTGGAAAAAAGGCAGCAGCATTGTCTGTTGTATATACACATATCACTGACCTTTCCAGTGACTTCTAGTGTCAAGAGGGAAATGTTATTTGTAGTAGGATTAAGTTGAGCGCAAAATATACAGTCCAGTGGGTCATTACAATGTACTAAACGGACCTAATTTCTAACACACCATTCCATACTCTTAATGAAATGTCAGCTCTGTTTATGAACTTAAAAAAACAACATTCCTCTTATTTTTAATTGCAAAATCCACACAGTATTAGTAAAAAAATATATTTTGACAATTTTTTCATAAAGAACATTTCTAAGTGCACTGTTAATATTCCAATCATAAATGAGTTTCTTCTGTCACTGTTCTGGGAGACAATAAAACGTTTTTTAACTGAGTATCTCCCCTTGGACTAGAATGAAGCTGTTGGTACGCTTGGGAGCTTTGTGGATCCTCTCCATTTCCCTAGCTCAGGCTACCATAGACATCTGCAGTGCTAAACCAAAAGGCCTGCCCTTGCCAGTCTGTGTCTACCGCAACCCACATGTACATGATGAAGTAAAGCCATCAGCTGAGGCACATGAGAAGGTTCCAGACTCTACCAATCCTCGCGTGTGGGAGCTGTCCCAGGCCAATGGTCGCTTTGCTCTGTCCCTCTTCAAGCAGCTTGCTAAGAGCAAGAATGATGATGCCAACATCTTCATGTCCCCGCTCAGCATCTCAACAGCATTTGCCATGACGAAGCTAGGGGCGTGTAACAGCACATTGGAGCAGATCATGAAAGTAAAGGGTCAAATTTGTAAATCTGTAAATAATACCTCCTCATAATGTTTCAACTGATGTTAATCAGGATCTGAAGATGACTTTTGTCCTTCTGTTATAGGTGTTTGAGTTTGATACGATAAAGGAGAAGACCTCAGACCAAGTTCACTTTTTTTTCGCTAAGCTAAACTGCCGCCTCTATCGTAAAAAGCACAATACAGTAGAACTGGTCTCTGCTAACCGTTTGTTTGGAGAGAAGTCTTTGACTTTCAATGTCAACTATCAGAACATCAGTGAAATAGTCTATGGGGCCAAACTGCTGCCACTTAATTTCAAGGTTGCTCTCTTAATTTCTTCACAAATATCTCATTATAAAGCAATTTTAGACCATTAATCAGGCACCTTCTCATCATTAATTTCTTATAGGAGAAACCAGAACTCTCAAGGCAGAAAATCAATGAATGGGTTTCAGAGAAGACAAAAGGCAAAATAAACGACACACTACCAGAAGATTCGATAGACTCCACTACCATACTGGTCTTGGTCAACACCATTTACTTCAAGGTAGACATGTCTTTAAGATAGACTCTGATGATAGTAAATGGGAGCTCTTGAGGCTATTTTTCCTCATATCCAATGGTTTGCATTATAGGGCCAGTGGAAAAAAAAATTTGATAAAGCAGATGTCACCGAGTTACAATTCCATGTCAGTGAGAAACAAAAGTGCCCGGTGCCAATGATGTACCAAGAGACCAAGTTTCTGTACAGAAAGTTCCCTGAGGACAGAGTGAAAGTTCTAGAACTTCCCTACAATGGAGGAGGCATTTCAATGGTATTAGTGCTACCAACTGAAAACACTAAGCTGTCTGAGGTATGTTTCTAAATTAGGGGTTGTCAGTCAAAGTCTGCATGTTTTGCAGGTTTCTTTGTTTTCCTTACCTTAAACTGGCAAGTCAGATAAAGATCTATCAATCTATCGATCTATCTATCTATCTATCTGTTTAACATAACCATTTAATAAAGGTGGAGTCAGAACTAACTCTTAAGAAGCTCAGTGGTTGGTTGAATGCCACAACTGAGACCACGGTGGCAGTGCAAATTCCACGTTTCCGCATTGAAGACAGCTTCAGCCTCAAAGACAAGCTGGAGGCTATGGGCCTTCATCACCTATTCAGTGCCGAGCATTCCAGCCTCCCAGGCAAGTCGCTACTCATTGCTTTTTCGAGTTTAGTATGGACTGCATTCACTGACTTCAGCCTACAAATGGTGCAGTCCAACATCTTCATTGTCTGGTAATGCTGTTTTTAGGCATGGTGGCAAACCTCACTACAGGCCTTTATGTTTCTGATGCCTACCATAAAGCTTTTCTTGAGGTAAGTTCATCTTTCATTCTGAGCAGAAGTAGGTTATTTTCACTCTAATTGCGTATCGGGAAGGAACGTGATCAGGGAAAATCACACGATCACAGCGAGTAGTGAGTTGTAAACTGACCCGAGCTGATCTTTTAGGTCAACGAAGAGGGCAGTGAGGCAGCAGCTGCCACGGCTGTAGCATTCCTCGGTCGCTCCCTCAACCTAAACCGCGAGAGCTTTGTAGCCAATCGGCCCTTCCTGCTCTTCATCCGAGAGTCCACCATCAACACTATCATCTTTGCTGGCCGTGTGGCGAACCCCTGTAAAAACAGCTAAAGGGAGAACATTCTTTTCGCCAATAACCAGGGTGGAGGGGAAAGAGAAGGCAGAAAAAGATCTATGAAGCATTATTTCATTCCATCAGACAATGTGATGTTCTTGTTTTTCATTTTTCAGCATTTAGAATTAAATAAGAACAATATAACTGCCTTCAGACCATGTTCAAGTATGTAGAAGCTTTATCATGAAGTGAAACTGTTGATTAAAGGATTTAAATAAAGCGGAAGGGGGGGGGGTGTCACATTTCATAATAAAGTGCACTTTTTAGAGACAATACTAGGATTAAAACAGGTTTATTTTCCATGTTAGAAATTTGGGTTTAGCATTATCACACAATCTGGGCCTCTTGTAATCAGACATGTATAGAACATCTCAACAAATCCTTCACAGTTAACACCTAAAGTGCTTTTCCTATTAGGAGAATGGACTCAAAAATTTGCCTGCTTGCAAGAAAAAAAAAAGTGGTTGTGAAAATAACCATTCACATTATAAATCATTAACAACCACACCTATCTCTGTACCATCTCAAAAGGGAATATAAGAGTCTTGTAAAAAATTTCAGTGATTTGTAATAATTTTCTTACATTCTATTACTTGCAGAGTTTTAACAATTAATAGTTTTCAATAAATGTTTTACAATTTAAATATGTGTAATTGATATCTAATACCATAATCATTTTTAACTTAATCCAGAGTAAAATACTTTTTTTAAAAAATATGTTTAATTCATGTTTATGTAAAATTTTAATGTATGCTAAAATGTAACATGATCAACATCTTATAAGACACGTAAATAATTTTATACACTATATTGCTTTTTGGCCATAAACAATATAGCAAGACAATTATAAAGGTCATTATTTTGGCATATATTGGTGCAAATATAGATGACAGGAAACGTTCTAATAAACAGGTTAATGTTTGGCCATCACAACAGACATGCAAATTAACAAATAACATTTCTACTGAGTTTGTATACATTTGTCCCTCATTTTCTTGATCAAAGACAAGTCAAAGAAAAATGTTTTTTCTCAGATACAGTCACATTTTCTAATTTAAATCAATAATGTTATAAAACTTTGCATTAGACTCTGTGTGTGTGTTCCCTGTACAAAATATTCTATTCTAGAGGGATGTTGAGACTGAACAAATCTGATATGGCTCACTACAGTCATTCAGTGTTCCCAAGAAGAAAGAAAGAAAGAAAGAAACAAACAAACAAAAAAACATTAGTATAGACATGCAACTGAAAACTCTTCACAAGCTTTACTGTGATAACAGAGACTGAAGAATTGAGGTAAATGGAGTCGTTGAATTGTGGATGAGGACCATTTCAGTACATTTGCAGAAGCACTGCGGCCTTTAGATGTTCTTCCTGTTAAAAGTTGCTTTCGTTTCTTATGTTCTTCAATTACTTGATTTCATGTTTATTTTCTTTCTTGAATTACACATTCAAAACTACAAGATCAGTTCAGCTCCACAGTATTTTGACAGGCTGAACCTAGTGAGAAAGTGAAGTGAAAACACTGTGCAGGTCATTTCAAACTGCTAACTTGTGTAAAACCAGACTGTAGAAACTACATGGTTTGTGTAACACTGTGGTACCCTAATACAGAATGCTTGTTCAGTCAATGCCGTTAATCCGCAGTAGCTGTTTTGATTATCAGAAACTTTAAATAGTACTATTATTTACAGAATAACAATACATTTGTCCTATGTTATTAAAGCTTTGAAAGCAGACAAAAGGCCAATATATTAAAACAACTAACTAGACCAAGAAGGGTCTGGAATCCCCCAGAGCCCTGCCACATAATGACCTAAGATGGATGAGTGGATGTGACTTGAACACAAACAGGTAAGATGATCAGTGCTTTCGGGGAAACTCGGCCAAGGCTTTTGACCATTTCTGACAAAGGCAGATTTGCACAAAGGGTTAATATAATGGATGTGATGATTAGCCCTAATCTCCAAACCATCCTGTTGGTTTTTTTTTTAATTTATTGTTTGTAATTCAGATAACATGCTGCACAACACTTGGAATGCTTGTTTATAGACAGAGACCCCTTGCTTTTGCATTGTACTGAACAGAAAAATAAACACACAAACAAAACCATACACATCTGATACATAGATCTGTCCATCACATTCTCCTTACCAATATGGGACCTGGTCAATATAAAAGCAGACCCCATGTCTTTCTCCTAGACTTATCGGTTAAAAACACACAAAAACTTTTAAAGAAAACTATATTTTCATATTTTTGATAAAAAATATGAACCCTTTGTAATTATCTGTCACCTTGTAATTATTTTTGCACAAATGACTTCTAAAATGTGGTGAGTCATAACAATAAATATTTAGTAAACACACAAAGAATTTGTCATATACTGCTTTAAAATTTTTTTAAAAAATCTAATAAAGTATGTGAACCCCTGTAATTAATACCTAGTAGAATAATCTCTTTTGATCGAACCATTTTATTACACTCTACTGAGATAGGTAGAGGTAATTATGATGGATACAACAGATAGATCACTAAAGTGTAATATATGCGTCGCAGGAGAAGCACTCGGAGAAGCACTTTGCCTGCTCAGCTGAAGGACCTCTGCCCAAAGCATCTTGTTTCTCATTTGTGTACTTTTACTACATCTACATTTAACCAGAGTACACTGTAGTTACACCACTGAATCATCTTAATACACAAACACAGCTGAAGATTCCAGGGAGTGACTGCAGTATACTGTAGTAAAGGGTGTAGAGGTAGTCGTATGTAAACACACACACACATAATGAAGACTGTATGTATATATAAATAAATTCTTGTCTCGGCCTTCCAGGGGGTGGTCATATTTTTTGTCCTTGTCTTCTGGAGTGAGACTGATAATGTCATTCCTGGAATTTACTGGAGTCACTGCTCCAATGTAGGAGTAGCAGGCCCAAGTACCCCTAGCATCACTGGGACAACCTTATTGTTTTGACCTTCTATATTCTCTCTATTTTCTCTTTCATTTCCTGGGATCTCTTGGATTTTTCTGATGTTTCTATCATTTGTGACTGTGACTTGTAATTCTCCTGTTGTATTCTGAACCTCATCTACCATCACAATGTCTGGTCGGTTTGCTGCTACTTGCCTATCTGTTTGGATCTGGAGGATTGTACCTTGTTGTGAGTGCTGTGGCTCTTTCCATGTGGACTTGGAGGTGTCCAGCTCATATGCCTTTCTGTATATATAATTCCTGCCACTTGGCTATGTCTCTCAGACAATGCTGTCCCTTCCAGCATTTTGCTGGACTGTCTGCGGTCCATTTGTACAGTCTGCATTTTGGATCCCATCTGGTGTGGATGAACCGTGCTTCAATTAGCCTTGTGCTTCGTGTTTGATGTTGTTCTGTCATTACTGACTCTGAGCTGTCTCTCAGGCCTGTCTTTTACAGCCACTGGTGGGACTGTCTTCTTTGATCCACCTCTACTATCTGTAGGTGGTACGTTCCATGGAGAGGCATTTCCTGCTGTTGCACCTCCTCTAGTTCTATTGTGACCTCATCCTCATCGCCTCATCTTTGGGAGCAACTGTGTCTAATCCTGCACACAGGATCTTAGACCTTGCATACCCCAATACTCCTCCTTCCAACTGCATAAGGCCTTTGGTTGTTGGATTTGGATTTCAAGCTGTTCTCTTCACCGTCTTATTGTGCCTACAGAGTATCTGATGACTGGTAGGACATACGTAATTATGGAGTTGATATTGTTCCAGCTCAACTTACTCTTGAAGACGCTATGGAGATTCTTGAAGATTCTATGGAGATTCTAGAAGATGCTATGGAGATTCTTGGATGCTAACCCTAACCCTTTAGCTGAGAGGATTCAAGCCTATGCCGAACAGTAGTGGGGACAATGCATCTCCTTAGTATTTACACCACACTTTATGAGCAATTGTCTTCAAGCTGGTGTTCCACTAAACTCTGGATGAATGGTCTTACTGACTTACTACAGGGTGAAGGAATTCAAGTATCTAGCTATGTGGCACAGAGTCATATGTTTTCTTATTGTCAAGCCAGTCAAAGCTTAGGGTGGTCTGTCTAATCTCAGAATCCTTGTGGACAGACCTGTCTGCCAGTAGGTGGCGCTTTGTGCCTCTGCTTTTGTGTCCAATCCCCTTATGAGCAGTTACATTCAACTTGGTGGTCCATACAGGAGCTTTCAGGTTGTGTAACTACAGACTACCGGTCTGTAGTTAGATGGTGTTGGGCATTTTGCTGGGGTTCTTCATGACCAATAGTGTCCTGCCTTGTGGTAGTCCATACAGTAGGGAACTAGTAGTTAGCAGCATGTTGGTTTGTTTTGTTAGTCAGCCCTGCAGAGCTGTTCGTTTCTTTAGCCACTAAGCATGAATCATGTCAGACCCAGGTGTTGTTGTATAAATGCTGGCTGGTTCCTGTTCTGGGAGATTGTTGTGCTCCATGTTCAGCCATTGAGCACTGATGTTTCACTGGTGATTTATTCTCCCATATGCTGTTTCAGTATTGTTGTTTCAGCCTCGGGTAGATCCACAGTCAGGTTTGTGCTGCACTGTAACAAATAATACTCTGAATGGTTCATAGGTGAAAAGGGCATTTGGGCATTTAATCTTTTGGCTGCCTCTTCTTTCCTGTATCTCTGCAGTCTGGCTGCCCATGCTGGTTACCCTTGTTTAGCAGAGTCAAGGGCCTCATTTAGGTGTCACACATTGTATTTCCTCTGCAGCAAGGCACCATCTTTGATCTTTTGCCCTTCTGGATATCTGTCAGTTTGCATCCATCCTAGTTGTCTTTATCTTGGTTTCCAGCCTTTGTTTTCAAAGGGGGAGGAGCTGTGATTTGGATTTTGTAGCCTAGCGTGTGAAGAATGACTGACTGCAGGGGCATATTCCGGCTTGTCAGTATTGTTCAGTTATAGTTGGAATTGTGCTTATTGATACTTTCCTATCTGCTAGCAACCTGCATGGTGGTAGCTGTCTCCAAGTATCCTCAACAGATAATAACCAAATTAAATAAATTATTTTTAAACAAAGAGATTATTTATGATTTAGATAAAGATCATTCAACATTTTAGAAGCCACTTAAATCTAGATAATTCCAAAGAGTTCATGAACATTTTTTTTAAATGTAACTCTATTAGGTTATAATGTTTACAAGGGAATAAAGTTGTAATCTATATTGGCTGTGTTCTCATGAGGTTGCACTGGAGTAGAAACATATCCGCTGCATCAGCATGTGCCACCACTGACCTGGGTTCAGCCGTGCACACTGATGCTGCGGTTACACAGTTTGATAAAGTTTTGTTGCTACTGCTTCTGAGGCATAGGTATTTACAACTGAGTGGAGATGTTTATGCGATGCTTCTGTTTTTGTTGTTGTTTTTGCTTCGCTAACTGAGGGCGCGAGAACTGCGTGGCCCACGCACACTGAACGGCTTAGTGTGGAAATAAAGGTAAACATCCAGAGTGAACACAAAGTTCCTGACACTTGTGAAAGTGTTCACAGAAGACAAAGCAGTAAAAGTTTGAAAAGTTCTGACCTGTATTCATAAGAAGTGCGTTCCAAAATATCAGTAGCTGATTCTCTTCCTGCTCTCCCAGTCCTTATGAAACAAAAATGGTCACAACCAAGTGTGATTCACAGCCTCTAAAAGCCATCATTGATAACAGCGGTTCACTTTTACAAACCCCCCCCCCCATGATCTTAGACACTATATCTTTATCCATTTTTACAGATACAAATTTTGTCTATATATGCATAAGTGATATATAGTAGATATTTTAAAGAAGAACCCCCCCACCCTTCTTTTGTAAGTGCCAGATGTAATCACGTTTTTGCTCATCTTCAACTTAATCAGAGGTATAACAACATCTATGACACATTTCTGTTCCTTTGGTTCCCGAGAGCTCCATGACATAGCACCAGCTGGAAACATCTGTTCATCAGTCACGCGTAAAAGCACTCAACCCCGAGTTTAAAGTGCTCTCCTCTCTTTTAACTGCGAATCCCCAAATCACAGCCATTCTGCTGCATTTGCTCGAACTCCCCTCATCACTCACATGCACAGGCCCAGACAACGCCCCCCTGTGGCCGCCGACGACCAATGCATGTCCGGGGCTTGGTCCTTCTCCGCGATCAGCCTCTTTCTGTGGACATTCCACCATGAGGCTGAAAACTTAATCCACCAGCTCCCACACTTTCTAGCAACCATAAGAGCAATGCAATGAGCCGGAGAGAATTAAAACATTTCTTAACAGTTCGCATATTTAAAAAAGAAAGAAGAGTTAAAATGTACAAAAAGTGAGAGGGGGGGGGACTTTAAATGTGAAGGGCAGCTGAGTGCATCCACCAAATCTGTGCTGAACAGATTTATATTGCGTAGTGATATGAGAAAGAGGTAACTGAGTGGTACTGTAGCTTATCTGAGGTTGAAGACTTTCCTGGTTTCTATATTACTGTACTGTTAACATTCAGCAGCTAGTTTTGGAACATGGAAATGTGTCTAGGGGGCATATCAGGGAAGATTAAGTACAAATAAATAAATGTCATTGCTTTCATTTCTGGTTTTCCACGTGCCACTGTCTTATCACTGTCTTCGAAACATAGTAAAGTCACTTAATGTAACTGCTAATTAAATGTCCTGACCTGAAAAGTTATTGGATTTTTTTTTTTTTTTTTTTTTTTTTTTAGGCCTATCGACTAATTGCAAACATAAGAATTTATCACAAGCCAAGTTGGCACTTTATCAAACAAACACATTAGGAATCTGACCCTAGATCAGACCTGAGGGGGCCCTAACAAAAACAGAACCCGTTTTTTCGAGCCTAGCTACGTCTGGGGAGCAGCTGCTCCCAGATCAAGATTAAGATTGTCTCAAGGCAAAAAGAACAGAGGACTGGAAGGTCCCCTTTTCCCCATAATCACCAACTGGCACAGAGAAGTTTGGCAATTTTAACGTTCTTTTTTTTGTTGTTGTTTTTTTTTTGACCAAATCATAACAACTCTCTTTTTTTGTCCTGAATTCTGAAGCTTCACTGTTAAGTTGTACAAAAATATAAAAAACTGTAACATATATAAAAGACAGGAAAGGCAAATAAATGAACAGAAAATTACTGCATCCAGTGGTGTGTGAGGTTGTTGGAGTGTGGCTTGTCTTCATTTTGTTGACATAACGGTTCAGTTTGTAAAGTGAAGGTAGATGCGGTTTAAAGCGCAGATATTATTTATAAATACCTAAGGAACACTAGCATTCTCTAGTTTTCTAGAATCCTGTTCTTTGCTAGTTTTGTGTCATCTCATGTTTTTATAGCTGAAGAGAAAAAAGGCTCACGATTTACTAAAATGAGCCAAATTCAGCTGATCCTCCCCTTTTTTAATTTTGTTTCTGATTTTTTTTTTTATATATATATATATATAAAATCTGTTTGTTATTCACCAACAGCAGCTTTCCAAACAGCCAGAGTGCCGCAGCTTCATCGCTTCTCTTGAAGCCCTTCGCACGTGCTCAGTGTGAACAGTGGGGCTCGAGGACGGAACCCCCAGATTCCTTTTTTTCTTTTTTTCCTCCCCTCCATAGCTCCGCCCCACACCCCCCCCCCACTGTCCAACTCCACGCCCCGTCTCGAACCTCACCTGGCCCTTCAGTCGGGCCCCGTGGTGGACACGGACGGCTGGACGCCTTCTCCGAAGGACGACGCCCCCCCGCCTCGGCCGCCCGCCCCGTTACCCTCCGCCTCCTCCCGGGCGGGCGAGCCGTCTTCGTTGGGGCCGCCGCGGGACGTGACGGTAGTGGTGGTCTCGGGCGAGGCGCTGTGGGACACGTCCTGGGGTGCGCAGCCCGGGTGGTTCTTGCGGAAGTGCTGGTTGAGGATGGCCTGGAAGGGGAAGCTCTTGCCACAGACGTGGCAGTGGAAAGGCTTGTTGCCCGTGTGTTTGCGGATGTGGTACTCCAGCTGGTCCTTGCGCGTGTATTTCTTGCCACACATGCGGCATACAAAGGGCGTGATGCCCATGTGCAGGCGCATGTGACGGTCCAGGCTTCCCTTCTGGTTGAACGACTTGCAGCAGTAAATGCAGGTGAGGCGAGGGTTGTAGCGGAACCAGCGGTCACCCACCTGCTCCCGCAGGTACTCCTCGTAACCGCCCATGTCAAACACGGCAGGCTCCTCCCCCTGACCGGAAGAAACAGCAATAACCAATCACCCTTTGGCACCTGTCATCATAATGAACCATCTACCAAGGATCCAGACTGTCACAGCTGCAACAACAAAAAATAATGGAAAGTAATATTTTTCATGCTCGATAGTGCTGAAATATTTTCCCACATCTAAGTACTAACCAGTACAGTTCTAATCAGCACTTTGGATATGTAGTTACATTAATAACATAGTTTGGAACTACATGCCATGCTGGGATTGTGTCAACCTATCAAAACATTGCTCACTTACTCCACTCAACATTTCCACCACAGTGTCAAAATCTTTATATCCAATGGTTAGAAATCTAGAGCAATTTTTATTGGGTCCCCTGAGTCAGAAGAAGATGTGGACAAGCGTCTCATTTCTCTGTTAACTGTGAAAAAGATGAGATCGGAAGAAATGGTGGGGCGGCCAGTCGTATAAAAATGTGCATGTCTGCACTGTTGAAAACACCGGTCCTGTGAAGTTCCTATTACCCTACGCAGTTTTTCGTGTGTTTGTTTGTTATTGTTTTCTTTTAAGAAGCACGTTGGGGAGCTCAAGATGAATTCACCGGAGGTCACATGGCAGCACAGAGGCAAATACCATCCACTAGACTGCCATCCCAAATCTTAATGAAAAGGGAAGTGTCAAAAGCATATGATAATGACACAATGCGTTTTACTCAATGTAAAAGAACTGACTTCAGAAAACTCTCCGGTGGCTAATTATATCTGTGTAATTACTGACTGTGGCGCCGTTGTATCTGACAGGGACACCGTCATTGTGTACAGCAGAGGTGCACTAGGGGTCTGTTTTGCTGGCTTTACTGGGCACAGGGGACACTATGCAGAACACAAAGCTTTTTTTATTGTTATTTTTTCGCTTGTGCTGACCAAAAACTAATCAAACTGCTGGCAAGTGAAAAGCCCTTTGGTGGAGTGGCCGTGCTCACGGGAGGACTCACTGGGGCTCACTGGCTTGGTATAAGGACATCGTCGGGCAGCTAAAACCCAGGGAAAGACATCAGAAAAAGCGGCTAGCTATCAAGCTTCAGAGCTAATCTTAACCTGCGCACTGAAAAAGAACAAACAAAACAGCTGAGGTTAAAATGAGGGCAATAATTATGAAGGATAATACAATTATCGAGAGTATTACGCAAGAGTATAGCTCATAAAATCATACCTTCTATCGTGATTTACAAGCTGTTCGAAATAACCTCAGTTTCAGAGAAGAAGAGACTGGTACTGAGTTGAAACGAAGTTGTGTTGCTGAATAATGAGTGGGATGTTGGACAGAGAGGCGATTGCTCAAAAAACTCTTACGGGCCAATTTTTAGACATTTAGAGTTGTTAAACGGCTGTGCAAAGTCTCACTGACAAAAGAGCTGTATTGTGTCAGACGTTCAGCGGTCCATGTGCTAAAGTAAAGGCTTTTAATTTTAGGATTTTGACTGTAATTCTAATACTTTTTACTGTATGGCCAATCAACAATGATCATCTGGTGGTCTAATGTCTGGTGGTGCATTATCAGAGACACAAGCTCAGAGTCTCAGTAAAGCATACATTTAACTTCATGTTATGATTGAACATTAGTCTGAAAAGTCATCAAAATGGACCCAGAAGGAGAAGGACAGAAGCTCTACAGAAGAAAGGCCAAGAAGTCAGACACTAAAGAGGATAAACACCTTGAAGGACCAAGAGACTACAATGAAATGTTTGCACAGAATTATTTGTCACCAAAAACACTCTACTGGATCCTGTTGGTTTTACTCAGCCTCTTGATACACAAGATTCTTTTTTTCCTGTATATGCACTACCATCTTAGAAACTGACAAGCACATTCTAGTGTTTATAGTTATGCTTTGCGCTACAATGCACATTCACTGGCCAATCAGCAAGCAAATTTCAAGTCCCACCACCGTGTTGTGCAAAAAAAAAAAAAAAACCCAACATTTTCAGCAAGAGCCAATCGGATCTTCAGAATCTTCAGCCTTGTGAAAGGTGAAGACTGGTAGGTGGAGCTTGGACAACACTCATGACTAAACACATGAAGTCCAACACAACACAAGCCTGTCTTGAATGTGCCTAACCCATCTCTTATCATATTCCAAACAACTGCTCATTGACCCTGAGATCAGCATGCATTTCCTGTATTTTCTCTGAATGCTGATCCCTTTTTCAAGCTTTCAAGCTTTTTTTCAAGAAAGAGGATCCTGCTCTTCCTTTATGTTTACGTTGTTCGATAATTCTTACCTTTTTCTAAACCTTCCCAGCGTAACAGGTTATCACAAGCTCTTTTTTCGCTTTCCTTTTAAACCCTGTGCATACGGACAACTGACTCTGGTGGCAATCTGGAACACTTTTATTAGTGTTTCGTTTGAGCCGTAAACATGAGCAATGTCATGACGGTACGACACTACAGACCACCCTCGTCGGTATGCATTGTGACACTGTCACAAAATGTACCTTTTTCGAGACATATTGCCAAATCCTGACCCCCTGCTCTTGATCTTTTTTGTTTGTTTTGTAGAGACAAGTGTACCTGGGAGGTTGGATGCCTTTGGTCATCCACTCTTCCTGGAGACTCACTTTTGGCCCGGGGTCTCTCAGCCATCACCACTACGCTGCCGGTCGGGCTGAACCTGCCAGATACACAAAAATCCCATCAACTGTGACTTCATAAGAGACTCAAATTACAGGCAATTACACCACTAGACTTAATTGCTTGGGCAAAACCTCAGCTCACTTTTTAAACTTAAAGGACCAAGAACATTCATAATTGATAATTTCTAATGTTAATTTACGTAATATTCCACAAGCAGCAACTTTTTCACTAAAGATCATGTTCACCTCCTCATCACAAAGCTACACGTCACATGACAACTAACTGAACGCTAGCTTGTTTTCATATTTCGTGAAGTGCCTTTAAAGTGTAATTCTTCTGAGCACACACCTTTCAGACTCGCTGAAGCTGCTGGAGGGCTGAGAGTTCTTCGTTCTGGAAGCCCTCGTGACAAAGCCTTCTTGCACCAGAGTGCTGCGTCCTGAGGTGTCAATCATCACAGTAGGCCCCTCCTCTGCCCCACTCCCCTCCTCTGCTGATGCCTGAGTCTCCGCCCCCATCCACTCCTCCATGCGCTCGGTCTTGATCCGCAGGCTTTCCACAACGCGCACCGCCTCTTCCCCGCCCCTCTCCACCTCCGGCCCCGCCTCCACATACCACTGGCCCGCCCGGTTGATGCGCAGTATGGGTTCCTTTCCGGAGCCCACCGCCTCAGAGCCCAGCCCACTGTGCTCAACGATCTGCGGGCTCATGGACTCTTCTGGTGGACTCACTTCGCGGACTTCCCTGACATCACGCATGTCTATAACCCCACCTGCACTACCATGGGGCGTGATCACCCTGGAACCGCTGTGCCTGGGACTAAGGGAGTGGGATCCTCCAAGCACAGCCCCGCCCCTCTCGGCCTCGATGGTTCGACTCATACTCCTGTGGGCCTGCCCAGCTGCCAGTTCCTCTTCCACATCTGCAAGGCTTATCTTAAAGTGGATGCCCTCCAAAATCTGGGTGCAGCGGTCGATGATGTGCTGCATCTGAAGGAAGCTAGCGGCCGTCAGATAGCTAATGATGTCAGCCAGCTGCAGGCACAGGCGGCCAGTGTAGCAGAAAGACAGGAGCTGCTCGAACACAGTAGGGTTTCGGATCACCGTGAGCGACACTGTGCTCATCTCGCTGAGTGACATGTGGTCCCTGAAATATGGGGAACTGGCGGCAAGAACCACCTTGTGAGCGCGGAAACTCTGTCCCTGCACGTTCACCACAATGTCGCACAGGCGGCCCTGCATACGCAACTGGTTCAAGTGGGACAGAACGGAGTTGCTGAAGTCCGGAATGTCAAGCTGGATACTTCCTGCTCGGTCCATGCGGACTGCCTTAACGCTGCCGCTGAAAGCTGCGACAGGAGAAAACCTTGTGAAGGTACTACAGTTAAATCTAAATAGTCTACACAATACACTGATACGAACATAGCCTTAATAAGACAACAAATGGAAACGATAATAGTATGGGTAAAGTTTTTTAAGTGTAAAATTCGTTGTTTTTTCTATTTTTTATGCGAAGATCGGAGATAACAAAAAACACACCACTTACCTTTTTAATATCAATCACAAATCTCGCCCCTAATGTTCGGCACTTGTTTATGGCTACAATCGGCAGTTCGTTGCCAAAACGGTTACAAGATTATTTGCGACTAAAGTTATCATTCTCAGTTGCATAGATGAATTTCAATAAAGAGCAATACTAGGCTACTTTGAAACGACTATTTCAGTGTGTGCCATTCTAGTGGCCGACGACGCTCAACAACTGCGGCAGCAGCGTGGCACCCTTGTCGGTTACTGTAACATACTGCAGCACGGTGATGAACTGAAGCCTACCCGAAAAACACCCCGGCGTTGTTAGCTACAGGGAGGTGCCTTGCCCGGTCAACGTAAAATAATACTAAAAACTGACACGACAAAACACACTTTCTTCTTCCTTTGACGAACAACATTTATCGAATTGCATCAGCGTGATTACATTACGTATTTACTGCTTAACAATTTTACTTAATCGCCCCTGTTGTTTCTTCCCATTTCTTCGCCGCTCTCATATTCCCCATGTATGAAATGAGCCAATGTACAGAAAACATTCGGTATTCTGGGAAGTGGTGTTCTACACACTCCTTCTGTAGCAGCGCAAAGCGGGAGAGGCTGACAAACGAGGACTTATGTTCCCATAATGCTTTGTATCGATGTCACAGTTGGGTAAGGGGCTGTAGTTTGGTTGCATTTTTTTGGCTATAACCCTTGTTCATTTGTCTCCTCTGGTCGTATTTGTGAGTTATTTGAAATTGCATTACATATACTGTAGTTTATTTGACCACGAGAATTAAAGAGTTCAAATAATTAGACTTAAGTAAAAACACTGGACATTAGTCCTCTTTAAAAAACATTACTCATTTAAAACAAGAAAATTAAAATTCATCAGGCAAACCATGCCGAAGACAGTCTTTTGTTTACTCGTTAAAATGTTATAATTAAGATAAATTATTACGTGTAAATTTCAAATGCTGTTTTGTGTTGCTCTCATGCACTCAGTTACAGGTGATATTACAACCTTTGCATGCTCACTTTTATGACACTTATGTTCTCCTCAAATTATATAGTTTTTTTACCCGTTACACATTTTTATTTGTTTCATCTCTCCCACGGTTCTCTTCATACATTTTAACAATACTTTAACAAAAGTTTGTAATAACTTACACTAATACTATATAATAATATTTTAATTCCTGTTTTGCTTTAATAAACCCTTAATAGCCCTGTAACTTTTGGCAGAGCACATTTGAAATTAAATCATAGCTACAAATTATTATCATTAGCTTAAGTTCTATTATATAAGCTTAGGTTCTACTAAGAACAACTCAACAGTCCCACAGCTCGGCAGAGCGAGTCTGAGTGGTTGTGTGACCCGTTTATAAAGGAGAAAGTGACTCCTGATTCACCATGTTGATACAGTTACTCAGTTTTACGTAAAAGCGTGAGCTGCATGCATTGGAATCAGTGCTGCTCTGTTACTGGCATAGATTGTATTATAACTGTATAGTTATAACTTATAGACTGGACTGATTCATTTAGGACTGGACGTTAGGACTGTTCTAACTTGTGGTTTCTGCTCAATTCAGTCTTGTCCATATTAAATAATAACCAAATCAAAATAAGTTAATAAAATGTATGCTTATTAAAATCATTGCATGTTTGACTGAATACAGAGGCAAGTACAATTTTGTAAATGAGCTGTTTTCAGTATTTCTTTCGTGTTGCTGATATTGACATACCTAGTTCAAGCACCAATTAAAATGTACCACCTTAAAGTAAAATGCCTGAAAATATTAAACAATTTAGAATTTCTCTATTCAACACCACACCTTATGACTGCCATGAAGTCAGTTAGTAACTGCAGACATAATCTTATAGTAGGATTATATATAAACCCAAAGGACTCAAGGTCATCTTACCTGTTGAGAGAATTCTTTGTAGAATAGACAACTGCAATATTATTAGTGGTTTTTTTTATGAAGCCTATTAGAATCTGCCTATAAAAAACTGTCGCAGCAGTAAAATATAAAGTAATAAAGTAAAATATATGATTTAAAAGTAGTGATAAATGTAGTTATAAAATGATAAATGTAGTTATAACTGCTCTTTATTTCTTCTGTCTTTATCCTGTGTGTGTGAATGTGTTGTATTAAAAACATTTTCTATTTTAACAAAAAGTTGTTGAAACCAACAATCACGACTCTAAAGTAATTATTTTAGTAATGTTTGATTGTGCTGATAAGTGTGCTTCAAATATCGTCCACAAGGTTGTGCTCTCAATAAGAATATGAACAATCGCATAAGTTCTAGACTCTATATTAAGTTATTTCTTTTGGTTAATTGTATTTAAGTGCAACACTGCTTTTCTTTCAGTGCAAAATATGTTTATTCAAATGTTTTTCAGTTTGCGGAAAAGTCACTTAGTTTGGTTGAATAAACAATTCTAGTAAACAATATAACTGTGACTTTATCTGCAGATTTTATTTCCATGTAGCTGCTTCAGCATCCCACAACAACAGGCATCTTATGGAATGATCATAAATTACAAGCTTTTGAAGGTCACATTTCTGTAGCAAATATTTATTGACAAACTAACAAAACACACAAATGTTACAATGTGCAAAAGAAAACAAAAAATATAAAAAAAAATACCACAGGACAAATATGGGCTCAACATTGACTTAGATGTCAGCATTCATATTCCCATTGGAGGAGAGATCAAAGTGATGCATGTTTAGGCAAATCTACATTCGCGGTACTTCCGTACAGATATTGTGCTAAACGGTGGGAGGAGGATGTCTGAGATCTCTAGTCCGATTTACATTCCCAGCATCCAACTACAATGCATGACAGAGCCCCATTTCTCATTATCCATAGATTTGAACCACACTACATTGCAAATGCAGAACTCTCCCTGTTGTGTGAAGTTCATCGCACCAGAGAGGCCAAAAGAACAATGTACATTAGCTACCAGTACACATCTGACACCCCTCAAAGAAACAGTAAAAACAACAAAGTAATTTTTTTGTGTTTTGCCATTTATCTCTAATCCAAGTCACAAGTTTATTCAACTACTTTAAAGATAAATTAATACTGGGAACTACTACTGTACAAGTATCTACTACAGCTGTTTGTCAGATGAAACATGAAACCAAACACATTATCGAAATACATTCTCCATCAGGTGTAGAACATATCTCACTAAAACCATTGTGTTAAGTCAAAGAAACACAAGTACCTTTTGCTGTATTTCTTTAATTTAATTTCCATGAAATGGTACAAATGAACAAACTTTTTTAATCAGTCCATTACAAGGAGAGTGAGTAAGGTGTTGCAAGGCTCTAAAGAGCACTTTTACAACAAGTGCTATTCTAAATGTTTTTTTCACATTCAAACATTGCATGTTTCCATGTGATATGAAGAAAAGCACAATGGGTAATACTGATTAATCAAGTGTACAGAGCTCTGTTAAGTGCTTCCCTAGTTTTGTACTGAAAGTGGAGGAAGACATTTCAGTGCTGCATGTGCTTCAGAAGTGGCAAAACAAAAGTCCCATAAAAGAGCAGCACTTTCCAGTTCAGACGAGGGCATTCAGATCTCTTGATTCAGTCACAGTATCTCTAATCTTAGACCACACCCCCCACCCCACATCGGTGGCATTTTCATACCTTTTAAGACTATTATAACCCCAAATTCAACCACACACACACACATACACACAAACAGACAGATGTTCACACTTATTCACAATCACATTACATTCACTACTTAAGAGAGGGAGAGGAAATGTACACAGTCCCTTTAGGAAGAGGAGGGGACGGTCCCTGAGGAGACGATGGTCTCCCTGGGCGAGTACTCGGGCTCATCCTTGTTTGGGTGAGAAGAGTTGTCCGACTTGCTCCGGCTAAACTCGGCCCCCATGATGGGCCTGGAGAACTTTCCGGAAGGCTGGGTGCAGGCGCCGCACAGCAGCGTCTTGCCGAAGGCCCGGCGCATCTCGTTGCTGGTCAGCGTGTAGATAAGCGGGTTCATGGCCGAGTTGAGCACGGCCAACGCCAGGAACCACTCAGCCTTGTAGAGGATCGGGCAGGTGCCGGTCTCACACGCCACGTCCAGCAGCAGGAGGATGAAAAGTGGCGCCCAGCAAGCGATGAAGCAGCTCAGCACGATGATGACCGTCTTCAGCAGCGCCATGGACTTCTCCGAGCTTTTGTTGGCGCCGCCGCGACCGTTGGGCGCCTTGCGGAAGACCAGCTTGCGGCTACGTGTGCGCACCAGGGCGTAGATACGGGCGTAGAGCACCACGATGGCCATGAGGATGACGCTGAACACGGTGGTGCAGAAGAGGATGTAGGCCTTGTGGTAGAGAGGCAGCACCGTGGAGCAGCTGGATAAGCTACGGATGCAGTTCCAGCCTGTGACAGGCAGGCCACCCAGGATGGCAGCAATGAGCCATACGGTGCTGATCAGCATGAAGACGCGGCACGTGTTGCCACTGTTGTGGAGCTTCATCTTCAGCATGGTGAGGTGGCGCTCAATGGCAATGGCCAAGAGGCTGAATACCGAAGCAGCCAACGCCACGAACATGCTACCCTCCCTGAAGAACCACTGTGTGGGGCTCAGTTTGTACGTGTTGTGTCCTGAGAGCAGGATGTTTGCAGTGTATGCCACGCCTGCCAGTAAGTCTGACAGGGCCAAGTTCCCAATGAAGTAGTACATAGGCTTGTGGAACTTCTTTGTCCTCCAGATGGTGAGAAGGACCAGGATGTTCTCCAGAATGATGAAGCAGCACACGATGATGAAGACAACAGAGTCTGCCTTGAGTCCAGAGCTTTTGTCCGGCTTGCGAAATTTCCCTGTGAAGTTGTAGTGCTTAGCTATCAGGTCCGAGTACACCGAGTCAGCCATGGTCCGGCTTTTGCTGAACGGTTTTCGAGAAATCCACACTTTAATCCACTAGGGGGCGTTGGCGGACCGAGGAAGTGTGTAATGTGTAAGTGTCTTAAGTCAGATAAAAATCCTCAGTGAAGAATAGCGTTAGCAAGTCCAGCAAGTCCATCGTGCTAAAGCTGACAAGAATAAATATATGGGAATGAGTAAATATATAATAATATACATTACGTTACAAAGCATTATGTACATTGGAATTTAAAGGAACAGATGTAAGATTTGAGACATTTCTCTGTTTGTTATCAGTGTACTTTTTTGCTCAATTTAAAAAACCTGAAATACGTGATTACTTGAAATGACCAGACAACTTCTCGAAATGTGCAGTAAAAAAGCACAACTAAAACCTAAACAGTATTTAAAAATACAACACAACGTATTGTTAATTGTTCTAGCAAATTGTTATTCATTCTCTTTAAGATTTTTCTTTTTTGTGTGTGTATTTTTTTGTGCTTCTCATACTCACAAATACTAGACTATGGACTGCATACCTGCTTCTACCTCACGGTTTTGCTGTTTTACCTAAACTGTTTTACCATTTAAAATGAATGAAAACTGAGGTGTTAGGTCGGAAAACGCGGTTTTCTAAAACATCTGTCTGTCCCAGTATCTTTGTGTTTACGGACTTGCTTTAGTAAAACTTAAAAATCTCTGCCCGAGACATTGACATTGATTACTGAATCGTGCGCAGGTGGAGAGGCGATGCAGTGACAAGTTTAGGTTATTTGTAACACATTATACATATATGTTTTCCCTTTTTGATCTCCCTATAAGACTTTACAAGTTTAAGTCGTGTTATCATTTGCTTTAAAAGCATTTTAAATATGTAAACTAATTAAAAGATTTCCGTTTTGAATCAACACACAAAAAAATAATTCTTACCTTTACACTATGAAAAAAATCCTTCAAGCCGATTGATTGTGTATATATGTAGCTTGAAATAACTGCTGTGTTCGTTGTATCCAGAATGAGTTTCTTGAGTTCGAGCAGGCACCGTTTTTCTGACGGCAGAGAGACTGCGCTTCTCTGCTCCCCTCTTCAGCTCAGCCCACAGATCCTCCCCCTTTATTTTCATCAGTCCTTCATTATTCCGCGGATCATACACACATTCCACGAATAATGGCTCAAGGATGACAGGACGCGAAACCTTACAAAGGTTCTTACAAAAACCTTCAAATTGGAACATTTTAAAGAACTGTTTGTTTATCACGTTATTTGGTTTTGTTTGTTCGTTTGTTTTTGCCACTTCCTAAGTTTGTGTTGTTTTTGAGAAATAGACTCACTTGACTCCAACAGCAATGACATAAATTGCACAGTACTTAATAATGACAGGAAATAATGAATAAAAGCATAAATGAATGATACCATTATTATCATCACTATCATCACCATCAGCATCTCCATCAGCAACAGTAGCTATAATTGTAGTTTATTATTATTATTATTATTATTATTATTATTATTATTATTATTATTATTATTATTATTATTATTATTATTAGTCATAGAGGCCTTGTCTTAATAGTAGTATTGATCCTATTGTTCCCTTCTCTGGGAATGCACCAGCTGTGGAAGGACCTTGGGCCTCGAACCCTGAGACCATGAGGTAGATCTGCATGACTTACTCCAGTTTCTTCTACACATAAATCACGTGACCTGGCCGGTGACTCCCACCCCACTGCCCCTCCAGCCTGTAGGCCAAGAGTGGCAGGCAGATATGGTGGTGGTGGTGGTGGTGGTGGGGGGGGGGTCATGACTTGGGGGTGCTGGTGGTGTTATGAAAGTGGGGTGGGCGTTGGGTGTGTGGTGTTCATTGCCAGCTTTGAGATGAACACCTCCAGGCACATCTACATGGTTTGCATAGGACCATCTAGTGATTATGCTTAAACTTTTTATGTAACTTACAGTTTTTGTCAGGAGCTTATCCACATGGGGCAATAGAATAACCACATTCTCTGACCAGCCAACCCATCCCGCAGAACATTAACACATATTGCTCCTCATCCTCTCTGCAAAACTCTCTACTTCAGTCAAAACAGTAACACAGCAATTCAACAGTAAACACATCCAAGCGTTGCTTAAACAATTCACAGGCAATTACTACATGTCTCAGAGATGTAGATGGTTGGTTCTAAAGTGCTGTGGATCTTTCTTACTGTGGTGTACAGTGTTAAAGGACCCTGAGTGTAATCCACCATGATTCACTATGAATATAGTAAAATCACCAGTACACAGATGGTCCAAAAACATGAAGTGTAAGAACAAGAAAACACTTCTTCACAGTTCTTTTATTCACTGTTATACAGTTTGGCACTACAATACAGTTACAAACGCAAACACAAAATACCAACAACCAAAAATACTGCAATGTGATTAAAATACATGACCAATGTTTTCCACTTGCTTATCTCTGCCTGATCTACCCTGTACCTGATATTGGGCCACATGTGTTCATCAGCATGATAAATAGTATTTTCCCTGGAAGTGCAGTGTGGGCATGTCTGATCTGATTGTAGTCTGATGTTGTGATTGCTCTGCATGTCCTATTCTGTCTAATTCTGTTACATATGATTGCATTTTGTTTGTCTTTGTTTGAATTTAGATGTTAAATTCTGTCAGTAACTGTTTATACAAAACATATTTTCCAGATTGATTTTATAGCTTGTCTGTAAATTAAACTCATTCTCTAAAAGGAAGATTTTGTATTACTGCCTCTCAGATTCATGCATGTAAATCACAAAGCAGGGAGAAGTAACCAAAGTTTTTATTGTTTCAAAATTTGATAAAACTACATGAGAACATGTCTGACAATACATTGCTTCATTTCTCTCAATACTGTTCATGGTAAGTGATCGCATGCGATAGTAAACAGAGATTAGGTTGAAAAATCTTCCATGTATATTGTGTCATTCTTGTGTGCTGTACTGGCAAAGTTGACCCTCACAGGATGAACATTAGGAACAGTGTGTAAGAGAAAAACGTAGGATGACAAATGATGAGTAAGCTCTTTACAGTATGGCTATATACAAACCCTAGTCAGACATTGTGGGTTGGAGGTCTTCCGAGCTGGAGGTCTGATCTAACCAACTTAAAGTGAAAAAAAAAAAAAATTTGTTTTAGAGGCCCTCTTGTTTTAACCCATAACAGCAAGACAGGGTCCAGTGAGCACAGGCATCCTCGTAGCGGCAACAGGGCCGCGAGCACCCAGGCGTCTAATCAGTTACAGCCTCGGTCTGCGCTTCCCAGCTCAGTGGCAGGCCGGGGGGGGGGGGGGGTTTCAGAGAGGAAATGAGGTCAGAAACTGGCGCTGGAAAATGGCTTCTCCTGGAAGCGGCAAACAGCGGGATGACCTTTGTCTGAAGTCGAGTCTAGAGGTCAAAATCACAGGGGTCGCATGTCCCTGCCCTGGACTGCCATGCGAGACCACTAGTAGCCAAAAAAGAAGAATGTTTTTTGAAGGATTGGGTGCCCGCTCCCCTGCTGATGGAAGAGTTTAAAGGGGTGAAAGCACACCGGGTGAAATGGGGAGGCTGGAGAGAGCAGGACGTTGGGGGGGCGGTGGTGGTGGTGGTGGTGGGGGGGTAAACAGAGACCTGGTTTTTTGTTGCTGTTGTACTTTCTAAACACCCCCCGTCTTCACACACATGCCTGTTTCATGAGTCTGGGAGGTCAAAAGGCAATGAGCCTATCAGGATTAGGGGAGCAACTGCCCTCTCCATGGACTCACTGTGGCCATTGTGTTTATTCACATATGTGAAGGTACAAGCATGTCGTTAAACATGCATGATGGATATGCTGGTTACACATATGTATATATACATTATGTCTTCTCATCCCTTCCCATGTTTCCAGCTCTCTCTTTCTCTCTCTCTCTCTCTCTCTCTCTCTCTCTCTCTCTCTCTC
>JAOXYF010000025.1:872059-892956 GCA_028565775.1 Sternarchorhynchus goeldii
TGTCATAGCTATATATAATAATAATATATTTATTATACATTATACATTATTATATTATATAATGTGTTTCCTTCTTGCTTCCTGCTTGACACCACAAGCAAACACTTCTTTTAAACCTTGCTCTAAACCTTTAAACCTTGTTGCATGCAAATTAAATGCAATCTACTTCAAGTACTTTTCTGTCAAACGTTTAAATAAAACAAAACAGATACTAAGATCTAAGGTGACAGTCGGCACTGTCAGGTCAAATTCCACTTGATGGCATCTTATTTTACTGTTTATACCTCGTTTATCATTTTCTATTGTGCAATAATGATGGGATGGATCTTGCCTGCTAAGAGACTCTAGCAGTGTTCAAAACAAACAAGAATCAAGCTGATCATAATAATTTTCACAGCCAATCAGGGCTGTGAAAGAGCAAGCAAAGGGGCTCAATCTAGTCCTAGTCACTCTACTCTCTATGAGGTGCGTTCATGAGGTCATCTGATTTGGTCGGTGACGTGAAACCATCTGGAGGCCGGATGTGCGGCGGCAGCGGCGCGGTGATGCGCCGCTTCCCAGCTGCCTCGCTTCAGCACCAAAGGTGGAGAAGATCTCCGCATGCTTCTGGGAATATTTAAACTAACAAATGAACCAAAAAAAAAAAATGCATCTGTCAGAAGATATGGGGAAAGAGCTGTGGTGATCTTGCAGATGCTGAGGGTTCAGTCAGCAGTGTGCACGTGTTTGTGTGTGTGTGTGTGTGTGTGTGTGTGTGTGTAGGGGAGGATGGAGTTGGGAAAAGAGAGAGGCGGTAACTACAGCTTCCTATTACAGTAACCCAGACATCACTCCACACACTGACCTGGGCAAGAACCAGCATTTCTTTCTCATGCATTATCGGTGACCTGGACAAGTACAGTAATCAGACCGAAGGAACGGCTCAACTGTGGTCACTGCACAGAGGCAGCTTGGGAAAGAGATGTGATATACTGTATAGTATAAACAGATACCAGGGTCATAGCTGAACCCTAATAATATTTTTTAAAATTCTCAATGACAAGCATGTACAATCTCATGTAAACAGCTCTGAAACTCATGTAAAGTTTAGCCACACATGTATACAGAGGAATATATGGGGAGGTTTATCTGTTGCTCACAGATGGTAATGGCTTTCCTGCCTAAACCTTATGTATAACCACACTGGTTTCAATCTCAGATCTGAGTTTACATCACAGGGATGGAGCCTGCTATTTATTTCTTGCCTTTTTAATTGAAAGCTATATATTGCTATTTCCTGGCTTTTAATTTGAAAGGTATATATTCCTATATTGTTCCTTTTTGAGTCTTGGTTCCTCTCAAGGTTTCTTCCTCTTGCTCTTGGGGAGTTTTTCCTTGCCACAGTCCCCCTTGGCTTGCTCACTGGGGGCTTGGACTTGGACATCTGTAAAGCTGCTTTGAGACAATGGTTGATGTAAAAAGCGCTATATAAATAAATGTTGACTTTGACACTATAGCACTGTGTACATAGACACACAGCATTTGAAATGTTGACTGTAACAGGAACTAAATAGCATTGCTACCGATGGAAGCAAGTCACCACTGCACGCTGTGGGACAGCCGTTGAACACAGCTGTTGGGTAAATACATTTTTATTTAGCACTAATTCTGCAAATTTGCCTAAACCAATAATTTTGTTTAATAAACAAAAAATCATCACACTGTAGAAAAGTGGAAAACACACAGCCTAAATAGAAATAATATATATAGTGACATTTTACAACGGTTTAATTTTTCTAAACCGTCCCCAGCGTAGCCAAATTGCCCGGACGCAGGAAATTTACGGAGTAATAATGAACTTTTCTTCCTCTGCTGTCTTCACAGCCCCTCATCAGACATAAACAAACAAACACCAACCATGTTCAGGGCAAACGTAAACAGGCAGCTAGGCACAGCAACATCTCAATGAAGTAGAACAAGTGTTTATAAACACACTGTTGCCTGGGGACTTCATTGATTCTGTAGAACTCATGACATGCCATTACAAAAATCCAATCGCCAACTCGACTATTGAAGTAGTAGCTTCTCCAGCAAATGACTCACTTGATTACCTGACTGATAAATCACATGGCGATTGGGAGATACAATGCAAGTGGATTCACGTTCCATCCACTGTTTCTGCAGCAGATGCGATGGTCCAGATTCTTGAGAGATGCTATCTGAAGTCCCAGGGGTACCCTGAGAATCAAGGGGCAGTTACGAGCTTCTTTTCAAGAGACTGGACAGGAAAATCGGCCCTGACTCAGTGAAGGACTTTTATTAGAATATGGAACCACTTAAAGAGAATTACGTCACAGTTAAACACAGTGAGATGAACTCCTGCAGAGCTAAATGTTGCTGTACCTCTTTTATAGGAAATCAATTAGAGTAGAGCTCGGCTTAACGAGCGCATTTCCTGTGAATAAATGAAAAATGAGCCAGTATGTAGTAAAACATAAGACTAGGTGTTATTTCAATGAGCATGTAATGATGAGAGGGAGTACTAATACCTTAATACATCACTCACTATGAGAAACACAGCTCTGTACTACAGAAACACAAACGTGCACGAACGAATCAATAGCCTTTTAGCCCTGGGTAAAACATGGATCAGACTGTACATGACACTGTGTTGAGCTTCCAGCCTGGTAACTGGGTAAAACCCTTCCTCCCATGTTTTATTTAAGAGGCTGTAATTTCAGTTAATGGTGTTTTCATTGAAATGATGTGAGATTTTCCATGGTCAGCTTTCCGATTTTCCAAAAAGGATGATGCATTTCTAACAGAGTAACCACAATGTCTGGGATTTTATTCCTCCACCACACTAGATCAGCAGTGTAAACACACGCGTTCAGACAGGACTCCTTGCCTTGGTGTTGTGTTTTGTCAGCTGTGGAGCATGGTACCACGGTCCCGCTGATACTGCAGGTGCGGGGTAATCAAACATAGAAACGCTATGGGAAAAAGACCTGTCCAGATGAGTAACAAACTTAATCAGGTTAGATAAATGTCTCGTTGGGGGCAAAAAAACCCCCAAATTTCCAAAAACACACAACTTACAGCCATGTGTCATGTGAGTATATCTTTATGCAACAAGTTACACAACTGTTGGGGAAACAGAGAGCGGGGCGTATTGAGGATGACAAGGACAAACGAGATATGTGAGAAAAATGAAGAGGTGAGAGAGAGGGGGGAGTGTTACTTCTTTGTCAGTAACACTGAACGATCTCCAATTACTATACAAAAGGAGCTCATTCAGGAGGTATAGACTCCAACACTGAGGCTTTGCATGGGTAACGAGCACCATGCTGCATGTTAAGAGGGGGAACCACACTGCAGAAAACACACACACACACACACACACACACTGCACAGCCACTCTCCTCTCTGATAAACACACACACATACACACACACACACACAGCACAGTCACTCTCCTCTCTGATAAACACACACACACACACACACACACACATACACATGTACTGCACAGCCACTCTCCTTTCTGATAAACACACACACACACACATATGCACACACAGATATTATCACATGGATGAAAAAATAATTCCTGTTTGTTTGTGGTGGGTTACATAACATGTTTGTTTGTGGAGTGTTAAATAACATGCATTTGCCAACTTCCTCAGGTCTTTCCCTGCATTCAGCATATTTGTAATGCCATTCTGTTATTTTTTGCATTGCATTCTCAGCTGTGCTAATCAAGCATTCTGAGGGAGACAACATAAACATGGGCAGGGAAATCACTTTCATGGTAACTGATACAATATATCAACAGTCACACCCTACATTTTATCATAAGTTGTATTACATGCTTCTTTGAAATGATCCCAGAAGGGTGACGATGTAGGTCTCTTTGCAGTAGCTGACAGACACAATAGTGAAGACACACTACTTAGGAAATGACTCCCTCCTGCCTGCTCGTCCCATAACCACTGAAACGGAAATCACACTATTCACGTTTCATTTCTCCTGAATGACACCTTCAAAACAAACAAACAAACAAATATATATACAAGGACAAATAAAAAATGTGGGGAACTTGAGGAGCTCATCAGTCCATCACCAATGCACAGGCTGGTGCACTGCTGGGCATCACTGCACTGGGCATCATCACTGCTGGGCTGCTGCATCAAAGCTTCTGACACTCCGTTGTCTCATTTCCTCAGAATCCACTGGTGTCCTTTAACCCTGTCAAACATTCCACAGTGGTGCACGGACCGGAGACGACTTCCCTTTGGTGCTGGATTTGAATTAGCCGTGCTTACAGTATGTGCAATGGAAATAGCTAGTAATTGGCCGTGCCTGTAAAACTGTTTGGTTTCCTAAGAGAAAATGATTCCTTGGCTCATGCGGATTCATCCAAGGATTATGAATGTAGGAAATTAACGGAAGTCTCTGTTTTTTTCTGACCAGTTATGTGGCATGGATCTATTTGGTTTCATTGAATTCCTTCTCCTTTTCATTGAACTCTCTCTCTCTCTCTCTCTCTCTCTCTCTCTCTCTCTCTCTCTCTCTGGTCATTTTGCACTCTGTACCCCTGGTGCCACAAGTTTTCATGGGGGGCTATTTAAAGCCTTGTCTCTCTGCTGTGGAAAACCTAAGGAAAGAACACAGTGATAGGAGATAGAGAAGATATCATCAAAAGCAGCATTCTTCAATATTCCCCTAACACTTCCGTCTCTCAGCAAAAGGAAGAGCCGGGGAACCAGCGACTTCCCACCGCGAGGCGTGGGAGAGGCAGAGACTACTGGGAAAACATTCATCCCATGCCCAGACTGCAGAATGAGGAAGCAAGGGTAACCTTCCTGCCATTTGTTTATTTGGAAAGGATTTAAGTGTTCTTTAGAAATATAGAGTTTTGAGAGTTGCCCTATCAATGAAAATGTTTTATTTTGTATAAAATGCTAAAGGTACTTTCTTCTGACCATTAGACAGAAGGTTTAATATACATAATGATACCATGCACTGAAAGTAGTTATAATTTATTGCCATGACGCTGAAGGAAAACCACTGCAGAAAATTAGATTAATTTTGAAGTGGTTCCTAAGACAAAACAGAGACTAAAAGTTAAACAAATCCAGAGCTTTTGAAAATTGGGATCCCAGCTTAATGTCTCAAACGCTCAATCAACGAAAAAGTCTAGTCAAATCTAGTCCCATAGAGACTAACAAAAAAATCTCACAAATGATTAAGGCCTTATTTACTATGCATTCAAAAACAAAAACAAAAACAACTCACCGACATGACACTTACATTTTTTAAAAAGAAATGGAATTGACGTAAAAAAAAAAAATACAAAGTTGGACGATAGCTAAGTCTCACATTCTAACAGCCATCCCTAGCATCCCTCTGCCCATTCAAAGTTCCTGCTTATTCTGGCTTCTCCTCTCCAACAGGACCGACTGGCAGTGCCGAGGAAAGCAGTGTGCTCTGTTGTGGGCACTCTGTAGCCGCACACTTCACCAGATTGGCGCTGGCTGCTGGGACAATTTGCCACTGGCTGACTGGTCTCAAACAATACCAGGGAAACGGGAATGGTGGCATAAAGCAGGGATCCCAGTGGAGGCCGTTACAGCTCAGTACCCCTCACACACTCGGCATGGGACAGCCATTACATAATCACCCATACAAAAACAATATTCAGTAGTGCTAATTGAGGTGCACTGTCACTTATAGGCCATTTTTTTATATATGTGAGAACTTACTTATTAAACTGAGAGACGAGACTGACAACAAACTGACAAATGACTTTTACTGCTTTAAGGTGGAATGATTTTTGTTTGTTTGCTTGTTTATCAGTTCTGGCTATTTGGGAGATGAGCCTTATCTGGGCAGGAGCATGTCATTAGAAGAAATGCTGAAGAACCACAAGTACATTCCTTCAGAAGCTCTCACACAAACAAGTCTGTCAGACGCTCCATGATAAGTATGTAAAGCCTCGATACCTCATTTCTCCCTCCAGCCTTCTGTTTTCCTCACAGGCTCTCTCTCTCTTTCTCTCTCTCTCTCTCTCCCTTGCCCCCCCCATTTCCCACCATTTACACAAAGTAAATTCTCATTAACTGCCAAATTGTTTTCAGATGCTGGACTGGCAGAGTTGCTGTGGCGACGGGCCGGGAGGGGGCAAGCAGCCCGGTGCCAAACGGAGTGAAGGAATCAGGCAGTTCTGGATTCGAAGTCCTGCCACAAAACTCCCCTCTGGTAGGCCTCAGTGAGCCCATTCTACCAAGCACAATGCACGCTGACAGAACCCTTTCAGAGCCTAACAAATGACGAGGAAGCACCACTGGAGAGGCCTGCTGACGAGTCATTCTGTTGTCCACCCCCCCCCCACTAACACACACACACACACAAACACACACACACACCTATTCTATAATGCATTTCAATTTTAACCTTCATTTCTCATTTATATACAAAGCAATGGCTTATTGTTTGAGGGGGCGGGGTTGTTAAAATTAGCTTGTCATGGAACCACAGGATGAATGATAAGCCTGTTTAGATTGCCATCTTCATTGTGACATCACTGAAGGTGTGTGGCTTGTATGTGGGTGGAGATCAGTTGGCGCTTTTGCCCTTAGGGCTACGAGGCATATTATTTAGGCTGTGGACCTTTGACTCCAGTCTGTGTCCTTTCATTGCAGGTCTCAGCTGCATGAGCATGAAGGTCAGCAATTTAATTCAGAGCCTGTTAACCTGTGAACAACCAGGTCAAGCTCAAGGTCTAATAAACATGATTATTAATCAGTATCTGCAGAAACCTTCGAGTCTCTATGCCTTTTTTTTTACTCTTTCTGGATTCTTGTTTTTCTTCTCCTGATGTTCTTATGTGGATGCCATTTCCCAAGTGGAGCCATTCAACCTCAGGCGGCTTCTTGCCAGGTAATATCACATTTCATGGAGCTATCAGCTCCAGACTATCTTTCCTGTCTGTGCTTTTGCAACGCCAAGCTATTCCCACTCTCACTCAGAACCCACAAGCTTATTAATGCACTCATTAATGAGTTGTTACATTCTGCCACTGGACGGCGGATTACATTTCTTGGAAATAAGTGAGGCTTTCTGTCTCTGCTTTTACTTTGTTTCCATTTGTGACATACTTGCAGATGGGTTTCAATGTTGTTGAATAAAATATTAACTAATAACTAAAATAACCACAATAACTATATACATGCATAATTTTAATGACCAATTTAAGAAAGAGAGATGCACAAACGCACACAGGTGCACACACACACGCACGCACGCACGGAGGGAAGAGCATGGTTGACAGGGTTCAGATCTGTCAGCTCATTCAGTGACTACAGTGGATAGGGACTTGCTGAATTCCTTCCATAGATGTCTACAAGTTCCCTTCATAGCCCAGAAGAGGCAGTCCACACAAGCACTTCCTTGTTTGATCATAAGTGAGCCCTTCTCTCTCCCTTCTGTTTGATTCCTACTAGAGAGAATGTCAGATGCTCCGCTCTCAAACTGTACACTCACTGTCACTGGAAAAAAAACATTTCTTACAAGCCTGACTGTCACGACATACAAATGAATTGCTTGTAATATCGAAGAACATCCAGAAACACCAAGTTCACAAAAAATATACACCAACAAAAACACACTGTAACAAAAGTATATTTTATTTTCCGTTATTTTCACACACATCGCAAGTTACACTGTTACTTCAGAGAAAATATCTCGAATATAGAGATTCATTTCAGAGAGTGTGATATTGTTCTCACGTCGATACTTTAAACAATTATTGCAGGTAAATAATTCAGTTAGCCTGTACATGATGTCCCCTCATGTTTCCGTTATCCTACAAAACCAGACTGCATGATGAAGATTGCGACAGTGCCGTAAAATGAACTGCTCTTTACGACAGGTCGCATATTAGCTAGTAGCCCCAACAGAGGCACATGTGAACTTAGTTAAAGGTAATGGTAATAGACCTTTAAACAGTGCAGCTTTCTTGTAGTCTGTTTAAAGGTTTTGTAAACCGTATCTGTGTTCGGCAACATAAAAGCGAACACAAGAATATGTTTTTTTGTTGTTCCAATAAGCGTAGCTGATGTTATACAAGAAAAAAACAGTTAGCTTTGCTAGGACAGCTATCCTTGCTGACTATTATCTTTGTCGGTATATAACTGGATACGCGTTCTACTAAAACAATGTTTTATTTAATTGGTCTTGGACTTGGTGATGCGAAGGACATTACTGTAAAAGGATTAGAAGTAATCAAACGATGTACTCGTGTCTATTTGGAAGCCTACACATCCATACTTACTGTCGGGAAGGAATCACTGGTAGGTACAAGCTGTCTCGATAACTACAGATAAAAAGGGCCGTTTTGTGTCGTAAATACGAGTTCAGTAATACTGAAGTAGTTCTGTTAGCTAGCTACACATGTTATTTTATTGAACTATCACAGTAGCCTTATGGGTACAAACAAACTGAAATAATTTAAACGTACATAGTTCTTATAAATATAACTAAAGTGTTGGTATTACTTTTACTCTATGCTACCTGGGTGTATGCCATCGCAGGAAGAGTTCTATGGTCGCGAGCTGCTGTTGGCAGACAGAGATATGGTGGAGCAGGCAGCGGATGAAATCCTGAGTGGCGCTGATGTCAGTGACGTGGCCTTTCTGGTGGTGGGCGATCCATTCGGGTAAGGGAGATACAGTCGCGACAATTTACGTCATTGTAGAGCCTTTTGACGTTTTATTTACCATCTCTTCCTCGATATTTACGTAGCTTTAAAGGGTGTGTCATCTTTCATTATCTTTCATCCGCTGGCAACATGTGACATGCAGCTTAGTTTGTGGTCTGAGTTTGAGGTGTGGCTGTGGTTTAGTAGATTAGTAGTGTTCTGTCGGATGTGCAGTGTTGCTCTTATCTCGTCTCTTCCCATGTCCTGCCGATGACTGTTTCAGCGTTGAGCCATGTGAAATCCCTTCACTGTCCTCACACCTTAACCCAACACAGTATGCTATCACAGCTGCACAGTTATCCTAAAAGTGATCGGTTAAGCAATTGTTTTTGTCCTAAGGTATATATCTATTCTATATATATATATAACCGTAGGCCAATTTCTTAAGTGTTTTTTTTTAAAGAACTTACCCATGCATGTGCACTAGATGGCATGCATGCTTACTGGTCAAAGGACAGCTTGATGTCTTTGAGATACAGATACTGTACAAATAAACTTCCCTGCACTTCATCTTCACTGGTTTAACTAAGATGAATCTGTAGTCCATATAGAGCACAGACTATTGTGCACTCAGTGTAGTTTTTGAAATCTGTATGTAGTGTGAAAATGTGTTCTTGTGCTAATTGAGCACTGTGTGGGTTTTCCTAAAGGGCAGCTATCATACCCACTAATTGCTGGCTTTACAATCTGTGCATAAGTTTCCCTCTCATTGGGCGAAATATGCTTAGAGGTTTCTGTAAGCTGTGCTTTTACCGTTTATCGTTTGGAAACTTTCATGTTAAAATCGAAAGATTAAAAACATGAGATCTGGCATACGATGCAGTCTTAGCAGGTCTTCAGGATTCTGCTTTCTAGCTTAGGGTTCTGACTGCACGCATGGACGAACATAACTGGCACACACTGTGTGTGACTTCATCCAGCAGTGCAAGCTTGTGATGCTTGGCAGAGCTTGTCTCTTGACAGCATGCACAGAATTCAGAGTCGTCGTTATTTCTTGGAATTCTTTTCAAGTGTGTCGGTGGCATGGTAAGTGCTTCAGGTTGTAAACTTACGTCCTGGAACGCCGGTCTTTGGCTACGTTCCCTGGCACTGCAGGGTGCTCTTTACTCTAGGGTGCTTTAATTAACTCCCCATTGTCAGTTATCAGGCCCTCCATGAGCTGCAGCAGAGATGGTGGAGATGCTGCAGGATGTGATGTGACCCTCCTGCAGTGCAGTTTGGCACCACTGTTGTAGATGACGCAAGCCATGGAAAAGACGTGTTTTTTTTTGTTTGTTTGTTTGTTTGTTGTTTAGTAGCCTTTTAAATCTACCTGAATGCAGTTGCAAGGTTATGTAAAATGAGGTTTATCGCTTTAACACACGCATGGAGCCAACTGCCATGTGAGTCGGCTTTAAATTCGCTTTTGCGCCGTTAAAACTCTCCAAAGTGTTTCCTCTAAATTATAGCGCATTTGATATTAGCTTTCTCTCAGTCATTCAAATGGATTCTAGCCCAGTTTGAGGTTTGCCATTCCATCAATGTTTGTTTCGAGAGTGCTCTTATCCGCCAGGCCTGTCTGCTACAACACTGTCGGTGCAGACCGTCTCCTTCAGCTCGAACGTTACGTAGATCTTTCCCACATCTACAGTGGAGCAAGCATAACGGGAATTGTTCCGACTCCCTAATCTTTCATGTGGTCAGGTGCGACCCCTGAACCGAACACCTCAGGCGGTTCAGCACTCAGCCTCTGGGGGCTTTTACTGTTGGATTCATTAGGAGAATAATAGAAGCACTATGTAAACGCAGAATGTTCTGGATGGACTAGTAGCAGCGTGTTCCCAGTCTAGTCTAGTAGAAATCATCATGTTGCTTTTTTTCTGACCAAAAACTGGTCCAAGTTTCGTGGGGAGCCATGTTCTTTATTTCCATTTCGAAGAAAACGTGCATTTTACAAAAGTATGATGTATATTGATATCAGGACCATGTAATTTTTGGTCTTATTTCTGTTTTTTTATGTACTGTAAATAGTACATTTTATATATGTTTTTTTTTTTAAGTGTGTACTTTTGTACAACAAATACTTTCTGATGGTTTGCTAAAGTTCCTCATCCGTTTTCACATCATCATGCCATCGTATAAACTGCACTTTCCCTTGTTTTCTATCTCTTTATCAGAGCAACAACTCACAGTGATCTGGTCCTAAGGGCAGTGAAAGCAGGAATACAGTACCGTGTTATCCACAACACCTCCATCCTGAACGCAGTGGGATGCTGTGGACTCCAGGTAGGCCTTCGCTAGCACGTGCACCCCACCCCACTCCCCTGCCCTTGCTGCCCCTGACCGAGGCATGAGTGATCCTGTTCCCACCCACTTCTGAAGATCAGAGGGGTTCGTCGGAGTAGCCATCAGCAGCCCGACTCCCTGAGCGGGATAAAATGGTGCGCCGCCCTTGGGCATGCGGGCGGAGCGCGTGAACGGAGGATTAGAGCGTAGCTGCATGCGGGGCCCCGCGCATCAATAACGCACTCCGGCATTGAGCTGTCAGAGTGCCATTGTGCACACTGAGGCCCCAGCTGTTCCCATACACTGCTGTGCCCCAGGCCTGCGACCACGCCTCCCCGAGTATCTTCAGAGCACCTCTCCCCACTGACCTGAGAACAGTGTTGTGGCGATTTATTTTTGTTCATTTTGTTGTTTTGTGTGTGGTGTGTGCGTTATATCTCTCAGCAGAAGTTTGATGAAATAAAATTGATTTTAGATCAGTCAAGGGCCTTTTGCCTGACCTAAGCACTGTTGGCTTCCTTGTCTGTTTAGGGATTAGCTGTGTTAGTGTAAACCTAACAGGAACATCATTACCACTGCTGCTCAGGGACACATCGTGGACACTAATTGGAAGTGATCTGCAACACAAAGAACCGCTGGCGAGGAGTGTCAGAAAAAAAAGACCTTTTGCTTTTTGAATTAAGTGGCGGCTGCACCTGGAGGAGCTGTGATGAGTTTGTGTGCTGTTTTTGTTCGTCTGTCCAGCCAACCATTTGTTTTGTTTTTAAGAAAGTGTTCTCAGACATTAGTTTTGGTGTGAAACGATTTATCACGGGCATTACACCGTTGCTCATCGTAAACGAATGTCTTGTAATGTCCGTGTAAGCTTCAGTTGTATAAGCTCAGTAACACAAACGTTAACAGACGTGCATGTTGCCGTTGTATCAGCTGCTTGGAGAAAGACCTTTGGCTCCGGAGTCCCGCCCACAAGCTCGGTCCTAGACCAGGAAGTGATGTCATACTTGTTGAATAACAGGAAGCACCTTGTTACAAGTGTGTTGTGTCACTGCTCTGCTGCAGCAATCAGGAGGACCATAAAGCAGCCCAAGAACAAACAGATATGCACCAGAACCACTTTTTCTCCGTCCAACACCTATGTCCAAAATCCGAGTGTTTGCTCAGCACTGTAGCCAAGATCAGCGTTACTGCATGGCTCTAGTTGAAGCTGCTTGCATTCACATCATTGTGCCTCTGTTTAAAGACACTTTAATAGTCTTAGCATCTAGCTAACTGCATCCCAACGCACCCCAGTCAGAACCAAATGTTAATGAGAATAGATGTTTAGCACTGATTATATTATGTTATGTTATATTATATTTTTTCCTAGCTGTACAACTTTGGCGAGACGGTGTCCATTGTGTTCTGGACAGACAGCTGGAAACCAGAGAGCTTCTATGATAAGATCAAGAGGAACAGGGCTATGGGCATGCACACACTCTGTCTGTTAGGTAAGTGGTCCTTTCCATTGCTCTAAAAGCTAAGCCACTTCTACATGAATGTAGGGCCTGAACGAGATGGTTAAGAAAAAGTCATGACCATTCAGACATGGCCCTGACTCTCCGGTTTATCCCGTGGGTCCCATATTCCGCCAGGCCTGCAGGCCACCAGAGCATGTGCCAATCACCATGGCGATGAACATTTCAAAGCCTTTCACCCCAGGGAGATGGCAGACCCCAGTGTGTCCCTGATTTTGCCCCCAAAAAAACATGCAGGATTTCCCTTCTGCATCATCCCTGGAGTGCACATTAAACCATTCTAATTTAGACACAAAAGAGGTAAAGGAGCAAGTGTTTCTCTGGTGGGCAGAAGGCCTCCCACAGTACCTGGGGAGGCAGATGGTCTGCATGGGGAATGATGATTTAGGTTTACTGGTGTGTGGTGGAAATTTAACTACCAAAACTGATGCTGCCCCCAACACCCCCCCCCTCCTCACAAGCACGACAGTCAGTCTCCAGGGGCAGCAGTCATGTGATGAGCTGCTGTGAAAGTGTTGGACGCTGTGATTTGGGTTCACCCCCAACGGCTGGTAGGAGTGGAGTCCCCAAGTGTGGTCCAGATGAGGAGGGAGGGAGAAAAGGGTGGAGATAGATGGAGAAATATGGGGCGACCAGACAGAAGGGCAAAACCAAAGAAAGAACAGCAGTGAGCAGTGTTGTTAACATCATTATAAGAGGAGTGGTGGAGATTCAATGTCTCACCTCCCACCTCGGTTTCATTCAACACCATAAAAAACAGACACTGACAGGCTAGACAGCGCGTGCTGACTGGTTCATCCATCATTACCTTTGCTAACAAGACAGAGACAATTAATCAAACTGACAGAGATTACCATACATGATCACCCAAGATAGTTAATGTAGCTGTTCAGACCCCTAAATGAACAACTTTGTAGAGAATTCTTCTGACAGAACAGATAAGATGAATGTATTCACATTTTATTGAGTCATTTCAGTTTAAAGAACTTTACAGCCCCTTGTTCTTTAATTGCCAAGCACATGACGGAGGCTTGAGACCAACCGACTTTATAAACTCATTTGTCAGACGTGAAAATGCGTGATTATGAACCCTCTCCCCATATTGCCTATCTCCTCTATTTCACAGATATCAAAGTCAAAGAGCAGTCCGTGGAGAATCTCATGAGGTAAGAACTGCTCTTTTTCGTGCTGTACACTTTGAGGGAGTGGGGCCACTCTGATTTATCTGGTCTGTGGTAGTTGTCAGAAGAGGGCCTCTGAGTTTGAGGTTTATTGCAAACATCCACTTAACATACATTCATACATGCTGCTGGCCAGGGCCCAAGCGAGCTGAAAAAAGAGAAAGAAAAAAAACCGTGGCAGTTTGTGTGACTTGTATTTATGGTCCACTGTCACTGTAATGGTCTGGGCTACTTCCAAAAGCACCATGTTATAATTATCCCATCCAAGTACTCACACAAAAAATGTAATTTATAGCAAGAGTTAAATATACTCTCTTTGTCTTCTGCTTTCCAAATTAACTGACCCGTCAACGCGCTGGTGTTGCGTTTTATGTGATTTTGATACTTGAGCACCTACAACTGCGCCCAGCTTTCTGAAAGGCTGTTAACTCCTTGCTTACTTTGCTGTGTCCGATAATTATTTCTCCGTTCGGCAAGCACTATAATTTTAAATCCCATCTCACGTGAGCCCAAGCAGTTTCTACGTTCTTTTTCGTCTGGGGAAAGGAGCAGAACTTTTGTCCAAGACTGCGTTCTTAAGCAAGAATGCAAAGTGGCCTGATTTCTCCCAGATTTATTGGTGCAGTTGTACTGTTACCATTCAGGAAATGGAACATGCATGTGCTGTATGGGTTTTTGGTCTGAGCAGAATGCCTGTTAAATGAGGCTGCAATCCAGCAGTATGCAGAAAGAAACAAAAATCAAAACATGTTCCATTTCCACTACAGACTAATTGAAGACATTTAAATTAAAGACATACATATGGTAGACACCTCATCACATTTGTTAGCATGTTGGACATCCTTTATTTCAAAGCATTGAATTAATATGGAGTCGTCGTCTGTCTCCGTCCCCCCCCCTCCCCCCCTTTGTGGCTGTAACAGCCACTACTCTTCTGGGATGGAGTTCCACAAGAGTTTGTAGTGTGTTTGAGGGAATAAGTCAAAAGAGCATTTGTGAGATCAGGAACTAATTCTCAGTGAGAAGGCCTGGAATTCCAATTCATCCCAAACGTGTTCAGTGGGGGTTGAGGTCAAGACTCTATGCAGGCCACTGGATTTCCTCCAACCACCAAACTCATCAAACCATGTCTTTATGTCTTTGTGTGGCACACTCATGATGGAACAGGAAGGGACCTTCCCTAAACCATTGCTATAAAGTTTGAAGCATAGAATTGTCTTTGTACGCTGTAGCATTAACATTACCCTCCACTGGAGCGAAGTGTTCTAGCCCAAACCCTGAAAAACAGTCCCAGACCTTAAATCCCCCTACATCAAACTTTACTGTTAGCGCTGCAGATTCCAGTAGCTGTTGATCTCCTGGCATCCACCAAACCCCACATCTGACTGCCAGTTAGCATGATTCATCACTCCAGATAACACATTTGCACAGCTCCGTAACGGCATGCTTGTCATTACTGTTGCCAATTCTTGGCATTGCGCATAGTGACTTAGACTTGTGTGCAGCTGCTTAGTCGTGAAAACCCATTTCACGAAGCTCCTGATGCAGAGTTTTTGTACTGGTGATGTTTTTAGGGGAAGTTCAGAACTTTGACGATTTATACGTTTCAGAGCTCGTGTCCGCACAATGCATGCTCTACTGTTTCAGGCCTGAGCTGTTGCTCCTAGATAATTGCAGTTCACAGTAATAGCAGACCTAGCAGGGAAGAAGCAAGTGACTTGTGGCAAAGGTGATCTCCTGTGATGGTGCCACAATTCAAATCAAATCAGATTGATTTATATAGCGCTTTTTGCAACAGACATCTCAAATCAGCTTTACAAGTGTCCGTTTCCAAGCCCCCAGTGATCAAGCCAAGAAAAGACTCCCTAAGAGCATGAGGAAGGAACTTTGGGAGGAACCCAGACTCGGTGGAAGAGCCCATCCTCTTCTGGCCAACACTGATCACCACAATAAGACAAATATATAAAGAAATACAACAAAGAATAATGAGAGATGAAATGCAATAGTCCAGGGCTGTGAAGATATAGGTAGCAGGGCCACAGCAGGGTGGAATCAATTAAATCAATCAAGCTGTTCAGTAGAACCCACTGTCACAGTTAATGGATATGTGCATGATTTTTATTAAAGGCTTTGGCTGAAGCATCTGAATAATTACCTGGAGTATCTACATACTTTTGGCCAGAGTGTGTGCTCATTTAACAAAATCTATTTTCACTAAGGCTGGTAGTAATGTTTACATAGCAGAAAGGAATATGGTATGGAGTAGCATTAATGCACCCACCGTTCCTTCCTATAGCTCAGTAATGTTACCAGCACAAAGCCATCATGGAGGTAATTTGATCTCGCTTAAGTATGCAAACGTAATGCTTCCTGTCTCATGAACAAGAGCTGTGTGGAGACAAGTACACACAGTCTATTAGCAGTAGGGCTTTTGTTTTCAGCTCTACTTAAACTGACTGCATTTACTATTCTTTTCTTCTTTAAAGGGGTCGTAAAGTTTACGAGCCTCCCAGGTTTATGACCGTGGCTCAGGCGGCCGAGCAGCTCCTGGAGATAGTCGAGAACCGGAGAGAGCAAGGAGAGGAACTTGGTGAGACATTGATGTATAACTTGTGAATGTGTGAAATTAAATATAGAGTACCCATCTTGCATGAGAGAGCACTGTGGTTTTTGTATGTGGCTGTAAACACTTTGAGGTTTACACTTGACACCCTTGATTCAGCCCATCAGCTCACGATGATCTAGCTGAATTCAGTGAGTTAGAACAGAGACACCAGGATACAAAGAATTGAGATTAAAAAACACTTTGGGTACCAATAACCAAGTTTAAGCGTTGTAATTGTAATATTGTTGTAATACCGATAAAGTAATACCGATAAAGTAAAAGTTGAGAGAAAACGGTCTGGTGGCTTGACCAGCTGCCATGGTCAAAAAAAAACAAAAACTGTCGAGCACTGAATGAAAATTTCATTAAACTTGATTGAAAATGTTTGATCATTTAATTTCACGTAATTTTATTCAATTTGTGCATGTGTAACTTCTCACACCATTGCAGCGATCACAGAGGAGACCGTGTGTGTGGGTCTGGCGCGGGTGGGTGGTGACGACCAGGCCATTCATGCAGGCTCTCTCCGTGAAATGGCTTCATATGATCTCGGAGGACCACTACACTCCATGATCATTACTGGCCACCTCCACCCCCTTGAGGTGGACATGCTCAAGCTCTTCAGTGGCCCTGAAGATCTCCAGAGCCTGAAAATGACCGACAGCTCCACATACACCTCCTGAGATCCTCTGGAGAACTTGCCAGAACAGTGGGCTTTGGTAAACTGCTAGCCAAATGTTCCTGCAGGAGACTGACTGTGAGGGAAAGCAATTAAATCACAAAGGTGATCTAACTGAGCTCCAGAGCTGCCAAAGGTTAAAAGAAACCACACGAATTACATAATTGTTATTGCAGGTCAAACAGAACTGCTCCAATTCCCTCCCAGAGGAGCAGCCAAGCCAAGCTTGCATTTAATTACTGGATTTGAGTGAGGGCCATTTAATTAGCCTTATGTGTGGCTGCTGCATGTATTGTTGGAGAATTACAAAATTACACAGGAGGAAATGGAAAAAGGTAATTGAAAGAAAGACTTGATCTGGGTTGAAATAGTAACTTAGCAAAGCACTCCCATAAATTGGAATCGGGCAGTTGAATAGATGACTTCCAAAATGCAAATTAGCTGCTCTATGAATGTGAACGGTGTATTTATGACCTGAGAAGTTGTCTTGTTAGGCTGTACTACACCTCATCATGATGCTTGGGACATGGTTTGGTTCCTGCAGTGAAAGATTCCATTTTTATGGCTGTTGGGTTTCCTGCACCCCCAGTCCCTGAATGCAGCTCACATTTCTGGATGCTTTGGGGGGGCATGGTGAACCTTTCAGTTCATTTGTCTCTGTATAACATTTTCTGCAAATACAATGGAAGCAGTTCTCCAATTGGCATTCTGGTTTTTCACATCTTCAAACTTTATCTTACAGTTGAAGAAAATGTCTTTAATAATAATCCAATATTCAAGATATTTGTCATTGTGTGAAAGCAGACAACCCATACAGCCCTTAAATTCAAGAACCTTTCAGTTGTTTAACGGTGTGACTGGTATAGGCATCAGTCATTTCTCAAAACACTGCACTGGAACCAGTTGAACATTTACTTAAATCCATTTTATGACAGTAGAAGGTACTGAGAAATGGCAGTATATGTCAAAATATACCTTTGATATGACATAAGTCCATTGTTCTCTTCATCCATGAACTACCTTAAAATGGTTTATCTCACTGAACAATCACCCTTTCAACCAGATTGAAAGGAGTTAAAACTTTATAATTGAAAGCTGGAGTTGCGTGTTCACATAAGATTGTCCTCTACTTAGTCACTTGAGAGGGAAAAAAAGATTGAAATGTATATAATGTCTTTTATTACATTGCACAAATGTACTGGCCAATGGCATAAATGGGCTGTTTATGAAAAATCCACGAAAGTAATTAAATAGTGAACTTCATTTTTCCATGTTTGACTGGGTCATCAGATCCATTTATGGCTGAGTAAAAGCTGGTGCGCTTCCTGGAGACTATGTACGTTGATATGAGAAGGACACCATGTACAGAGGCAGCCAAAAACACAAAGGAATGGTAACCATTAAAACCAGCCCATTCCCAGTGCACGTGAAGAGCCATGTGTCAACTCGGAGAACACTGGTTATGATTCCAGGTGTTGGGACTATTGTCCGAGGTCCACCATCAAAAGGCACTTAAGAAATGGACGGAGAGAGCAGAGCTGAAGCAGCTGACAGTACAGGTGACTGACGTCTGTACCTGCTAGCTTGTGCATAGCAGCAAGACGTCAGACCACAAAGTAGATGAATCTTTTTATTTATAAACAAATATTCATATCTCATTCCTAGCCGTACCAAAAAAAAAATTTTCTGAAAATTAAAACCCTATTTTGACCCCATAGAGAGGGAGAGGATGACACAAAAATGTCTGAAGATTATTTTTAAAAAAGGGGGAACTGTTGGCCAAGGGCTCCAGTGCTGGTGATCCTCATGATGTAAGATCTTGTTTGCCTTGGACGTACACATTCTTGGCAAGTTGTTTTCACGGCTGTTTTGTTTTTTTTCCTTTTTTTCTTTTTTTCTTTTTCTTTGTCTAGTTGAGAGTCAGTGTACAGTACTGCAGTCGCTCCAGCTTGGTCCGATGGGGGCGGTGGAGCAGCAGGAACCCAGAGAGGAACGAGAGAGAGAAAGAGAGAGAGAGAGGGAGAGAGAGACAGAGGGGCAGGTTTTGGTGGTCAGCTTCCCCAGAGCAGTACTCGTGGCTTTGGTCCCCGGACTCCTGAGTCTCACTGCTGCAGCTCCTACATTGCTGCCACGTCTATTTGAACATACAGCTGCCTCACACCCGCCTGAGCACAGAAAAACGTCATCAACAAAACCTTCGAGCACCATAACAATGGACAGTTTGGATTCCTTCCTGAGCTTTTTTTTTGTCAGTTTCATTATTAACCGACAAGGTTTGGTCAGATGTATGCAGTGCTGTGGGCCTCCAGGTCTGGGATGTGATTGGATCTTAAAGACAGACCTAACAAATGTACACAGGCCTCATGGCCATGGTGCACACGTCCCCTCACCTGTGTGAAAATGTTGTGCGTCTGGCTGAGGATCCATCGGGAGTCTGCATCAGGGGCAACCAGGAGCTTGAGCGTGCCAATGTAGATGTCCGTGCACAGCGTCCAGAAGTGCGGATCCTGCAAGTTATACACACCCTGCAATTGCTGCACCTGCAAAGACCAACAGGAACCCACAAGCCATGATTAAAGGCACAGATGGACCAGAAAAAGATGAGGTTAGCAATGAAGGAGAAGCCAGCAAATCTGCTGGTAGGGTCATACTGAATGATCATTTTTATATATTCATACAGTGCTAGACCACTGGACACACCTGACTTTTTTTTTTTTTTAATAGTAAAAAGGCATTTTAATGGATTATGCTCAAGACAAATATAACCTGGGAAACGCATTGGCCTCTCTCTCTCTCTCTATATATATATGAAATGATTTCCAAAATACACACAATTTTAGATTCACTCTCAGCAAATAGAAAAATTAGCTGAGAGTGTATGTAATATTAAATGGGTAGAGGGTGGCTACTTTGAAGAATCTAAAATCTAATTTAACAGTAAAAATCTGCTCAAAATAAAGGAATAACCTGTTGGAAGAGTGATGAATGGGATCATCTCTTGAAGGGGAACAATTTGGCAAAAGATTTCTTCATTTTTCAGTGGTTTAGGGGTAAGCAATGTTTTTGGTGTGACAAGCACACACCATAACACGATGAAATGTTGCAAAATTCTGAGGTTTTCCTTTAAGGAGAAGTGTCGTTCTCTTGGGGAACGCTCCACAGAGCTTGGGAACTCACCCTCTGGTAGCACTCTGGAAGGGCATAGTCCAGGGCAGGGGGCGTGCGCTGCATCAGAATCCCTATGGACTCCCTGAGTAGAGGAACCACACTGCAAAAGACAACAGGCAAAATCCATGTTATTTCCCAGACTTTTAAAAATAAGGCCATATTAGTGCATAAAGCGCCAGTCATCAGTTGCTTTCAAAATGTTGCCCTTGATGGAATGTAATAACAACAGTGAAGAAGAAAACAAGGGTCTAGGGCTCATCCTCCAGGCCTTCCTGTTCTATGGACGCAAGCTAACACGGCCGACTCAGGAATGCCAAGATACGCCAAAGTGGGGTGGTGCTAGAAGGAAACAGGTACAGTTAAACAAGATGAGAAGTTTGAGGCTCCATAGAAGCCATTCACCATTTCTTATGAACCAAATGACCAGTCTATGAAAAAGGTGCAATAAATCAGCCCTGTTGTTTAGTAGCCCCAAACCTTGATTGGAAAGCAACCTTGAGGTCATCCAGCCCAAATGTCTTGGGGCCCCAGGAGTAGCAGAGTTCTGACTCCACCCACTTGACTTGAGGTCATGCTGTGGTTTGTAGTTCATGCTCCTGAGGTGGCAAGCATGACTCAGGTGTGATGTAATGGGGGTTGGGGTGCACTGCCAGGCTAACCGAACGTAGCTCTGGGGGGGGGGGGGGGGGGGGGGGGGGGGGGGGGGGGGGGGGGGGGGGGGGGGGGGGGGGGGGGGGGGGGGGGG
>JAOXYF010000025.1:893070-904675 GCA_028565775.1 Sternarchorhynchus goeldii
ATAAAAAATAATAAACAGTTATTTGTAGACAATGCCCCCACCCCAAATGACAAGCATGGGCAACAGCACAACCTTCATCCCATCCAAACCCTCAGGCCCAGCCACAGCACCATATGGGAACTATCAGCGTGTTGCTGGGCTTGGACTGCTTTCCTTCCCTCATGTATTCTGTTCCACTCCCACCGATCCACAGTCCTCTTCAACATGCTCTTCCCATCAGTACTACTGGAAACACCATACTGGAGACACCGTCAATATCTGAGTCACAATAAAATCCTCTCCACTCAAAAAAAAACAAAAAACCGCCACAATATTGTGATTTCACAACTTGTTTTTGAAACTAGATTAAATATTAACAAAAAAAAACAAAAATATTTTTTTTTATGTTGAAACAGTCCAACACAAATCACGTCATGGTCAGGCTGTCTACTTGATATTTCCAAACAGGCACCTCGTGCAATAACTTCCTGAGAGACGCAACCCGCTCTGGCCAGTCTGTGAATGTGTAATGCCTTTTACCATAAGCATTAGCCATTATAGTGTGCTCCTGTATAATCTATACAAATTTGTGAACTCAGCACTTCTAGCTTGTAAGAGCAGTCTGCGGTCAAGTAGCAGTAGTGTTTCAAGCATTCAAGCTCAAGGTTAGAGTGGTTTAGCCAGTGCTGTGTGCAACCAAATGAGAGAAGGGAAAAGGAAGAAATGAGCATAATTTTCAGAGAAACTCATTGGAATATTCAAAATGTGGCTGTGAAAAGCAAAATATGGCTGAAGATAAAATGTCCTTAAAAGTTACTATATAATTAACCATGTTTTCTTGCAGAAATTATTTTACCCCTTCCTACTCTCTTGCTGCTGGACAACAAAATAAAAACAGGAAATTGGTGCATGAGGGGATCTCTGAGCTATGACATCATGACATTGTTCCCGGCTTTCCTGTGCAGTAATGGAGGGCTACTCTCCATGAAGAACAGGCCGGATGCGAAGCAGCACATCGCTTACTCAGAGTGACTCACAATGCGCAATCATCACACTGGGCATCGTTAAAGTGAAAAAGATGGTTGGAATTACCTGACTCATTAGGCAGTGTCCCAGTACAAAGGTAGTGGTAGAACCACAAGGCTAATGAGGTCATTTTCAGTAACACAAGAGCTAATCAATTGGTGAATGCAAATCAGAAAGTAGTAGTTCAGGATCAGAAATCAGAAAAGCTTCAACCACATAGTAATGGAAAGTTATTACACCGAGTCAACATGAACTCTCGTTAAGAGTAACACAGGAAAGAGCTCATTTACAATTCTATGCTGAACCACAATAGCAAATGGGGCCCACTGCTAGTGTGCAATACACAGAGACCCAAAAGAATGAGCGAGAAGATCCATAAATTACTGTTCCATCACTGCCTGGTTAGTGGAGTTAAAAGTCAGTATTTTGCAGTTTACTGAGTAGGTACCAGAAGAGAAGTATTTCCATTCTAAGCTCATTCAAAGATAAAGAAATGCAAGAAGTATAAGAAGTTTAAGAAACTCATCAAGTGGGAAAAAAAAAAAAATCAACATCTTATGTGCAAAGTAGACTGCTAAAGCTAATGAGTGTAGTTTCAAAATAAAGGCACCAAAAAGGTATGAAAATGTTCAACAATGCGTCTCCCTCTGCTTTACCTGGTACCTTATGTAGCTAAGAGAGAACATGACCTCTCCAGCACCACTGGAGCCCGACACAGTACAAGAGGTCCTGTGGTATTCATATGCTGGCAGAAATGGTGGAAGTAATTTCTTCTTCAACACAGTCTTGGCATTCCTACTCCTAACCATTATGTGTGTATTTGTATGTGTATTTGGTGTTTATATTTGCCATATTTGACAACTTTACACGTGCGGTTATTTAGATGAAGACGTGAAACCTGTATCCAGTGGCCAAATATGAATGAGAGAAAGTACTGACTTTTAAGAGAACACGATCACTTCGTGGCAGGGCTGTCAAAATGCAGTTTCCATATTGCACAGCTATTTGCTCCACATACTACATTTGACAATGCAGTAAAGCAATAAACTAAACCAAGTGTTCCCAAGTTTTGATGAGTATATCTGTCTACCATGACATCTGGATTTGACCTCATACTGGATCCAATAACTGACGTGAAAGTAAAGAGTCCGGCACCGATCAGTTGCGACGGTGATGCCTAGAAAAGTCCCCCCCCCCCCAAATCTACCTACAACATACCATCACAGACTCACAGCTGACTGTTCAATCCCCTCCAAGTCATCTGCAGTCCAAATAGAAATGACAAGTGAAACCTTCTGTGAAACCGACCCATGCCAGGGGAGCTGTGCCAGGGTCTTTGACAAGGGCCAGCATGGGATTATAAGTGCAGCCCCGAGCGTGGTCATTGGCCGAAGGGTACAGAAATGGAAAACCAAAGTATTTCAAAAGAGCCAGCTGGGCAGAGCCTGTCATTATAGAAACTGGAGCTGCTGGCATCAAACGGCATGAGACGTGCCGTATCATCAGCCCGAAAACTGTACCCACTACAAACAGAAAATCCACTAGACCCTCCCAAAGCCAAAGTCTACAAGCATGCCAGTTGTATATATCCATCGTGTCTGCTTACTACGTTTAGCGTGTATATTTCAGGAAGAGCAGTGTAAATGTTTAAAGGCCATCTAAACAACGTATTCACAAGGGTTTCAGAAAAGTAATTCATGCACGCATTATACTTAATTCACAATCCTATTTTCTCTAAAGCTAATTAGGCTGTAGCCAAATGGAAAAGAATTTTATGGGACCACACTGACACAGTAACCATCTGAAACAGGATTCAGGAGTCGGCTAACTGCTTCCCATCTGAGCTCGGCCCAAAATCAGGCTAGGAAATGAAGAACAAATGTTAATATTTCTCTCCATGTCCAAGCCACGTGGCTTCGGGCTGTGTCCCAAAGCGAATAAGCAGTATTTTAGAAAGCAGTGAGGTTCAAGGATGTCTACAGGGGTCACACTAGTAGGGGCCTTCTGCATACGCCTGGCTTCAACTGCCGCATTACACACTAATCATATTGTACACAGACTGCTCCAGCAGCCACAGACATCCCAGATATTCCCCAGTGGCCGTCTGATCGGGGCCGGGGATCGGATGGAGGCGCACACGTGGCTGCTTAGACAGAACACACGGGGCTTCACCGGGAGACGAGCTGGAAAGTTGTGTGCCGAGGTAGACAAGCAAGCTCCATAGCACAGATAGAGACGGGGTCCAAGATGGGTCAGCATCTCTCTCCGGAGCCCATCAAACTCCTAGGCTGAGGTTCCAGGAGAGGGAATGTGGACTGTAGCTCTCCAAAATGGGATGGGGAAGAAAAAAAACAAACAAAAAAAAACATGTCCATTCTGGAGTCCAACTATGGTGACCACAGGCATTCCCAGTCTTTATGGTGCATGACAGATGACTCCAGCCTCCCAAAGACAACCTCAAGAAAATGAACAGCAATAAGAGTCTTAAAGCCTCAATAAAAAAACTTCAACAGAGACAAAAGGTAAAGGGACTGTAGCTGTAGAACTGGGCTAGTTCTTCCAACAGAGTGCATTTTTTACTTTCCCTCAACTCACAAAGAAATGTAAAAAAAAAACCCAAAACCTTGCTAAAATGTCTCGGACTGTATTCAGCAATATAGACATCTCAATACATTTTCTCTCTCATTTGCAACTCTGCACCTGTTTCTAGTTATTTGGCCAAGTTTTAAATGCCTCCTTTGGCCGTGTAATTGCTTTGTGAGCTTGACTGCCGAGTACCACCGTTCAGGCAGCGTCCGTCACGAAACAAAGTGTTTCGCTCACCGTCCGCTCTTCATGTTTTAGGCACGAGTGGTAGGCTGGGTTTTGTTGTCAACCAAACGAACAGTTCATTTCTTTGCATCTACCGAGTCCCAACTGAAAAGAGGGATGAAAAGCAAGGAGGCTGGCACTCAATGACACACAACCTCTCTCTTTCAGTTTTTTAAGGAGGAGGGAAAATCCATCTTAAAAAGATGCCTTTGTTCCCGCATTTTTTAAGTAACAGTCACAGATCACGGCTGCATTCCAGAGGGATGAGAAGAAAAGCTGAGGGGGGGGGAGACTTTTCTCCAATCGTGTGGAGAAGGAGGCCCTTCTCTCTCTCCCCCATCACAACTGTACTCTTTCCAAGTCCGAAACAGTAGTTATGTTCAGTACACACTGGGCACACAGCTGCACAGCTCTGCAAACTGAACAAGAAGCTGAGGATGCCACCTGCAAATATGCGTCTCGTTTCAGCACCAGCAGTTTGAATAATAGCAGATAAGGGAGTTAACTCCTGTTCTGATTTTACCACATGTGACCACAACCTGCTCCACCCAGTGTGCACACACGTATGAGTGCGTTTGTCCTGTAATTCAACCGTGTGGGGTAGACGGAGAACCCGCTGGGAGATGGTCCACTGTGAAGTGGCTTCAGGCTGCTCTGCATTAGGTGCTGCTGTGGTTTTTGGGTGGAGCTGAGGGAGGAGGTCTAACTGCAGAATATGCTACAAAGAGCTCCAATGCTCAGAATAACTGGGTGCAGAGGCCACAGACACATGCATGAAAGAAAATAAACAAACATCTCATTTTGAGTCACTAACGGTATGAGTTTGTGTTGTTCAAGCTGAAACAATTGTGTGACTAATTTCAATTCAGGCAGAAATATCCAACATCGAACTAATTGCTCTCTTTGCACTTTCTGACGATCAGGTTTCCAGATGCATTTCAGCATGCTTGGCAGACATTACTGCATGGACTTTTCCTCTTGGAGTCGCTGGGATGTGTAGAAGCTCAGTCTTACTGGGGTTGAGCTTCAAGTCACCACCACGTCGTCATCATTTCATCCTCATCAAACTTACTGGTCTCACCATCTGAAGCTGCCTTTACCCTGGGCATAACTTTGGACAACCAGTTGTCATTCTTGACTCATTTCAAACCTGACCCAGTCCTGCAGATTTCTCCATTCTAACATACAAAGGATTTGGCCCCTTCTTTCCACCTAGGTAATGGGCAGTCTATCGTCATCTCAAAGCGAGACTACTGCAACTCACTATTTGTTGGTCTTTGTCTACTTGTCATCAGGCCTTTACAAGTGATCTAGAACACAGCAGCAAGACCAGTCTACAATTTTACAAAGTTCACGTCATTAGTTTGCCAAGTTCCCTCCACTTTCTTCACCCTTCACCACCCTCAACAGATTTCAAACTCCGATGCTTGCCTACAAAAGCCCAAAAATGTACCAGCCCCTTCCTTCATGATGGTCAAAGCCCAATACCTCAAGTACTTCGAACTTCAAGTACAGCTTGAAACGAAAACACCATGCTTCAATACACATGGAAGATAAGTGCAGATTGTATTTCAATGACCATTGGTCCTGCATTTATCAAATTTTATACTACTGAGGAGCTCAAATTCTAGCGTTTCTTGGCATTGTTACTGTAGTTATTGTCTGACAGAGCTTATACTTTTGCATTTCAACTAGCATTCAATGTATAATGAATATCCTATTTACTGGAAGAATGAGCAAATAAAGCACTTTTGTAAGTTGCTCTGGATAGGAGCATCTGCTAAATGCCTAAAATGTAAATGTATCTTCAACAGGCAAAACAAAATCAGGGAAAAAGAAGAGGAACTTCCTGGAACTTACTTCAAGACGATTATTAACTGAAAGGTCTAATTCAAATTTAGCTGCTTTGGTTTCTTTTAACATTTCCTTAGACTTGCACATATTGCACCATTGGCGTGAATGGATGCGTGTGTGGGTGTGCGCGAGATATCCCACCTGACTCCAATAAGAATGGAGATGAGCATGGAGCAGATGGGATCAGCAATCATCAGGTCATACTTCTGCATGAGGAAAGCCGAGATGATGACGCCGATGCTGCCCAATGTATCCGCGACGATGTGCAGAAAAACTCCTGCAAGACGCCACACACAGCTGCTGAGCACTATTCATACACTTTACCTCACTTTTATAAATAAAACCCTTTTAGATTCAAATAAGGCATTAAAAAAAGTTATTTAGCAGAGGCTGCTGCTGGTGGTCATTTTCACAAGTGAGGCCACAGCACAAGGTGAAAGCCAGATTCCACCTGAACCTGAATCAGCAGCTTTGTGAAAAACAGCAGGTTACGTTAAAGTCATACTAAGGCTGCGGTTTGTGCTACTGATATTCACTAGCATCCAGATGGTTGTCTGGATATCTGCACCATGACGAATGTCAAAATAAATCTCAACACCCCCCCCCCCCCGATCAGAAGACGTCATGACTGCAATTGCTTTCCCAGAATGCCCAACCACAGTGAGTGAACGAAGCTCAAATTAAACGAAAATTCCATCCAAGTACACCGAGAGCACCACCAGCAAAACAAATAGGATTGCTGAAGGCCTTCAACAGCACGAATCCACTTCACAGGGAGACACAAAGGAACATGGAGAGGATTTGATGGGCTTTTGGGGAGGGTGAACAAAATTGACTCTCAATTCATCACGTGGGCAGACAAAGGCGCAAAGGTCTCTCAGCAAAGGCAAAACCCAGGATGGAGGGGCACTGTAACCTTTTGCACCGTCACCTCCTCCCTCCTCGTCCCGTTCGACGCCCCCCTCCCCCCGATGAGATTCCCCTGAGCAGGCCTCCCAAAGGACCCATTCTCTCGCTCTATGTGCCAGGGTGCAGGGGACAAACTCACTTTCTCTTCTCCGCTCTTTTCCCACACAGGCCCATACAAAGAATTTTAAAGCGACAGCGCTCCTATACTTGTGGATGTCAGTTAACCCAGTTAGCCATGGGTCAAAGGTCGGCCTGCTGGGCTGGTCTGACCCATCACCTTGCTACAAATAAAACTCCATCAACCAATTTATCTCACGATAATAAAAGGGGTCATGTGACGACTGATCTTTACTGGTTACTTCAGGTTGTTCTGATAGCCACACTTGCTGGAGATTTCTCGTGTGACCAGGGAACATTACAAGCTGTAAGCATTAACATTACAAGCTATGCTCGAAAGGAAACACAGTCTAGATGTGACTGTTGCAAATCTTTTCATATCAAATGCATGGAAAACAAGTTGTCTGCACTTGCACTGCGGTCAGTGTTTTCAGAAACGAAACGACTCTGGTGCCATCTGTTGGTAAACAGAGGCATTAAAATGAGTGCTTTATATTTACATTTACATTAGGGCATTTGGTAGACGCTCTTATCCAGAGCAACTCACAAAAGTGCTTAGGGATACTTGGAATAGCTAGGGTAGCTCAGATAGACCCGAATTCATGTACTCGAAGCTGGAACACTACCAGAAGATAGTCTTATGGTACCCAAGCCTTTCCTATAACTATAATATACAGCTGACTTGCAGCCTGAATATACAACTAAGTTACATAACAACTGAGGGAAAAAGACAATAAAACAGTAGCTAAAAACTGAAAGATATATTCTGTGTCAAGTGCTTGCGAAAGAGGTGGGTCTTCAGTTGGCATTTGAAGACTGCTAGTGACCCCGCTGTTCGGACACACAAGGGAAGTTCATTCTACCACCTTGGTGCCAGGACAGAGAAAAGTCTGGATGCATGTCTCCCATGTGTCCTGGACAATGGAAGGTCAAGGTGAGCCATACTTAAAGCACAGAGGGCTCTAGGTACCTTGCAAAATTTGTTTGCTGGAGCCTTTGCCTGGCGTGTGCAAGAGGTCATCTGGAAAAGAAAGAACATTAGTAAATTACAACACGAAAGAAACAGATCATGATTATCTGCATAGATTCTGTAACCACAAAGAGCCCAAACAGAATTACATGACTGATAACGAGTTAGCATGCACAATAGACATCACAGAGCTTTTTGGGACAGAGGTTTTGCTGAAATTACTGAAAACATTATTGTTCTCATACACAGGATAAGATGTAAAATATTCTATGGTGATGGAATAAAGCTTTGCATAAGCCTCATCCAATTGCTTCATTCCGTCAACCACAACATCGTGAGCGCTTTTCAGGGGTCATCAAGTATGCACACCCCTTCAAAGGCCTTCAGCAGTGAGGTCAGGCAACCCAGCCTCACCCTCCTCCAAACTTTTAAACTAAGTCGCACCTCTAAACCCAAGCTCAAACTGGCCTCCCTGGTGACAGAGGCCTTACCCAGCCCCAGTGACACCATTAATGCAAGCTCAGCGACACCAGTTCCATATGGAGTATACGAACTACACCACTAGCACGCTACACCACTAGCACGCTACACCACTAGCACGCTACACCACTAGCACGCTACACCACTAGCACGCTACACCACTCATAAAATCCACACAGACCTTCCCAGCGTCACTGGCACTGTTATTACGGACTCGGTGCCGCCAGTTCCTTCCTTTATAATTTTACCTACCTACTACACCAGCAAGCAAGACTCATACTGACCAAAAGCCATAACCAGCTCTGTTCAAGCATGCTCTGGATCTACCACATTACACAGCGACAACCACCTCATCCGCTCCACCTTTATGGTGGACTACTCCAGCTGGTCTGTGCCTCTAAGGCCAAACTGCACAAGCAGCGACGTCTTGGCTACGAATCCCCTCTGCACCTACGGCTGCCACTCTCCCATGTTCTCAAGTCTACACGTTTCAGCTTTCTCCTTCCAAAAGCTTCATCCACTGCGTCCCCAAATGGAAATATTAACTCTATAAAGTAAGCCGTGCATGTACTTTATAATTTACATTAAAAAAAAATGTTAAAAAAAAAAAGAACATCACTTTTGCTCTGTCACCTTACCATGGCAGTGTGCCTCTTCATGTGAATGGCCATGTCCACCATGCCCATGTCCGTGATCGTGCCCATGTCCACCATGCCCATGATCATGCCCATGTCCGTGATCGTGCCCATGTCCTCCGTGCCCATGTTTGGCTTCATGACTGTGCCCATGGCCCACGCTGCCATTAAACAGAGAGTGGCTGTGGCCGTGGCCTAAAGAAATAAGACATGAGAACCATGCATTTCAGAAAGACACTCATAACCAAGGTGTCAAAACAAAGTACCATTCTACACTACTGCACTGCTGTTACATCTGGATTTGGATTAGACCCGGCGTTGGACTCAACTGTAACATCACTGGTGAAAATACAGAAGAAAATAAATCCCTTTTAGTTTGGTCTTGGAGTTAATCTGGTCTATTTCGGCTAGCTGAATCTGAGTAGGACTGCAAATGTTGTTCGACAGTTGTCCAGGCAGCCTACAACGCTGTACTACTCAAACTCCTGACAGGATGCAGAAATGCACAGATGTGTTAGCTTGTTAGCTAAATATCATGTTGACAGATGGAACGGAGGAATCAGGCAAAACAGTGAAGCAACTAAACTGTGCGCTGCTGTGGTCTAACAGCTGATAGACAGGTGCTAAACCTTCTCCTCCGTGAGAATGTCCATGCCCGCCGTGCTGGAATGCGAAGATGCCTACGAGGTTGACCAAGAGTCCCGCGATGGAGACAGGCAGCAAACGCTCGTGATGCACATCGGGAGGTTCTAGCGCCCTCTAGAGCAGGAGAGGAATAAGAGGAGTCACACACAACCAATCAACCGGACCCCCGGCCAGCACACAGGGGGGTTAACACTGCCACAGCAGGAATCGGTACTCACCTCCACTCCTTCTGAGAAGATAAAGAAGGCAGTGAAGATGAGAAACAGGCCATTCACAAAGCCTGCCAGCACCTCTGCTCGGACATAGCTGCAAAACAGAATCATGTGATTTCAAAAACTTGAAATGGAAGCCACTGTACAATGACACTTCTTTACATAGCAATAATGCAACAGAGCAGGTAAAGTCAAACAGTTTTTAGACACTGATTACAAAAAAAAACACATTGTTGGCTAAAACCAAACTGTTGGCTAAACATGAAATAAAAGTGCTAGTTTGTCTGAGCATGTACCCATATGAGAAGGAGTCATTAGATCTCCACCGAGAGATCACTGATGCTGCAAGTCCTGCCAAAAGTGCAGTGCAGTCGAAGAACATGTGAAAAGAATCTGATATCAATCCTAAACTGATATGGATGTAGGGGGAGGGGAGAGAGAGAGAGAGAGAGAGAGAGAAAGAGAGACAACACTTAAGAATTGTTTCAAAACTAGACTATTTTTTGTAACAGCAAAAGGAATATAATTTTTAAGACACAATTTGACATTCATGTAACTTTGGCCCAAAATAATTTATTAAGCCATAGCAGGTTTTGGAATACGTCTTGTTTTGATCCGTAATCACAAACATCTGCTTCTTCCGCAGGTTTTATGTTATCGAAGTTCCGAACTCAATAATATCTAACAGTTTCAAAGGTGGCAGTCTTGTCGATGATTTCTTGCCACGACACAAATAATTTAGTTTTTCTGTGCTAGACAAACGTTACATCTTACCAAACTTGTCGGCTACAAAATAAAAATGATTCATATACGCTTAGACCTACGTGGCATATCCCGAGTTCCGAGTGACGTTTGTTTCCTAGTTAGCTACCTAGCATAGCTACTAGCTAAAGACCCATTCTTCTTACCTGTTACTCCATATGCCATACAGTAATTCCACAAAGGCAAATGACAGATTCAGACACAGGAAGAAAAATAAATTCCGAGATGTCTTGTCCGCGAGAATTGATCTGAAGAAAGAAGACAGATCAGTAGCTAGATCATTTCAACAGAAGCACTTCGCCAAAAGAATGGGTTCGCCATCCAACTCACTCACAACGTCAGCTAGCCGAACAGACCCGGTAGCTAGCTGTGTTCATTTCCTTAAACCGCAAAGCGCTAAATCATATCTTCAGTTCCGATAAGATATCTTATATTTGAGTATGCCTAGACAGTTCTATCTATATATACTAGCTTGACCATCAAACTAGCCTAGTTATCAAGCAAGCTAGCCAGTTGTTGTAGCAGTGTAAGTTGTTGGCTGACCAGCTAGCTATCCGACTGCAAAGACCCAAAGAATTGGCACCTTATAATACTGCAACGATCTCTATAACGTATCCTCTTGCGTACAGAAATAGCTGGCTTTACAATTGTTAAATAGACATTGTTTTAGACTTGAGCTAGCTAAATTCACTGCACTTAACTGAATAGACGAACTATGCTAGCTAGCATGGTAACCATTCGGACAAGACAACTAGCTTGAGATGATGTGCTTTTTTATGTACGAAGTAAAATTAAACAAAATAATTCACATTACCGGAACCATCCTGATACTTTGACGAGCAGATTGAATTTTGCTGGTTTGTATTCGTCATCTTTAACCGATAATGGTAACATCTTAGCTCGCCAGCACCGTCACCTGCAGCCTTGGCACTGAGCTCCTATGTTCCCAACTATTTGACGCAAAAAATCACAGAATGACGTCTACACTATATCAGTGTAATCATCACAACCGATTCACTTATACACTATCTATCTATCTATCTATCTATCTATCTATCTATCTATCTATCTATCTATCTATGCAAACACAAACCTTATTTGAAAAAGCAAACTATCTATCTATATATGCCAACAGCAGGTTTAACAACAACATCCATCCCTTTAATCCCTTAAGTGCTCCTGCTCCAAGGCACAACAGAAGTTCA
>JAOXYF010000025.1:905039-932363 GCA_028565775.1 Sternarchorhynchus goeldii
AAGGATGAGAACATCCAGGAAAGCCACGTGGGCATTCTACCATTCTACAACTACAAAACAAAACATGACAGGAAGAAATTACTACATGTGTGCAATTTTTGCTCTCCTTTTTCTAGTACGTAATCGGTGATAACTGAATATCATCAACATCCTCCCAATAATTTCTTGTTTAAAATGTACTTGTTTAATCTATTTTCATACATATTATCTGAATAGCTATTTATGTATTATTTCTATTTTATTGTTTTATTGTTGTGCAATTTTAAATGTTCTGCTTCGCCGAACTGCACGTCAATTTCTAAAGAGATTTAATAGGAAGCCGCATACTGAATCTGTGAACGTAAAATGAATGAATGGTCAAGCAATGACGAGATTAAACCAGCAGGTGTCAGCCTTGGATCGTATCAGATTTATATAAAGGCGTGCACTCAAACATTTTAAACAGCAGTAGGTAACTCGCATAAAAATATTTTTTTGTCGTATTTGCTAAACTGGCACTATGTTCTGTGACAGTAGTACACGAGACAGTTAATATGTGAAAAAAGACTTCCTTGTAGTCTTTCTGATGCCATTTGCAAGCATCCACAGCGCCCGAATCAAAACAAATAAGCAGAGCTTGGAGAGGTTTTCAGACGAAGTGGGGCACAGTGGAGAGGGAGAAGAATGGCCTGGTAGTTGTACCCTCAATCTTACCGACCGCAGCTTTAATTTTTAGAGCACTAAATTGACGTAAATAAGGGGTGTGATCTTAGTGGAGAAACCCTTTAATTTAAGAATATCCCTCAGCCACTAAATTTAATGTAAACCTCTGTCTCAGCCATGGTAGACAAACGGACAAATTGTTATTTAACTGGTCTTTTAAACTGATCTCATTATTTAGAAATCATAAAACTTGAAAGTAATTCCATCAAATATAGGCCTATTATGTATTTTTACGTAAAAAATATGTCATTTTATGTATTCTGTACTGGTGGTGGCTGTGAAGATGCTAACTAAATTAAAGCAGAAAAGCGGAGTTCAAAAGAGAAGAAAATCGCGAGCAGTTAGTTGACTTTCTGAACTGGATGCTTAATTAAAAAGACAGTAGAAGCTTAACGCGTTGGCTGTTCTGTCCATTGAAAAAGCAAGATAGGAATTTGAACTTGATGTCTTTAAGTGGTTCAGAAGATACTAGTTATGACACTGTGATAGGCCTGTAGAATATTTTTAAGCTTCCTCTTGGAATTTTGAAAGTTGCTGGGTCTGATATGAAGATCTTACACCAAAAGTTAGACCAGTCTAACCAATCTTTACAGAAAATGTAATGTTTTTCACTGTTGTTTAAACCTTTTTTCTGCATAACAAGTTTCAGTTTTTTTTAAAGCATGAACGAAAGAAATACAGAAAGAAAAAAGAAAGAACTACCATCTAGGATAATGAAACACCAAACCCTTAAGCAAAGTGTGTGAGACCTGAATTTTAAATGCGTAAAAGCATAATAGGACAAATAATCTACACTTCTAGAACTCTAGACTAAAGGTGTTTCCATGGAAACAGTTTTAGCAATGGGAGAGAACTAAAGCTCACACAGTTGCCCAGTTACCCAGAACCAGATACTCAGAATGTGTCAGCTCAGATATCCAGAAGTGTGAAGCCCATGACCAGGAAGAGAGAGAAAGGGAGGGTGGGGGTTACTTAATATAATGTTTATAGTAGGTAGTGCATGTAGAGTTCTACTGCTTCCTACATACTATGCCATTTGCATGGCATGAAACACATTTGCAGAACAGATTCTTAATAGGGACCAAATGGGCAAATAATAGACTATAGGTAATGTAGTGAGGACTAATGTCAAACACTATGGGAGACTATGGGAGTTTCAAACTAGTGTCTTCAAATATTTTAAATATTCTTCATTTATTAGTTTTTAAATATGCATGTTCTGTGTGCTTGTGCCAAGCTGAAAATATCAGTGTACCCATGACCAGTTCTATTAATAATCTTTCAGTAGTTCGCCCCTTCCTCTCACCAAAGCACTTAACAATAGGCTCTGTGGAGTTGACAGGATAAATAGTGTCTTTCCTCTCTAAATGTATGTCATGATTCAGATCATTTCTTAACCTAGAAATGCATCTATCTAAAACCAGACCCGGTTCTGTTTGCAAATATATTGATGTCAGTGGCATACATAGACTTACATCCTAGAGAAAAACTCTCACCAAGTACACAAAGCCAGTGCAATCAAAGCTGTAGTCAGAGCCCTCCATTTTACAATAACGGTATCAAAATAAGTTTAGCCTGTCATCCCATCACCATGTGTTGGTTTGCCTGCGGTGCCTTACTGTGGAGAAAATTCCTGGATCACATCATATCCACACAGACCCACAAGTCTGTCAGAGAAGAACAATAGCTCATAAAACTGTTTGTTCTGGCTTGACGCACATGGCATCAAGAGGGACAGCTCTCTGAGAGGGACAGCTCTCTCAGAGGAACGATGCCGTTGGTTGAGTTTGTTCTTTTTAAAATTTTGCACTCAGAATGGAGTCGCCAGTGCTCAGCTGTGGAAATGCCACTTGTCCTTCACTCCCTCTCATACACAGCACCAGAGCTGGTGGGTTACCTCTGGTTTGAAGTGCTCCATTTCTATTGAGCTGAAGAGAGCTGTTGCAGAATCAAGGCCATCATGGCTTTTTGTTTACATACGTGGCAAGAATCACAAACAGACAAAACAACAAAAAAATGTAAAGGATTCAGTGACATCACAGAGTCAAGTATTTACATTTAGTCATTTTGTTTTGTAAGTGTTGTAAGCAGCCATTTTGAAATTCAGATTAAAAAAACATTAAAGTAAACAACTTTTTCTGCCTCAGTGGGAAGCAAAGTCAAGGACCCGGTGTTACAAAACAAAATGCCTGAACAATTAGAGAACTGTTTGTACAGTAGGACGTTATGCTGAGGATAGCAACATGGTCCAGGCATTCCTGAATCTCCTTTAAAATGTGTCAGGAGATGCACAGCAAGGCAAAGCGGTCATATCAGGGGTCAAACAGTAGGCTTAATATACCCATTGTGTTAACATGACATGTGACCTTGCATATCCTGTGTAGGTGTATGAGATTGTGCGGTTTTGTTAACCACAGTATGGCACTATTAAGACCCGAGCGGAACTTGAACTGAAGCCAGGAGAAAATCTGAATTAACGTTTACTTTATGTTCTTTGCAGGGGTCTTTGCTCTTTACTGCTGCTTCTACAGATCCCACTGAGAGATGAATTTGAGTGCAATTTGTATTGTCTAAGGGGAAGAATTTATTATGTAACCGAGCACTCTCCAAGGACATGCAGACCAAATATCCTGACAATAAGAATTTAAGAGGTTAATATGAGTTTTTGCTTTTTATATCCTGTTAAAACCAGTTGCAGGGGAGTTGTATTTAGTTCTTAGTTCTTAGTTCTGTTCTTCATAGATGTCCTGTATGTACTGGTCGAGTTCAATGCAAAGCCGTTATTTGGCACAAGGGTGTGCAAAATCAAACCAGTGACATGAATTCTCTGTACAGAGCTATAGTAAAAATGTCTGGTGTGATAAGCTTCAAAGAGCAAAAATAAACTTTGATTCATCAGAGAGTCTAGGATTATTATCCTCAAGAAAGAGGGGAAGATTATTTATCAAATGCGCACAGATGAGGACTTGAAGCCAAGTAAAGCTTGGTTATACAATCCATGTGTGCAGGGTGAGAAACAGGGTACTCATCTGTTTTGAATAGCAGGAAAGCCAAACAACCCACTCAGGGGTCTATCTGAGTCTTTATATGCTTGTTGAAACATGACATCCACATAAACCCTGCCATTGACAACTAAAGATATGCATGCACAGACACGTGTAATGCCATAAAATAACCCTCGTAAAGAAGGTAGTGATGAGTGCAAAAGCTGTCTGAAAAAACAAAAAGCTGTTGATAACCACAGCCAGTTTGTTAAGCCAGCGGCTGTGCTAGCGGAGAGGAGACCCTGCGTGAGAGTAGGAACCGTGGGTCAGATGCCATCTGCTCAACCTGGGGCTTCTCCTCCTCCATAAATATTCCATTATTGTTCAGTCGGCAATCAGAGAGGAGAGCTCAGATGGGACGGAGGCATGATCTTCCCTCCTCCGGAGCGGAGGACAGCGCCTGCCACTCCGCCACCAGCAGCCAGGAAATACCAGCAGCTGCGAGTGATTAAAAGTGACACGACGTAGCAGAAATTGCAGTTGCTGAGTAGATGGTGTTTTTTTTCTGCTGAACATCCTCCTCTGAAACTTACATAAGGGAGGTCTCACACGGGCGGATCGGAGGGTCAGGAGTCGTTCACACAGTCCTCGCAGAGTAGCTTTTAAAGTAAGGCAAGCAGTACAAATTGTCACTGTACACGAATAACATCTCTCATTCTGATGGGTGATTTCAGGGATGAAGCCAGTACAGTGTGTGCTTGTTTTTCTTTTCCTGTTCAAGAGACACAACCCAGCCATTTATTATCAAGCAGTATATTATATTTAAAAACCAACCAATGTGCCAGTTCAAATGAATTGACTTTCATAGCTCTCAGTCACCCAAAAGGAGTGCTTCAGAGTTTAGTCCACTATAGCTGTCACTGTAAGCTTTTACGGTTCAGAACTGAATGTCCTTTAGAGTGTTTGCAATTGCTACGAATCTGAATAGAGAATACAGACTCTAGAGGTAGTAGAAATAGACTTGCTTCATATTTTCTCAATAGCTATGCAGCGGGGGGGGGGGGGGGGTATTCATCTTGTTACTGAATATCTTTATTAAGGAACAATGTGGAGTTGTATTGTTTCCATAGATTAACATTGTTCTCAGTCATGTCAATAAAACACTAATGAAATAAAAATACAACTAAATAAGAGAGAAAATGATTCATGCACCTCTCAGTATCATCTATAATGGTCATTTTAAACAAAGCTTCAACAATATTGTAACTAAAAATAGCCAGGAAAAAGCACACTGAATAAGGAGAAAGAGCGAGAAAGAAAGAGAGAGAGAGAGGATGCAGACCTGCGCTGGGGGGGAAGGTCTCATCTTCCTAAGAACACGTCGCCATTTGCACCTCCACTGCTGCAGCATCTCATCTCTTCCCTATGGGGAGCGCAAGAAAAAACGACACCCCCACCCCACCCCCCAGGGGCATGGAAACCAGCCAGTCTCCATGACAACTGCCTGTTATAGCACCATCAGCAAAAGTAATCAATAGATGCTAAAAAAAGGAACAAGGAACCTGATTCAGGCTTGTTAGAACACTTTCTGCCCTCATTTGTGTGCTGTGCTAAAGAAAGAGAAAGAGGAGAGGAGAAAAGGTGTGATATGTGAGCTCCTTTGTAGCAGTGACAAAAAACAGAGAACCGCACTTGTTGCATACTCTATGTATGGTGATGCGTAGTTGGAAGGTGACAAAGAGAAATCTCATTCAGCCATTCACTGTGAACACCATGTTTTCTTCAAATAATTTCCGGTATTAACGTCACCGGAAAACCGTTCACCTTTGAGGGAAGATATATGAGTTTGATAATGTAAGGGAAATACCAGACTGTAATACAGAGTGGGGTTACCCTTTGTTCTCTGAATGGCTGCTGTGGGGGTTTTTTTGTTTGTTTGTTTTTTTTATTACTGTTGAATTGTTTTTTGTATAATTTACAGAGGGAATCTAGACCAGACCAGTGAGCTTAGTGAGTGGTTACTTTGTAACAAAATGTCTTGAGGTTCTCGTTGAATAATTCCAATGTGAACAAAAATGTCATGGCTGGCTCATCATTTAGGTGTACTTTGTTGTGCCTTTTTGGGCACAGGATCATTGTAAATTTAGCAGTTCAGTTTAGATGTCATAGTGCATACTGATGATGTCAAAATGTAACCTAGCTATTGCCACTGTTAACATTACTGTGACAGTGCCTCCGTGCTCCGTCTGCCTCCGTTGGTGTCAACATGACCCTTTGATTATGTCATGCTTTTCTGTTACACGTGTTGTATGTTTTGTTTTTGTGCCACACCCCACACAGGTACTGTGTGTTGATTTTCATTCACAGTGTTTCCACTGTGTCGTTGTTATGGTGTTTCTTTGTAAGCCCTTTGTGTTAGTATGATAGGTTCTCTAATAACTGGGTTTACTTATTTTGTTAACATTTCTTTTTTGAGGTGCTTTTTAGCTTTTGTTTTGTGATTAAATGCCATTTCTTTCACAATCACTGGAATGTAAAACTCATAGTCAGATTTCATACTGCAGTTATAATTTAATGTGATTTCCATGTGAACACTAGTGAAAGTGAATCCAGTATTTTAGACTTTCTGAACAAGTTGTTTACTTCCCATTTGTTGTTTTAAATGAGATCATCCTGTACAAAATCCCCCTGCTCACTTGCTCTGAACAATGTTTATTAAATAAATACTGGGTTGAAGACATTTTGAAAATTCAATTATGAACATTTAACTTCTTTCAGAAAGGCAAGGCATGAATACACACAAACAAATGGAGCTGCCTCTAAATGTTACCAGCCAGTTTTCACAACTGTGAGCTAAGAAGATGCTTTAAAGCCTTACTAAAATAGAGGTGAATGCAATGGTATTTTAATGCTTTTGGGTCTGCATCATATCTGACTTGTACTGTGCTCAAGCATGTCACATCTGACCTTGATGTTGCAATTATTCTGACAATTGAAAAAGATCTTACCTGAACACATATCTTGCATACCAGATACTTCTAAAAGTAACAAAAAAGACAGCTACATTTAGAGAGAGGCATTTTATAAAAATATACACTTCACTTGTTTTTGCTTCATATAATCTCACTCTCACATGATCCTTCACTCTCTCTCATAAAAACACCCACAGACTCAGGCAAATTATTCTCTGAGCGCTAATCATTTATAGCTCCTCAAGGGGATATTTTGTGTTGCACTCATGGTCTTTTCCAGAGTGCTGTCTTCCATCAGGTGGTCCCTCCTTTCACCTCCTTTCGCCTAAGGCCATCTCTGGAGGCTCCTCCAGCCTGCACCTCCACACCAGGAGAAAAGAAGGCCCTTTCAGTGCAGTTCAAATCAGCATGGTCTGATTCAGTTTAGCAGAGTCGCATTCTGTTCATCAGAATTGGATTCAGTTCAGTTGAATCTAATTCCATTCAGTGTAGATTCAAGTTAATGCAGTTTGATTCAGTTCAGCAGTCTATTTTAATTCTGAAGAACCTGATCAAGTTCAGGCAGACTGGCTCAGTTTACACAGTGCTTGGTCTGCACTTGCTCAGTTCATAGAATCCCTTCCTCTTTGCTCTTCTTAAATATTCCAGCATGCCAACCAGTGAGAACAGAACTCCCAGGCCAATGGCTGGAAGTATATAGTCATTCCAACTGAGTGGCAGATTGCTAGGTTTCTCTAGAGTGGAAACAAATAGAGAGATGAAAAAGTTAGAAACAACCGAAGCTTAAAATCAAAAGCTCTTGGACTTTTTTTTAACAAAAATTCTATTCAAAAATGAGATTCCCCAAAATGCACAGCTTGCACAAAATGTAACACTTTTGTGCCACAGTGTTTCTAGAACAAGAGATTCAGTTCGTATTAATGTTCCTCCAGTGTTCTTACTCTTACCAATTACGTGAATTGTGAAGACCTCAGTCTCGTATCCCAAAGCATTAGTGACGTTGACCTGGTACAGGCCTGTATCATTGGGTGTGAGATTGACCAGTAGAAAGGTGCCGTTGGGGGAGTAGATATCCCTGCCGCTGTCCAGCTTCCGCAGAACAATGGCAGGTGGGGGGAAGCTCACGGAGTAGCAGCAGATAGTTACGTTGTCCCCCTCATGCACCCACATGGATGGTAGTACCTTCACTGAAGTGTTCCTGGGAGGAGCTGCAGGGAAGGCATTGGAAAGTCCATCAGAATTGTAACTATACAGTACGAAGCTATAGTATACATTTCAAATACAAGGACGAAGTTTTGAAGACTGCAGACACATCACTCTTACCTTGCACAGCAACACTGACACTATCTGTCTGCCTGCCATATTTGTTGATAGCCTCACATTCATAGGTGCCAGAGTCCAACAGTTCGGCAGACTGAATCGTCAAGCCAATTTTGGTTCCCTCACTGGAAGCAAGCTCTGTCATTTCCCCGTCATGCACCCTCCTCAGAATAACATGACCTTCTGGAGCACTGTTTGTTTCGCAGGTGATCGTCATGGACTCCCCTTCCTTGAGCTTCTCCTGGGGGCTCACAGCAATTCTTGTATTTCTGGGGACATCTGTAATAGCAGAACAGCATTGTCAAGCTTTAGCTGTGTTGAGTCATAAATCCCAAATCAAGACACAAAGCTGTGTTCACTTGAATGTGTTGCCAATCCATTCATTATAAACAAGCGTCTTCAAGAATCATCTTACTGCGAACAATGTAATGTGTCAAAATTTGTTTTCAAAAGATGACCCATTTTAAATTTGGAAACAGTACCTTAAAACTGCCCCAAAAAAACTGCATTCACTTACAGTGTACTTCCACGGTGGCAGATGTGGTCTTCTCTACCAGTGCAGCTGGCACACCATCCATTTCCAGTGAGACCTTGCAAGTAATTGTCCTATCTTGGTCATTGCCATCAGGTACGTGGTCATTGCCATCAGGTACGTAGGAGATGGTCGAGATAAGGGTCTCCAGTCCACTGGAAAAATATCCAGTCTCTCTGTGCAGCTCATTCTCTCCATCCAGCCAAAGGAAATGGAAATGGTTGGATGGAAACACTTCCTGAACTATGCAGGTCAGGTTGGTTGCTTTGCCCTCTAGAAAAGGTCCAGAACTTTCTATGGTAGGATGTGAGGGGAAGGCTGGAGTAAAAATTAAGAAAGATTAAGTCCATGTGAATTTAAGGAGGAACCTATCAAAAGCTGACTCACAACAACCTTCTTGAAATTTTAACTAACATAAAAAAATGTCAGATGATAGATGCAGAGAAAGAACAGAACAGTGTGAGGGAAGTTTCTTGGAACTCAAAGCAAAGAATGTGCCAAATCAGAAGAGCAAGAAGATCTTATACCATCTCCCTCTTTTGATAACCTTGGGAGAATCTTTAATCGTTTTCGTCCCTCTTCACTCCCCTTAATAACATTTGTGGACTGTTTGTTATCAAAGACAGAAGGTACTGCTTTCAGTATTTCTCACACACTGCACTGTTAGTGTGTTTATGATGACATGCACCCTCAGCCATTACTGCTCTCTTGTTCTGAGAGTTTTATTCACTACTGTACAGGATGTTGGCTAATTGTGTCAGGGTGCTTAATTGTATGTCTCAAGTCTTTCAGAATAAGCACCATGACTATGATGCAGTGAACAACACATAACTTGACCACAAACAAGGCATTTCTATACATTTCAGTAAAATATTATTTCATTTTATGAAGAAATTATTAAAAATTGTTCCGTTTAGAAAAACATAGAACCTCAGACACTACACCACTGGCTTCCTGACAATTCTGAACTAATAGCGGTTGATACTCACAGAAAACCTTCACCTCTGTGTGCCTGGACTTCACTACAGAGCCGCATTTCACTTCGCAGACGACCACCCCCTCATCCTGCGGCGTTGCAGACCACAGGCTGAGCTGGGATTCAGAATCGGAGCGCCTATACTGTGGCTTATCGTGCTGCCCCTTCCACTCGAAGGAAGGGTGAGGGCAGCCAGAGGCCTGGCAGGTAAGCATGAAGGAGGAGCCTACTGGCACCACATTGACGGCGGGCTGCAGGGACACCTCCAGTGGGTTAGCTGAAAGGACCAAGGTCAAAACACAAACACCAAATTTATTTCCCTAAAATGTTTTGACCTTATTCTTCAGAATTAGGGTCAATTTGTCCTGGAATACCACTGGAACATCCAACTTCACTGCAAAAATTATTCCAATTTTTATTTCAAATTTGCAAAAAAAAGAGTTTTAAATGTTTTGCTGGAAAGCTTAAGCTCATGCCTCATGTGCCAGCCTGATGGCAAAGGTGGGAAAATTCCACACAGATTAGTTTTACTGCAGAAAGACTGATTCAGTAGCCAAAAGCTATTTCTTTTAAACATTAAAAGACACGTCATCCTTGGTTCTCATTACCCATAGTTATTCCCATACCCATATATTCAGCTCAGTGAACCATGCAGCAGTAAGTGACACATTTGAGAAATCAAATTTCCTTCACTGAACTTTAGCCCTTTGATACTTTTAATCAGTTGTGTAGTGGTGAGACTGAAGTAGCTTTCCCTACAGCAAGATCTCCAGATTCAATTTTTACAATAGGGCAAGACTGAGAACGCCCAGAAATCAAAACCAGTTAAATGTATTATATTAAAAGCCTGGGGACTCTTTCTCCAAGTCTTGTAGTAATTAAGTCTTTTCTGGAACTTAATTACAACATAATTTTTTTCCATGGAAAACTCTTTCAGCAGCAGAAGCATACAACATATAAAAAGAAATCCCTAGAACATTTTAATTTATCACCAAGACTCACTTTCTACAGAAACTTCGACGCTGACCGTCTGTCTCCCGTAGTCATTGACAGCCTTGCACGCATAGAAGCCTGAGTCACTGAGGCTGGCAGAGTGATAAAAGAATGAGACTTCAGGCCCGCTGTGGGACGCCAGCTCTGTCTCGATCCCATTCAGCGACTTGCTTAACACCAGGTGACTCTTTGGAACACTGTCGCTCATGCAGGAGATGTTGATGAATCCTTGCTCCTTTGGTTCATTAGGAGACACAGAGATCACTGTGTTCACAGGAGGACCTGCAGAATGAAACACCTAATGAAAAACCCTAAAAGGGCAGTATGTGGTCTGGATTCCAGTCAGTGCCTTAAATTTATCCATTTACTCCTACAAACACAAAAAATCTCTATGTATCGATATACACTGTAAATACATGCAGCAGAACAAAAATGGCACCTGAAAGACTTAATTCAACCAATGTTCATTCAGCACTAGTTGTTGAAAAGTAACAGTTTTTAAAATAACTATGTAAGATCTGTATAATCACAAAGGCTGCTGGGGTAGAAACTGATATTGGTATTACTATGAGTAAAACATGTAAGTAGATAAGCAACAGTTTGTAATCACTGCGAATTCCTACTAACCGTGAATGGTAACAGATACCGTGGCTGTCTGTTTCCCGAGCGCATTGCTGGCTATGCACTCATAATCACCGGCATCTGATAGAGATACGTTAATCAGGAGAAACTCCCGACCCTCTTTCACTTCATCCAGCTTCCCAGCGTTCCTGAGAACTCGCCATAAAATCCGCGGCTTCGGGTTTCCGTCCGCTTCACAGGTCAGAGAGGCGCTGGAGCCAACCTGGATCGTACCTGCTCCAGACGTTCTAAGACCGTGTGGTGCCGCTGTGAGGGAAACAGAGAAGGGAATGAATTCTCGTGCGTTACATCTTGTCCAGTACGTACGAGTGCGTTACGTCTTGTGCGTTACATGCAAGTTTCCACTGTAGTGTTGGTGGACTTACAAAGCACCTCCATGAATACGGTGGTCTCCCTGGTGCCTTGATCCGAAGGAAGGCCGTCTAGCCCGAGTGAAGCTTTGCATGTTATTTGCCTCCCAACGTCCTCCCTCTGTGGTGTGAAAGTATAAATAGACTCGACCGTCTCCATATTATGTTCACCCTCCTGCGTATGGACTACCGCGTCTCCCCGAATCCACTCGATCTTCATGTACTCCGAGGGATAGACGTCAGAGACCGTGCAGGTCAAGGTAGTCTCCTCACCTAGTACCAAACGTCCATGTCCTGAGATTACTGGGTCCTTTGGAAAAGCTGAAACATTAAGTTAGAGCTGATCAGGACTGCAATAAAATAAAGAATGCGATTAGTTTAATTTAGGCTCTATCAAGTTATTTGCTTTTAATTAGTAGCATCACTGAACCCTTGAATCACTGCATCACTGTAATTTCCACTCTTACTTTCACTGTCTTTTGTATTGGTTTCATTAACATAGTTTATAATAATCATACTTAAGTTTAGTAGTTAATTAATATATATCCTACGATTAATAGCTGATAGGGTTGGAGGTTAACATATTTAAAAAATACAAAATAAAAAATTTTAAAAGATTAATTATAGATTTACTTACAGTACACTTTTACTGTTGCCGTAGCCTGTTTAAAGATGTCCTTGCACTTTGCGGAGCATATGATTTTGTTTTCGTGATTTTTAGTTACATTGCCAAAGATCAACACTGATTCTGTTGGCGAGGTTTTAACGTCGCCATACAGTGGTTTGTCCTCAAGCGACTTCCAAGTGTATTTCGCCTCCTCGACGCATTTTATCATGCTGCACGTAAGTTGCTGTCTGTCTCCGACTTTAAAAATTGCCTTCTTCGGACTGAGTTGCAGATGTAGACCGGCTTCATAAGAAATACAATACGACAGAAACACATGGCTTTAGGAGGTGGTAAACGTATAACACTTTGCAATTTACGCTGTGTGCTCCAACCGTTCTTTTTACATGATTATGAATGTTTAGAAAGTTTGGAAAAGTCACGAATAAAACTTACCTGCAAGTGGCAAAATAACATGAATAATAACACTTAGAGTTCGGACCATGTCGAAATACTTAGACAACAATGAGATCAACGAGAAGGGCACTTAATTGTTGAGTCTGTGTCGCTGCTTAAAGCAAGAAAGAACTGCAGTGCTGTTCACATTTATCGTTTGCCTTATAACTGTGATAAGAGGGTTATTGGACTGGTGGGGGTTGGCTGAGGAGTACAACACACCCCCTTAAAAGACCAAATATCTCATGCATGAATTCCCCCAATTGTGGCCTCACACTTGTTGCACGGAACAATGCCTGGGAGAGGATCAGAAACGCCTTCCAAAAGTGCGACCCCTGCTGTTTTTTTTTTACTTTTTAACTTTATTTAATTTTACTAACTTCGTGAAATTGTTGTTATTTGTCTACCATTGTTTGGCATTTAATTATGAATTAACTGCCATAGAATATACATTTCTTTTAGTAGGCTAGTGTTTGTATTACTAAGAGATTTCATGGAATGTCTAAGGCAGAGTGAGTCCTTCCCAGAAACGTTGAGCTTCTAGGAAATCAAATGCAACCCCCTGTTGATGGAGAGTGATTGTGATTCTATTTATTCACCACGTGACTGTGGCAAAAAAAATATATACCTTTTTACCATGTTAGACAATATTAGAACATTACGACTTGGAAAATAAATTAATTCCTGTCATATCGAGATATATATGACCTAAACACACCGTTAATGGTATGCAAATATTAATCACAAAAATACAGCTTGTGGTGAAGAAAGAGTAACGGGAAGAACGTAAGAAAGTAGCTACTTCTAAGATCTGTTAATCATTACTGGTGTAGATGGTTATACCGATGGTATACCCAGTCTGCCTTGGTCTGTGTACACTCTATCACCTTAGATAGGATAAACTTGCTTTTTGAGTCATTTTAAGAATATTCATTGTTTATTGTATTTATTTATTTATTTATTTATTTGCATGATCAAGAATAAACATTTTCAGAAAGTGGATATGCTCTTACAGTAATCTAGTCTTCATCAGCTAAGAAAGTTTTTTCTCTCCGTGTGCCTACAACAAAAGGTTTGTTCTGATGTCCTGCAGTCTTTGTGGGCAGCCATGTGGCCAAATGAAACTTGTTATAAAACACGTACATGTGCTGCATATTGCTACTCCACAGCATGTGTATTGGAAATAAGAACAAACAAATAAAAATATACCTGTTAAATCAGAAAGACAAGCTGTACTTGAAATCAAGGTAATGAATAGTCAAACAGCTGGGCAAGAAATTCCAGTAAAGTTTAAATTTGATAGGCAGATTTAAATGCATAGTGTTGCTTATAAACTAACCAAGAGTCATTCACTTGAATGTCTTATATATTAAAAACATCCCTGATTGTGTTTTTGCTTTAGGGAAACGGTACACAGGGAACAGGATACAGTGTCAAACCCCCTGGGATTGTACTATCAACGATATTATCTGGCCACAATCCCTGTTAAGAAATCATTTTTTGAGCAGCATTTTAATGATCAAACTAACCACAAACTGCAGCGTTTGTTTAGGTATAGATGAGCTGAAATACATATATTTATATCTTTTAGGCCTGATTTGCCTGTTCCCATGGTGCCTCATCGGCCAGGATTATGAATAAAAATTAAATTGACCTCAAACAACCCAGTGAATACCAAAGGTGGACCAACATAAACCAATAATAGGGTAACACATAAAGGCAAATGATATCGTTTATTTCAATACAATACAAATACAAGTTAATACAAATTTTGGTTTTACTTGAAAAAAAGCAGCAGTGTACGGACAGTCTGGGAAAGTTCTCACAAAGTCACAAATCTTACAGTGGTTTACGATATCAAAGCGGTATATAAAAACACTGGCTTTTTAACGCATTTTCCCAAAGGAAAGATAGCATGCATTTGGCACAAATACTGCTTAGGCACAATTTGGCCTCCCGCGTGGAGAAACGTGCTTGACCTATTGGTTCATGTCTCCCAGAAATGCCCTCCGGCTGTTTTGGCGAGGGAAAATATGAGAGATGGCATTGATTGTGATGGGCTCAACGCCTACAGTCGATCCTCTCCAAAAGTCTCCCCTCATGACGGACCTGAACGACTTCCTAAACTCTTCATTTTTCCACGTGTACAGAAAAGGATTTGACACGAAAATTGTGCAGAAGATGATCCATGAAGAAGTCCAAAGTGACACGGATACCGGAATGAAAAGTCCCGTTGTCAAAGTCCAGAAAATCGGTCCAGTTGTTAAAATAAATATAAAACATACTGCCAGTACATAAAACCCGAGACGCTTGTCCTTCCTTGGAAAGGAATAAGGGAGATTGTTTACGATTTGAAAATTCAAAATGCTGACCCTCTTTACACTTATCTGCACTCGGCGAAAGATTTTAAAGTAACAATATAAGACAACTACTGTTTGCCCAATGATGGTCAGTGCGAGTGTGCCAGCGGCGAACGGATTTGACAGGACTGACACCCCCTTGGAGAAGGATACTGTTGCATCCTGCGCATCTCTGCATCTGTCAGTTGGGTACCGAAATGACGTGAGCCAGGGAAGCAAGGATCCGAGAGAGATAAGCCACGATGCAACAATCATCCATTCGGTGTGTCTCTTTTGATATAGTGACTGATAAGTGGCCGGGGTCTTTGTGATTAAAACATACCTATTCACTGCGACAAGGGAGTGGGAGAGTAGAGAGACGGTGATTCCGATCAACAGTAGGGCTTCTTTGAAAGCATGGTACCCATACACCAGAGAATTCCCCGTGGATATCGCCACCGCCTCGTGGGGCATCCAAAATGCGCACACCAACAGGTCCGCCACGCAGCCGTTGACAATGAAAGCATTGCTAGCAGTCCGGAGCTTCTTAAAACTCACGACCAGATATATAACCACAAGATTTAGGACAGTGCCAAAAACGCACATTAAAGAGTAGATTGTCGTGAGGGAAATCCGTGCTACGCCTCCTATTTCGCAATTAGTTAAGCGCTCTGAATCGTTAGGCATGATCAAAGACAAACCTCATATCAAATAAACGAAAACAATATGACCATACTCCTCTTTTTCATGAGAATAACGTCGCATCAAAGCTTAACGTTGCGACGACTGAGGAAAGACGAAGGAAAGCGCATCTGCTCTTTGGTGATGATGCAGTGAAGACAGTAGCTTTGTAGGTGGCGTTTTCTAATGATGCTGAAAGCGCACAACGCATCACTCTCCATCCCATGTTCTTTAAAGCACATAAAGTGAAATCAACCAATCATTTTCCACATACTGTTCTCTCATCGACGACGACAAACGAGCATACAACTAAAACAAAATTAGGCACCTAAAAAAATCGATTAAACATAAAAGCTTGCGTTTCTTAAAATTAATGTGACAGCTACGATAATAGTACACGTATCAAAGAACATGTACATCGTTTACATTACGATCCATGAATATAATCAAAACCTTTTGTTTTGGGCACAGTAGGCTATGAGTCTATTGACAATCTGCTGAACTTAAACTCTTGTGTATCATCATTATATACTTGGCAATTAACTCTTGTGGAAGGAAAAACTCCAAACATTTCTGTAACAGAAAATACTGCGATAGTAGGCTAACATCCTTGAAACCAGCAGTATCTAATTTTCACAACCAGAACACAAGCGCCACATTTGACCTGATATAAAATATCCAGCAGAGTTCAGGTTAAAAAAAAGAAACGAAAGGACTTCAGGATACAGCAGAAGTCACCCAGTTTTGTTAAATAACCTGCATCACGAAGCGCGGATGCAAAATATCTCAATTACTAGCAAATGAGATTAGCGACTTAAAGCTGATCGACACAGATGCTGCAGAGAAAGAGCGAACCTTGCAGTGTTCGTTCGCTACACTATACAACGCGTGCTAAAAATACGCTCAAAGCAACAAACTCTGGTCGATTTAAGCACCATTTGCATGATTCTGTAGTGTTGTGGGGGAGTACAAGCGCTTTATAAACAATTTTTATAAGCAGTAAAACCAAAGCTGACAGGCCCAGTGATATCTGTTAAATAGCTAAACATTTCATGTTTCTTAGTGTTGTATAACTAGTTAGTGAGTGAGAGAACAGGAGGAATGATTGATACATGCATAAAGAGAAAAATCACATTTGCACAGAAAGTCAAAAATTAGTATTTTATTTTGTATCTTCTAAAATCTGTACAGTATTTGCATTTCCCCAAGTCCATGTGCTCAAGAAAAGCAAAACACTGGTCTACATGAATATAGTTAATGTTCTTCATATACTGCCCCCAAATATATACTGTATATGCAAGAGAGTATTTTACAGCTGTCATCTGAATATTTTAAAGAGGTAGAATACTTCAAACAAGATTCTCCCATAAATGTATAAACATAGAAAAGCATGACATTGTCTTGAATGTAACAGAGAGCTACATGGCCAAAGAGGTGACAATAGTTTTCATTGTTGGAATATACATGAATCAAAACAAAACACTGGAAGGATAAAACAACAATAAAACAACTTCTCAAATTTATTTTACACAGGTATAAGGCCAATAATACCCCCACACAGGGTTCAATGTCAGTAGAAATGAATTGAAACAGTCTTTCAATCCTCACCTGGTCTTAATAATCATGGGTCAAAATAAATCTTATGATTTTAACATATCAGTCAAAGGATTACAGAGATTAGGGGTGAAGGGGGGTGGGGGGTGGTACAATAAACTCAATAAGATGCTGGCAATCAAATCTACATTCAGTGTCTGCCAAAATACTACACTTATCAACTAATCAATTTTTTCTGAAAATCTGCCTATAAAAATAAACATTTACCAGACAGCTATCTTGGGTTGAACAATCATGGTGTTGACCAACACACAAAATGGTCCCTGCTTTGTGTTGCTGCCTGTGTTGCATGCATTATAAAAGAAAATGCAGCCAGCTTGTGAAAAGTTGTGCTTGTTATCACCAGAGAAATCTAATGCCTAATGGGCATGTGGGTGTTGAAATATACTGCCATGAAAAGAGCCCCTAAAGCTTACAGGCTACAAGCAGTTTAGCGCTGTTAAAGTGACAGCACCCAGCAGAGTGCAGAGAGCCCGGAGGCCTGCTCCTCTGCCTGCCTCCTGCGTTCAGACGCGCTGAATGTCAGAGCCGCAGGGAACCTGGAACCCCGTGGAAGCTTTGGAAAAATGAAGCGCTGTGGCAACAAATTTTTTTTGTTTTGCTTTCTTTTTGTTTTTTTTTTTTTTGTTTTTTTTTAAATACCAGCGTCACAATCTCCCAAACTGGGAGAAAATCACTCAGCAGTACAGCTCTCAGATCATGTACGTTGTGGACCGAGAGCTCATGAAGGAAGGGGGGGGGGGGGGGGGAAGAACCAAAACAAACAAAAAACAACAGCTACATCTAATCATTTCATATAAATGGAACTACAATCAGTTGAAGTTCCAACTCCCACGCAGAAAGTAAGGCATCACATAGAGCATTTTCTCTTTTTCCCCCCTTCAAACAGCAGCAGCTTCATTCCCCACTACATATGCACATATTTTTCCTTTCTTCCTGCACTAAAACAAGTCTCCTTGAAAACCAAAATGGCTCCAGCTGTGGAGACCCAACATCTTTGTACTGCTTTAGCACTGCAGAACCAAACCTACGCCCCATCATTCCTCTTAAGGTTAGCTTGGTTAATACATTTCCAGGTCTGAATATAGCCCTCGTACTTTAGGATTGATATGTTATCAAAGTTGTACAATCTGGAGGCAGCCACAAAATGCAGTTACCTCAAGACAAATTCCCTTGAACCAGAAATACAGCACATACATCAACAAAAACTGGACTTCAAGCTTATGCACCATAGATAGAAGAGTATGGACTACTGTTAAAAAAATTATATAACCTAAAAATAACCTTTAACACAACAATGTATGTTCATATCCATATACCTACATACATATATATATATATGTAGACATCAAAAAAAAAAGGGAAGTAAGCTAGGGAATGAGCTAAACAGTGAGGCTGGTTTCTAGCGAAGTGTGCTTCAGAGGATGGAAACGGTCTGACCAGTCTGGTGCAGGACCCCACTCTTTCCTCCCCCCCACACCTTCGTGATAGGAAGAAGAGTCAATAACATTTGAGGCTTCTTGAGAGGCAGCCTCTAACGAAGGTGCGGGCAGGGCGCTTTAGCAGAAGTGGGCTGAAAGCAGTCTCGAACGGCACCGTCGTTTCAATCCGGTTCAGAGCGTGTTCCTGGGGCAGGCCGGAGATCAGCAGTCGGTCACAAGGTGGGGGGTGGGGAGGTTGCGGAGGAGAGGCTGACAGACCGTGACTGGCCCAAGATCAGGGCAGGCTTGCAGTTTTAGTACTGAACATACTCCGACTGAAGGGACTGCAAAACCGGGAAGGAGAAAAGATAAAACAATTACAAAGTTGAATGTAATTACAGAAAATTACATATCAGGGCCCAGCTAAATGTTAGCCTAAAAGGCAAGCTTTGAAGCATACTATTAAAGCTTGGCTGACGTAAAAAAAAGATTATGAGAGGAAAGGTGGGGGTCAACAGTGACAGCGGAATTAAATTTGCATTAAAAATGGGCAAATTATGTTCACTCTTTAACAGAGTGAAAACAACATTTGGCTGCCGGATATAGAAGTTGCTGAATACAGATGTACAACATGCATAATTGAGTGCCGATTTCTGCTTATTGCTCCCGGTGGGTTGGGGGTGGGGGGGCTGCACATATCCAGCAGGAGTAATGAAGAGATCTTAACACACAACCAGAGAAACTGTTGCAGGAGGGCAGCTGGCAGAGATGGAGAGAGATTCATGGTTCAGGTTTCATGCAACAGGCATAAGTAGATGGAGAGGAGTACTGGCTTGGGGCTCAAAAAAAAAACCCACTGGCAACACGACACCATTGTGGTGACATGGTAAGATGAGGTGGTTGGGACACGCGCGCACACACACACACACTTTTCAGATTCCAGCCTAGTGCCGTAGTCTCTCTCCCTCCATCAGATGCACATCCTGCTTGGGTGGATGAAGCTGCAAGAGGATACGGCAAAACGGCCGTGAGCAACGGGACCTCAGTTCAAATGAGATGTGACTTCTTCATTTTGTGTTGAGCCCAGAAGTGCGTGGGCGTTTTCAGTCTGTGGGTTCCTGTGCCACGAAATATCAGACCTCCTCTATCCTTAGCCTTTGGCTGCCTTGTATCCTGTAATGGTTAGCTACAGGAATAATGTAGATAATGTAGGTAGTGGCAAATTAAGATAAATAAATCGACAGATGCCTCTATAAGTCACAGTTTGTACCTTAGGATGCATGTTTACTGAGTGAGGGAGAACTGGCTCTAAACCAATTTCAAAATGGAGGGGAACGGCAGTCAGGGAAATGAGGGGAATTACCCAACTGTTTCCTATCGGTAGATTCATCATCCGATTATGGAGTGACATAAGACCGACATTTGCTTAGAGTGCGAGCATGCATGTTTGAGAGAGATGTTTGAGGGAAGTTCCCTTCTGGTACTTCCATCAAGCCCAGGAGACTCTTCCCTGGGTGAAAGATGGACTTCACTTTCTAAAGCAGTATCTGTTTCGGTTCAGGCCCTATTACTACTGTTCCCTTTCCCTCATTATGCAGACTTCCTGCTCCATCACTATAATTTCCTTTCCCGTAATACACATTTCCTGTTTTAAAATGACTGTTTACATGAACTTTGGTTCTACCGTTTGGCTTAAAACATAAGAGAACTGTTACTTCACCGATTAATTGAGAGAATTCGACAATTTCTGGGAAGTAGAACTCCTTCAAATTCATAAGATCCACAGAGCTGTTCTTTGCCATTAGCTAAAGCAGAACAGGTACATACTCAGCAGGTCTGAATAAGCATCTCGCAGCCTCCGACACTCCCAGCGCATCTAACAGCAGCATGAGTCCAGACAAGTTTCCTCAAGTTAGTGCCGTGAACCATGTTAGTCACATCAAAGCCGCCCGTTTCAGACAGCACCATGCCAGTAGTGAAGATGGGACAGGTGAGCAGGAGGATTATTGCTTTTTTTTTTAATGGTTTGTTGAATAAATGTGGGATATGCTCAGAATGAAGCAAAAGCAGTTAAACCAGAGAAAAGCTGAGAATTAGCCTCATCACTGCAATCAATTAAATCATACTTGACAGACAATTAGGCATGTATTTGAATGCTACAAAAAGCACTTCATTAAAATGGCATGAAAGACAGAGTGAAAATGCCTGTTAACGATCAGAAGCATAGGAGAAAATGTCAAGTATGACAATGCATGCTCACGCATCCACTCAAAATCATACAAAATGCTGGTTAAATGTAAAGACCAAAAACAGTTTTGTCCTGAAATGCAGACTTCTGCTATATGAAGCTGAATTTTAGCAGAGTGGAGGCATGAATAGGGTTAGAAGTGTTAAGCTTGATCATTAAGAGTTAGGGAGAGAGAGAGGGTGAGAGAAAGTGTGTGACAACAGATGCTGCTGTTGGGTGTATGGGGGTGTGAAGGGCGGAGCTCACTTACTGGGATGGAGCGGCTGAGGTAGCGGGCAGAGGGCTTGCTCAGGCCCGCGTTGCCTTGGTTCTGACCTGGTTCTTCCATGACGAACCTGCCAGCAGTGGATGGCCGCCCTGGGCTGACGTGGTTGTGATTATGATTGAGGTTGCTTAACGTCAGGCCCTTGGCTGGGCTGACGGAATTGGCGTTTGGGCCATTGGGGTTATAGTGACTGTTGTTGTTGTTGTTGACTTCGTGGTGGTAGTTGTGGGCAGCCAGGGTGGAGGGGCTGGCAAAGGCCAGGCGGGGGTTGGGAGAGGACGGAGACGAGCGCGAGAATGAGAAAGAGGAGGAGGAGGAGGAGGAGGAGGGCTGTTTCCCAGGACTTCTAAAATCTTCATCAGCATCATACAGGTTACCCAGGGAGGTGGCTAATCTAGAGCTTAGAGAGGAGCTGGGTGGGGTGGGGGGGTACAGACATGAAGGGGTGATGGGGGAGGATGGTGGGCTCATCAGTGCACAGTCGACACACAAAAAATAAAAATAAACATAAACAAACAAACAAACACCACACTCCATACGACATGGAAAGACAGCCACAGGGGAGGCCAGGGGGGAAGGTCCGGCCCTTCCCCCATCCATCTGGATGAAAACGTGGCCAAAACTGCACATTTACCTCAACATATGACTTTTAACACCCAGCAGTAGTTCAATGGCTGCCATTTAAGGTTAGCAAATATATACAAGTTTCCTTGTTTCCTGCATCTGTTGGAGAGGCGGTAGAAAATAGTCGAGTATAAAAGTATAAAAATAGAAAAAGGGAAAAAAAAAAAAAAACACCCAAAACCTGGTTCTCACATGTTACTTTGTATGGAGATAGAGAAAGGGGGAGAGAATACGAGTGAAAAGGGAGTGTGATAGCAGCTTCGGCCGTCCCTCTATTACGCTGGCAAGTTTGAATGAGTCACCAGCTACATCAGGTGAATCTCTGTTGCCTCTAAAGTGTAGTATCAGAATATGGGTTAGTCACAGAGAGGGAGAAAGACCACACAGGGGCTGAAGGGAAACGAGACAAAAGAGAAAGAGAAAATAGTTATATTGAAACACGGAAAGAATTTTTTTTCCCTTTTTTTTTGTTTTGGTTTTTTAAAAAGAAAGCAAACAGAACTAACAATGGAGTAAAAGCAGGGTGGGAAAACCGAAAGCAAATGAAAAGTTCCAGCCATGAAATCAAAACAGGAAATGCATATTAGAAAGAACGGGGAAGGAGAAAAACGGAGATCTGGGAAAGTACAGAAGTGGAGCATGGAGAAGGCCACCTCACCTTTTGAGGTTGGAGGACGGCGAGGTTCGACTTATCCTCTTGGCAGAGGCAGACGACGGCACTTTGGAGGATTTGAGGAGTGGATTGGTTCCCTGGGTGCTTGAGGCTGAATGCAGTCTACCACACACAAACACACACACACAAAAACATGGCTGCCAAATCATATGTCCTAGAGTCCTAGAGGAGCCAGCAGCTTCCTTCATACTGTTTGGACCCCCGGTTACAGACTCGCCTGTGCCATTCTACAATGCTGATTCTTTATAGAGAAGCTTCACTGGTATTAATTCCTGCTCTCTTTGATCAAATATTGTTTGGCTATAAGAAACTTAGATTCAGTTTCGTTTGCTTTATAATAATCTTACAATCTTGTAAAAATCTTATAATAATAGGCCAGATATGATTTGCAAGGAACTCTGGCATGCGTTTCCCCCTCATTCACACAAAAATACAGCACCACCCACCAGATATCAAATCAGGGAAAATTCCTGACAATTGGTTACCCATGAGGTCCTTTCACACAAGCCATTAAACCAACATGTTTATCTTCTAAATTTTTTTAATAACCTACTGAGCCACGGAAGGCCCAAAATCATTACAAAATTCCTTTAAAAGCCCTAGTTCATACACACATGGCTCTGAAAGTAGTCCAAAAATAGCCAGCGTGCATGACTAAGGAGGTGCTGGTTCGGAGCCTGGGTTCAAGACCAGGGCCTGTGCATTCTCTCCTTTGACTCCCACTCAAACATGTGCAGCTGCTCTTAACCCTGAAGACCTCCCTCCCTCCCAGGGCAAAACGGGTGAAGGAGTCATGGCTCTGCTTGGACTGTGTCCTAGACCTAGTTCTGCCCCACCAGCTTTCTGAACCTCCAAATGCTTCTTTCCCTCCATCTGTCTGTGTGGCTAGCTTACACCCGCCCATTTCTTTGCTTCTCTTGCCGTTAACTCCCTTAGTCTCTCCCACTACACTCAAAGGAGTGGGAGGGCTGTCAAGACCAAGAGCCCTCTTCCCTCAGCACTCATTGTGGAAAATTAATTAAGGGCTCGACCATCGTTGAAAAGAGAAATGTTGAATTTGCATCAGGGCCCCAAAGTGCTGAAAGGGGGTCCGTCTGTATCATCATGAGAATCATCCAAATCTGCATGCGATTGTTCAGAGCTCAGAGCGGACGCTTTGAGAGCTTCACACTGCGGGTCCTCAGTTTTGAAGGGCTCATGGAGGAGTTCGAGCTGCATAATGCAGGCTTGAAGAGGGCAAAAGGGGATGTTGACAAGTATTTGCAAGGAAGTGTTTGTTTTTTCACTCTGTGGAAAATTCTGGTCTGGGCCAACCCCCCGACTAAATTGGTCATGATCCACAAAGTCCATTAAGCATGGAGTATATCAAGACAAAAAAAATGGAACATTATGACCGACAAGTAGGGGGTAAATCACTGGGAAGACTGGGATAGGAAGCTTTGATACATTTTCATATCTTTGAGTCTAGATAGAGAGCACTGACAGACTATGAAAGAAAAACATAAAACAAAAACGATAAATTATCCTAAGAACAAATAGCTGTTCTACTCATTTCTGTGCTTTTAAAACATGCATAGTGGCAATTCTTTAAAACCACATCCTTAAACAAAGTGCTTATATTACCTCGATAAACCAATGACATGGAATTCATAATGCAAAATCAAGAGAATGGGAAAGTAACAGAACTAAATGATCCTGGGGGGGGGGGTCTACCTGTCTTATACAACAAAGACAACATCTCTACAAAGGCAAGTGATACTGCATGTTACTATGCCAACCATGGCTCTTTGCCTGCCAGATCACACCAGCATACACCGCCTGGATCCTATGTAATTACTTTAGCGCCTTTTGTTTAAGAGCTGAAAATGCAAACTGGCCTGCCTTACACAACTAATAGCTATTATAGCCTTATAGAATGAGGAGGTGCAAAGGAAATTGTCCTCATGCTACTGTTCTGAGATCTGTTACGTGAGCATAGAGGTCCAGTCTATAAGAAGTCTATAAGGTTATTGGACACATGGTTCATAGGAACTAAAAAAAAAAAAATATTTGGACGCTGGGTCATACATATATGGCGGAACAGTACGTATAACGTGAGGCCGTTACTTAGCTGTTATACGCAATGCTAAGATGTAGCATCTTTCCATAAACAGGCCCGCCCACGCCGCCCAGTGGCGGTCATCTCAGGAGCAGAAAGTGGCAGGGCAGGGCTAAAAGACGGAGGGCATCTTTAAAAGGATGCCCTTCGTGTCTCGAGGTCATGTCAATGTCTCACCTCAGAGCTCCGCTGGTGGCCACCCTGGGCTGCCTCCGGCCCTTTAAGGCACGCAGTTTGTCTCCTTGAGTCAGGTCGAGACCGTTCTCACTGTAGTCGTTGATCTGTTGAAGGAGGCAGATACAGTACAGGCCTTTCACGTTACAGAATCACAGACAATTTGTGGTTAAGATTCTTATTTTTGTGGGTTTTATTGGGGTTTTTTTTTTGTTTATTTGAGTTTATAAAGTGGGAGGAGCATCGGGGGGTTAGGGCGGGGCACGGGAGGAGCGCATGGCTGACCTCGTCCGAACGTTCTGGGCCACCGGGTCTGAGGCTGAAGCCGTCCATGGAGGAGATGAGCCGGGACACGGACACGCTGCGCTCCTCGTACGGCCGTGGCCTCTGCTGGTGCTGCTGCTGCTGCTTGGAGCGCAGAGTGTCTCCCTGAGCCCACAGAGACGCCTGCTTGCTGCAGACACAACGGTCCCATGCAGATGAAGATGGAGGGGGATGGGAGGACAGGACAAAAACAACGGAAAAACATTAAAAGAAGAAACGAAGCAAGTGAATGCAACAAAAAAAAAGAAGAATGAAAAAAGAAGATAATGAAAGACAAAGCAAGAAAAAAAAAAAAACAATGCACACACACAGATCTATACTGTATTCTTAACCCCATCCATATCTCCCCAAGCTGAGGAACCACGGAGGGATGCTACCTCGCCAGCAAGTGTCCTCAGGAGGAAAATATGCTACCAGATAAACACCTCTCCATCCACAATCACAATATGGAACGCTCCATAATCTGAGCCCTTTGTTCCAAGGGCAGCAATGCTACACAACACTTAAAACCATTGTGGTCTGCTTTAACTCAGCACTGACAGAATCGTACCATGACCTCAACATCATGCTCGACTCTCACACGCAAAGACGCAAAGACACACACACACACACACACACACACACACACACACACACACACACACACACACACACACACAGTTGAGGAAGCCAATCCTTGGCTCAGGGCACGATATGGAGGCGAATGTGTCAAACATTGCTGAGGCAGGTCGCAGGCCTCCTGCCTCACTCCCCACATTCCCATTCAGGAAGATTTCCCCTGAACAGCCTGAAAGAAGAGTCCAGTGGCTGCTTGCCCCCCACCATCCAGCCCCCTCCACAGAGGAGTGTGTTCTCACAAACTTACGCAAGAGCATTTACTGACATTAGTCAGCTCAAAGCCAAAGGATTTTTCCTCTGAGAACACAAGCAATCCCCTCCCCATGGGTTATGGGTAACCCGTATCTTACTCCTCTAGGAAGTGTTGCTGGGGTCCGATGACTGAGCCAGGCCTGCAGATCCGGATCCACGCGATGGCTTCAGCAGCCGTGAACCGATAGTGCTTCATCAGGTAGCAGCCGATCAGAGTTCCCGTCCGGCCCAAACCCGCTGGGAAGGACGAAAGCAAAACGTGTTTAGCGTGTGTGTGGGGAAGGGGGCATACACATGGTGGAAAATGGAACTTTAGTTGGGTGGTCACGAATACTATTTTAACAGTCACATTCATGTCAGCAGTTCTAAATTACCTAGCAATTGATAAGAAAAAGCCCATACAAATCTCAAAAATGTTTTCAGTTTAGATTAATGTATAATTTATGTAAACAGTACAAGGTTTAAAATAAACAAAAACTCTGATTTGTCCATTCTCTCCTTGGATTATTGGAAATCTCATGCAGAACAATGTCTTAATTGGATACCATCACAAGGGTTGCTCATAGTCAGATGTCCACGATTTCTGACCCAACACTGCCCCCAAGTGGCCAAACTTTCATGTCATTCATTGCCCCCCCCCCCCCCAAAATAAATAAATAAAGTGACAGAAGCAAAAAGAAGGTGAATGGTGCCTGAATGAGTGAGGAACGAGCTTTTTTTGTGCACATGCAAGCGTGCGAGAGTACACGCGCAGACGCTCGCTCACCCTTGCAGTGAACTGCCACAGCACCGCTGGTGCTCTCGCACACGTGGAGAAAGCGGCGGGTGATGACGTCGCTGGGCGTGCTGCCGTCCACGAAGAACAGGTCGTAATGGTCGAAGCCGGCCTCCGTGAAGCGCTTGGCTTCGTAGATCTTCTTATTGAGGCGGACGACGGTAGTGACGTTGTGCTTACGAAAGTAGGGGAAGTAAGCCTCGGGGGCGTGGAGAGGGTAGCCTAAGACGGGGACCAGCGGTATTAGCAATGAGCTCAGGGTTTTCCAGAGTTTGGGAGTGCAGTACACAACCATGTAAAAATGTGCCTGATCTGCAGGTTTGATTATGGGAGTTTTATTTCTGACAGTCAACAGCGCCCTCTACAGACTAGAAGCACAGTAAAATAGAAAAATCCAGTTTGTTCACTACTGTGCATCACTGAAAGTCAAAACAATGTGACAACAGTACTTGTCAACCTAGATACTGTTATACATGTTCACCCTGACAAGGGCAGGGAACACAGAGGCAGGGTGGAGGTGTAATTACAGACCTCAGTCAAAAAAAAAAAAGGGCAGCTCACCATTTTCTACCCGACTCTTCGGGTGCGGCCCACTGAACGCCAGCAGCTTGCCAGGGACAATCCAGTTAAAGTCTCCATTTTCTACACGCTAACGAGAGATTGGGGGGGGGGGGGGGTAGTTTGGGA
>JAOXYF010000025.1:943506-981027 GCA_028565775.1 Sternarchorhynchus goeldii
CCCCCCCCCCCCCCCCCCAGACCATGTGTCTAGATCAATAGACATAAAAAAAAAAAAACCTTTTAGAGGACATACGTGGAGGAAGCAAAGTGGGAGAGTGCAAGTGCACATGTATACACGCTTAGGTAATGGCCTTTGAGACTCAGTAAAACCCTGCCTTTCTCAGAGGTGCGTCATATCAGATAAGGATTCGTCAGCTGTGCCAAGGTTTGGTTTAATCGGCTGAACCAGGTGCTCCACCATTCGATGGATGGATGAGCTCATGGGACAGTGCAGAATTAGATTCAGCAAGCTGTTCGTTTTCACTTTGTCTTGCTCCGATGGACAACTTTCAGTTCAGCATGGAGAACTCTGCGGGCAAGGTTTTCTTTGTAGGTTGCAATCGTGTTTTCGTTTTAAAAGGGAACTAATTTAAGACCAGGCACAGGGTTCAGATTAGAGCCCAGACTAAATATAGCCTGACAAAAAGGGTGTACATATCCCTCAGAGACTGACTTTGAGGAGTCTTTGCTTTGAAGGGCAACTGTCACCTAATTAGCTTAACAGTGGACACACAGTTACCCTTTCGCCTCTGTAGGAGGGCACGCATACTGCTTAGTGCCTGGCTGGCCTCAGCATCCGGCCAACACTCAATACACGGACAGTTTCGATACTGCAAGGGAATATGAGAAAGGGGAAAGCCTTTCAAATCCAAGTCAGCCTCTTTTCTAGACAAAGCAAAATTGCAAACACGTAAGAAGGCTGGCTTGCTAGCTTTTTCAGACGCATGTGGTGGGAGCGATGAATAGGTTTCACTCCAGTGGCTTTGGTCACGGACCCGTTTCCAAGAACGCCAAGCGCCGTCATCTCTGCGTTGTCATCAGTTGTCCCTCCCGCCGTTATCACCACAAGAACTTAGCTCAACCTGCCTGCCTTACCAGAGTGGCTTTTTATTAATCAAGCGCATGATGCATCCATTAGGCCATGGAGGTGAAATACTGTTGCGTGCTCATAAGCTCTGAGTGGGACAGAAGATCACCCTCGATGGAGGCCCTGCTTCCTGCATCAAAAAACTCATTTAATTCAAAATACCACTTTAGCTGCTCATAGCCTACACAAATTCTCACAAATGAGAAATACGGATTATAAAAATCACAATATAATCCAGAGAACTGCTCACTGTGGAGCCAAATAACAGAGCAGTCTGTGCAGACCTCAGCTGGAAATTCAACATACTCCAGTATCTCTGTTACAGATAAGCGCATGTTTGTGTCAGCTTGCTTATTTATACTGATCACAGACACACACAAAAAAAATTAAATGGTGCAAAGTTAAGGAATTTACAAATGCAAGCTGGAAATTTTTGGTAAATGTCTTTTCTTATGAGTTTTGGACAATGGCCTTTTTGAGGGACACAGGAGCACCATCTCCTATCCCACTTCTTCCCTCAGTCCTGTTTAGGAGTCATGCATATTTATGATGACTACACTGCCTCTCTCTTCCTCTTGCTCTCTCTACAGAGTGATCATTAACCATCCCAACACAAATCTTAAACTTGAACAAAGGTGACATCTGCTCGCGTCAAGATAATCCAGCAATAAAATGAAGAACACAAGTACGATGCACTCATAGGAGTTCACGCCGAACAACCGATCTCTGACTAAAGTGGACAAATAGCCTGTGAAACACTGACCCATGTTACGAAACTGTTCCATGATCTTACGAGCGTGACATTACATTACAACACTGCTGCTTAGTGGGCAGGGCAGCCGCTAAGCCACGCCCCCCGTGAGTCAAACAGTGGAGGTTTTTAATGTTACCGACAAAGAGAGACGCTGCTGAAGAGATACCATTCACACATGCTTGTGTGTGACTGGTACTTGGTGAGCAGAGGGGTCTTTATAGTGGAGGAGGCCTGGATGAATGGGCTCTGTGCACAAGGACACATTGAGCACGCCAGCAGTGTCAAGGACAGGGTGACTGTGGGCACACAATGTGGGGAACTATTAGGGCATTGGCCAGCCAGCTTCTCTGTCTGATGGACAGGGCAGAGGAGTGGGTGGGAGTTGGAACAGAGTTGAGACGGTGTCTCACACCAACACACCAAAAACTGAAGAACAAAGTGAATAAGCCTGCTTTTTTGTTGTTGTTGTTGTTGTATACTGTGGACAGCTGAGGGACAAAAGGAATCAGTTTCCTATGGTTTCACTTCCTAAAGAATGGAGAAGTCAGAAAAAGAAAGAGAAAAAAAGAAAATGGACAGAAAAAAAAAACCCAGACACAAGACTCAAAAGGCAGGACAGAGAAAGTTCATACTTACAGCATAGGCACCGACTAAGACAGCAGCGTTAGCCCTCTTGCGCTGCTCAAAGCTGGTGTAGTGCACAATCCTCTTTCTGGTCAGTGTGAAACACTGGAGGGTAACAACAGGCATAAAGTTTTACAAGTTATACACAAAGTTCACCATGTATTATAACAGCAGACAGTGCTTAAGCATTACAGAGAAAAAGTTCTAAAGAGCAATTAAAATGTACTGGTTGTGTTTAAACACGGCAGTTAATGAAACGGACACTTCACTGCAAACATAACGAATTATTAGCATTCGATACAATTGGTTAGGCGTTACAAAAAAGTGGCAACTCCCTGACAACACGGGAACGCCATCACCTCTAGGGGAGGGGAGGCGAGACTGAGGTATTAGCTTGTGGGCCAGGATGATGTGTTCTCCTGCTGACTGAGCGGAGTGTGCATCTGGAAGGCTTGCGGCGGACGCTGGAAAAAGCCCAGGCACCAGGCAGACGCGGCAGCATCTGCTCCTGCCGCTGCCGGAACCCTCAGGCCTGGAGGCAGGGGGGGGTCTAGCAGGTGTGGCTCAGAGCCACAGAGGCCGGGGCCACAGCTCACCTTGCGCGGCCCAAGCAGGGGGAACTGGATTGAGGGTGTCATGCGAGAAGCTGACAGGCAGAGGCGAAAGCTTGGGAATAATCCATGCCAAATTTGAACCGACAGGACCCTGAAGCGATTCTATCCTCTGCTGAGGCATGTGTGGCCGATAAATATGCAAGTGTGAAGAATTGAAAAGGAAAAAAAAAGGGATGGGAAAAGAAAATAGTATTTCAGAGGTAGATAGAATGACGATTTGATCCAGGGGTAGCCGGTCCTGGCAGAGACGGCCCTAAGGGATTAGCACTTGATCATTATTTGATCATGCTAGCATGGCATTATTAAATGTCTGTGATGAGAAGAAACCCATCACGCTACCGCAACTGACGGAATTGGACACTGTACCGAGTCAACAGAGAATACCGCGTCTGACCCCTCTCTTCTACTGAGAGGCAAGTTTAAGCATAAATATCAAGTTAAATAATCCTACAATATGCCATTTCACTGCAAAACAGGGCTTGAAGCATGGATCTGGGCGAGCGAAAAGACAGACAGGTCGTCAGAATGAATACAAACAAAGTCAAGCCAATGAAAACAGATGGAACGAATAAAAAAGTACTAGTCAAATTTAGCTGCGCTTATTAGCCTGTGCTTAAAACCACAACCAAAGCTCCGCTAAGCAAGGAGGGAAAACTGGCTCTTATCCAGCCATGTAAACACACCCACAGAACAGTAACGTACTAGGCTATAATTCTGTCAAATAGACCTTCACCTGAAAATAGTAAACACACTCCTTTCCTCTCTTCCACTTCCCTCCTTGTCTTGTCTACAACCCATGCAGTCACATACCAGCAAGGGTTCAGAAAGAATGCCGTCCCCATAGCGACACAGAGCAAATGGTACAAAAACAGGCGGTGGCAGACAGACGCGGTTGGGAGGGCAGGGTGCAGTGTGAGAGGCATTTAATAAGGAGAGCAAAAACAAACAAACAAAAAAAAAACAAAAAAACAGCCTCATGCTTGTGCTGAACATTACCTTCAACATTCCCATACATGAACACACAAGGTAACTACACCTGGCCAGCTTCAGAAACAAAACAAACACACACACACACACACACACACAGAGACAGAAGAGGGATTATTTCGACTTCTCCTTTTAGGTTCTCCACAAATAAAAGTGATTCGGTGGTTTAAAAGACACTAAGGGATCAGCACTCTCCTGAGCTTTGGGTTCCGTCCTCCATGATGACCTTCTCTTAAATTAGAGTAATTGCAAACTGAGGCCAAGAGAGTTAACCAATTATAAGTGTACTGACAGTTCATTTTTAGCTGGGCCTTGAGTTTGGCAAACACTCCAATTACTCAAAGATTTATGATAGATGTTCACAGAAAGTGACATGAAAAGGGATAAGAGCTTTAGGACAAGAGTGCTGATCTAGGATCAGATCCATCTGCACATACCTTCCAGTGGATTCTGTTTGTCTTGCATGTACGCTGCTGGAACACTAATTTCCTTTCTGGTGATTAATAGAGTGCCATCTCTTTTCCTTGATGACTGTGTGTGCCTATCGATGACCTACTCGCTTAACCATGAGGCCCCAAAGAGAGAGAAAGTATGAGAAATGGAGGTTTCAGAGATCTTGGGGAATGCGAGAGGAGTAATCAGAGTAAGGCCCTTCCACAATAGCAGCCATGGGACCCATTCCAGAGGCCCAGCACTTACCTCATGTACACCATCTTTCCTGAATCCCTGACATGGCTGATGACCATCCCCCACTCTGACTAAATGCGCCCAAACCAGCACTCAAGACAAGACGCCTAATCCTTCTCTGACAAATCCTTGGCAGACAAACAAGGGCAGTCAGGAGCTAAACGCCATGCTGTTGCCACACTGGAGAAGTGACAATCTCCAGCTCCAGCCAACCACTTCATCTTTAAAACACTATGGGGCAGTTCGCCCGTTTGCGCACACCGCTTACTGCCTCTGATCAGCAGAGACCTGACTAACACGCTGAGCAACATCAGGTACAGACTGGCCAACAAACATATGACCGAATCGTCCGAAATATCCAGAGGTTGCAAGCTGCCAAACAAATGATCGCATTCACATAAGCTGTTGGTTACTCAGACAGAGAAGCCGAGTCACCAGATGAAGTCCAGTCAAAGGGTGCAGAACAGGAACACTCGACCTTTTAATACCCAACACAAGTTAACACGCCATATAACTATATAGCAGGCATATAACAGTTGGCTAGAGCAGGACTCGGGATACAGGTGAGCGGAATCCCTCGACTTGCTGCTTTTGAGAAAATAGTAAAATTGTGATGAATGTGCGCAGCCTGAGCCAGAGGCTGCACAAATAGCTGAGCAATCGAGAGAATCTAAGCCAAGAGTGTCCTGCGGTCTCTGAGGACAGCGTCTCTGTCCAAACAAAAAGTGCCTTCACAGCTCTGAGACAGGTGAGTCAGAGGCTAAAAACAGACAGGCTTATGGTGCACTGGAGGGTGCACACCAACACATCTTTTACAGAGGAATTCATCCTGAATGAGCCCACATTGTCTTACAGTCACATACAAACTTCTTGGGTTTTCCCATGAAAGTGGGTGGTTTTGGACTAGTCTGAATAATAGCTCACATTTCATATCAAGGAAAATGGCAACATGTAAATTTGAATGCGAGAGATGTTACTATGAACACAATGAAGGAGTGTGAATGGAAAACCCACATTCGTTCTCTCGCCACATACTCTACATTCTTCTGAAAGCTGTTCGGTGACAAAGTGAAAAAGAGAATGCGTCACTCACCTTCAGCATTTTGTTGAGTTTACAGCAGTATCTGTACAGCATGGCAAGGTTGAGGGGCCCAAAGTCTGCATAAAAGCTAAAAAACAATAATAAAATAGAAAATCATAAAAATGCAACATTGAGGGATATGTTATGCTGCTTTGGGTATGAAAGAATGAATTCCACAGCCATTTAGAAACTATACCTCGATCCCTTACTTAAATTACAGGTGCCTGAAACCACAGTCCATGTATATGAACTTCATCAGCAGGAAATGTTGGTTAATTTTATTAAGTAAATTTGACGTAGTAGATAAAGAAAGAAAAAAAAAACCTTTTTTAATTCAACTAGTTAGGGACACAATTGACTACTCTTACGTAACAAATGGGTCCAAGTCAAAGCAACTTGTTGCCGCCTAGCTTTGGTTAAGAAGGTTGGGCGGGGGATCAGACTTACTTTTCGTATACAAACTCGTCATCCGTGCAGAAATAGTGTGTATTTACTGTACTCTTCGGTTTGCTTCTTAATGTGGCGAAATAAAGTCGATCTAGAAGAATAAACAGATGACCCTCAGCGAAATTTACATAACTATAATCTTCTAAACAAGTTAAAACGAGAACCTAGAGATACCCGTTTAAATCACCATAACATGGAACCCGTTCGTCCGTGTCTAGAGATATTTAAACACATAAAACATAATAGTTGCCCCTTAAAAACACCCTAATGAAGTAACTGCAAGTTCTTCAACTTGAAAGTTACTTATTTGTTACGATATAAGTGTTTATAATGTAGTTGCTCTCGTGCTGAAGGCAGAAGCACCCACCTAGTACATCAGTGAATCAAAGTTAAGACCAGAAAAAAAAACTTCTGGCACAAATGTTACAAACTTACCTTTAACAAATTCTATTAAATCGTTGTCATCGGCCATTTTAAACAAAGTTGAGAGTAAAGCAGCGTGTTTTATGTTGTCTAATGCCATCGGTAAAAAAAAAAAACGAAGTTGAGCCAAAGGAAATTAACTCGGCTCCGCTTGCGACCTGGTTTCCTTGCGCTGATGAACAGCTTTTCTAACCCACTAGTTCACAAATAAATCCATGTGAAAGTTAAGGGAAAGCTAAGAAAACTCAAAGTAAATGAAACCTTAATCCTTTTTTCCTCTTTACATTTGTGCACTCCTACTTAAAAGAAGAAATATAGTGCTACCTTGCTAGCATGCTGCATCTGGCAAACAGTAATGAATGGAGTTACTAGCTATGAGAGCAAACTAGCCTCGCGCACCACTACTGAACTCCACAGCCTGCTAAAATAATCAACGATACGTCACTTGAATATTTCAGTTCGAGTTCCATATCCCACATAAAGTGGGAAACAGGCTACAATAATGTCCTTCCGGTGATGGTCCAAAAAAAAACCCTCCGTCGCTGAAATAAATCCTTAACGCTTCAACAACAAACTAAGAAGAGAGAATTTACACCTTCCAGTCTCATCCACATTCATTAGGTAAAAATCTTTCCTCTTCCATGGTGTGTGCGCTAACGGAAGAAACATCTTAAAGAGATATCACATGGTAACCAGATGTCCAATCATCAAACGTAGGAACACTATTCGGGTTTGGTCTAAGCGACCAATTAAAAAATTGAAAACATTGCTGCAAGGTGAAATGTAAAGCCATGTACGTAATACGTAGGTGGCGCTGAAGTGATAGACTACTGTAGCTATGCCTACCACATAATCCTATGGGGCTGCTCTTAGTTCTCAAAGTATATATGAAAAAAAAAGATCGAGTTGCAGTTATTAGAAAGTAGTCTACGTTGAGCTATCACGCACATAAAAAGAGATAAAGGCTAACAGATGTAAGAAAACACCCAGCATATCGGAGCTAGTTTGTCTAGGGTACACTTTTCCATGTTTGTCTCCCTCTATTCTCTGTTGCACATAAAACCAAAACACAAGCGTGCAGATCACATATCATCTTCTTGTGCCAGGCGGTATTGTGTTTATCCAGGTCACCCACAAAAATAAGCGGTGAGAGTGACTGAACCGTGTGAAAGACTGATCCCTCAGCACTATATCAACAAAGTCACACAGGAGGCGAGGTCATACAGTGCATGCTGACAGGTGATGAAACTAGACTAATTATAGTTATACTGGTTTTATGTGTTAGTGCCAGATCGCACACTGATTGCAGAATGCTGGTTGATAATGTTTTTACAAGATACACGGATGGAAGTATGGATCAAATGTTATCACTGATCCTATTCAGTCATTCTGTGATTCATCATCGGTAATCTCAGTTTTTGTTGTATTTTTAATAATGGTATATGACTGAGTTCTTTAAAGGCTTTGATATGCAGTGCAAGAGTCCGGTGCCACAAGTGCTATCTTATCACGCGTAAGTGCAAGTGTAAACACACCTGGACTACAGCTGAACCTAGATGGACCTTACGTCTCCTACTGGCAGCACTCACGCTGATGTTTAAAAGATAAGATCTTTCCTACCTCCTATTAAGGAAATCCAGACTCCAGACACAGCTGTGGCTGCTTGACTCCACTCACTGTTCTCCTGGGTCCTCCAGGACACAGCGTCTGACATGCCTTCATGGAAGGTTGGCAGAACAAGTGGGCTTGCAAGACTCGTCACTCCTCACAATGTCCTATGCAATGTACAACTCCAGAGACAGGCTGTATTGTGGGCCGTGCTAACACACAGCCGCCTGTTGCGCCGTGGGTCTGCAGGCACACAGTGTACTATTGGAACAGAACAGTGGGGATTTGGCTCATGTGACTTGCTCAGGTTTCCACTCCTCGGCGATCGGGTTACAAGCCTGTCGAGGTACGAGTCTCAGGCTTCTTTGGGTTTCTTCAGCGATTGATTGGTTTCAATTGTTTCCTTTTTCTGCCACAGATAGAGACCAAGACCAACACTGCTGTGGCTGCCTTCCGTCACTGGCTTCGTGTTGCCCAGATGCTCAGCTTCTGATAGCACTTTAGTCTGCTGCCTTCTTTGTCAATACTAGCCTGTGTTGGCACTAACGCTAACAAAGATGACTTGATACTGTTGGCCTCTGACATCATGGAAAACAACAGCAGACATCCTAATCTATGCATTTCTGAGGGATAGACATTTAGTGCAAAAATACAAGTATGTACTTGGCTTAAGCAATAAAACATCAGTTAGGTCAAATCCGTTTTGCAGATAGTCACCACTTATAGGTTTTTTTTTCCTCAGAAGTATCCTTGGTGTAGTTGGACTTATCTTAATGTCACATCTCTTCAGGGTTGAGGTTTTGCAGCTTTAAAAATGTCAGTGTCATTTATTTGTGCTGATTTTGTCAGGGCAAAGCAAGATTAGAAGAATGCTGTGCAAGAGGCACTCATGTATTAGGTAAGCAAAATTACCCGAACCCTAGTGAAAATCAAGAAAAGTTATTCATGGGAAGTTTTCATATGCGCAATACTGGACCACTAAATTTAGCAAGCATTAGTATGACCAAGCAATTTGTGCTCATAAATTGTAAAACATTATACAAGATCTTTTTTGCATAGTTAAGGCATTACAGAATCACTTTAAGAGTAAATATAATTATATCTTGTGTTTAACAAAGTCCACAGGTCTCCTTAAAATTCTATTCACCATTTTATAGTTAGCTTTACTGGTACAGTCTCCAGTAGCATAGCAGAGCAGTCATACATATTTTTGCAAATACTAAAACAAAAATTCTTACATTAAAAAAACACATTAATCTTTGATGTTACTGTTCATAATTACAATGAAGCAATCTTATGTGGATTTTAATATTTCAGAAACTGATAGGACAGAAGTAAATTATGTATACTAATTTAATCTACATTTTATGTGCTTGATCCAGTAGTGAATGTCATAGTTATATACCCATACAACTGATGGAACTCCAAAACGTCCTGTTTCTTTGGAAACCTTGTGTATGTCCCTACATTCTTATAATATATAAAAACAAACAAAAAAACAGTTTGTTGTGTTTTCCTACACTGACTCTCTCTTGCTGACATGGCTTTTGCATCTACGTAGGTATTCGTAAACTCTGTCAACTGCAGTATTAGGACAACTTTAATGGAGACAACAAAGCAGTTGTGTAAATCAAGAGCATCTACTTAATGCTATAAATGTGACGGTAAACATAACAATCCTCTGTAAAATATCTAAAACCAACTGCTAGTGTGCAGCATTGAAAGCGTAGGGGAATTGTATCCCGTTATGTTTGCCATGCTCCCACAGTGCTCTGGGGGCACTCTCTCACCACTTTCAGGGACAGATGTACAGGACACCCTGGGACTCTGACCTGGCAGGACATTGAATGCAATGCAGAGACCACTCCCAGCAGCACCCACAGAGGATAGTCCTGCCTCAAACAATTGGGGATGCACCCTTCCCACACCCAAAAATTCCATGAATATTCATTCATTTCACAGAGGGGGTAAAAAACCCATTCTTTTTCTTCTCGCTATTGTCCTAGCATCTGCTGGGGGTAATTGTATTTGTCCAGAGCACAAAAGAGCTTAGCCTGCAGGCAAGTCTTAAGTTGCACTCTTCACAGCTGACACTTGTGAGCAATCACTACTGTTGTGTAAACTCTGAAGATAACATTTATTCATTTAATCGAGAAGACCACTTACTAAATGATTTAGTGAAGAAAATAAGCCCAAATGAACTGCATCCCAGAAGTTCTGGCACAACTGCTAGGATTAAATATGACTCTACTACCTAATACTGGTTTTACAGGTTCATGATGCAAGTTCTAAAGGTTAACTGAAAATATTAGAACAACCATAAAAGTAAAGTTTAAATACAAATATCCTTACCACTTTTATTGTGATTTGCGTTCTTCAAAAATATCTTAAAGCAAATAAACAAAAAATGTTATTGGTTCCTACAAAAAAAAAAAAACCAAACAAAAAAAACCCCAACAAAACCCCCCCCCCCCACCAATCAGGCCAATCACATCACCGCCCTTCTCATAAATAAGTAGTTAATACTACAAAGTAAACTTATGGATGCTACCACCATTTTAAAGGACTTCAAAAATGTCTTGCAAAGCTCTGCAAACCAAAAAAAATGGTGCTATTCATTCATTTCACATCAACTTAAATAACTTATTAAAAAAAAAGAAAGCAGCTACTTGATTTTTTTTTTGTTCAGGGACAGGAGACCATCCTTTCCTTTCCCCATGTACACATAGTGCACTATATTTAACAGTGACACATGAACATTCCTAGTTCCATGCAAATGATTAGCTGTAAACTTGTTCTGATTGTGGAAACAGGGACTTTATGAAAGGTTTCTTTAAGGCTTGTGTAGGTGCGGATATTGGTGAAAGCAAATCGGACAAATTGACAGCTACAGAGAAGATCATGGATAAACTTGCTGGTCAAATATTGCAGAGTGTCTAACAAACTATATTAAATAGTTTCCAAAGACAATGCTTCGTTACAGTGTAAGGCAATACCCTGAGTAACAAAAGTCTTTTGATAAATGATGGATATTAAAAAAAGAAATAAAGCAGACAAAGCGGAGTGACCCAGGGGTCAGTTCAAAGACCAAAGAAATCAATCTCTTGTTCCATGAAGAGGAAGTCAAGCTGTCCTTGGGCCAGCCAGCCAGTTACAGTAGTGTTTTTTTGCTACATGGTCTCTTGTTGCCTTCATCTGGGCGCCCCTCGCCTTGGCTGGAGATGGGCCAAGGAGAACTGTGCCCAGTCTTCACAGGTGGACGTTAGTGACACCAACACCCTGACACTCAATGATGTAGGTATCACTGTTGGCATGCTCATCATCTGCCTTGCGGATCACAAACTTTGCCTGCAAGGGGAAAATCAGTTAACAGCTGGAACCCTAAATGCATTTCACTTGAAAGTACATGTACTTTTCGTTCACTAAAAATGACTGGTAAAAACTGTGCGAACTCTAGTCTATTTTTTTCTCTTTAAAATGGAACTATGTGATAAGATATAACCGAGATGTTACCTTAGTGAGCTGCTCAGCGACATGGATGGCGGTCTTTGTGTGGAGAGTAATTGGGCCAGTGCGCATTCTTGATATGCCCTTGGCCAAGGCCATGAAAATAATCAGCTACACAGAGGAAAAATAAAAGCTTGCCCTCACAACAGAACCAAACTTGGCTGTTTTATTAGACAGAGGTGCATGTGTGCAACAATTATTTGGTTGTGTGTGCTTGTGCAGTCCTGACCTGGTCTTGCAAGAACTCATCCACACAGCCTTGGTGCCTAATGTTCCTCAGAAGCATTTCGGCAGCCTCTATGCCCACTTTATCTGCATACACACCTGGGAAATAAGAGAAAAAAAAAATTGAATATGGTCACTTACTCAGTTAAGTGCATTTATGTTACACCATCTCAGACATATCACTTTACTATTTTAAATCAATAAATAATTAATACAAACAAAAAAAGAAAATCAATACCAAAAATACTTTTTTGATTTTCAATTTGTACAATTTATACAAAAATGCAATTAATGAATAGATTAGTAGTAGTCTTCAACAAATTGCACTGCATTGTCACCTTTATTAAATCTCTCACCAGCTCTTTGAGCATATGAAGGATTTCTCTCTAAAGTGCTGCCAACTAGCGGCAAAACAACAAAAGTGCAGGAGGGAAGTAAATATAAGAGTAAAGTTAATTTGACTTAAAACGAAAGAAAAAAAACCAAAAAAAAAAAACCACTTGCCTTTCTTGCCAAGAGATGAGCCGGCAAATATACAGCCAGTAGAGGATTCTGCAATGATTCTGTGGGTAACAAGAACCAGAAACTGAGGTACATTCATTAAAACGTTACTGTGCATTTTACACAAAGTGATGAAGTGGTGGTGATTTGTATTTGGTTTTTACTCACATAATACCATTTCCATTACCGCAGGCCTTGTCTTTCTCTTGCAGAGACTGGATATTGATATAAAGGTCCTTAATCTCTTTTCGTATAGTGCGCACTGCCGCAGTGGACATGTCCTTCGCCAGCTAAACACAAGCGTCATTCAACCAGCATTTATCACTTGAGTCAAAACAAAACCGAGGCATAAAACAACCAAAACATGTTAAACAGCTTTAAACAGGCTGGCTGCACAGAGGAAAGAACACTTAGATTAATAATTCACTGTTAGTAGACCTACTAAAGTTGTGGGACAAGGTGATGCGCACAAATAACTGTAAATACAAAAGGCAGATCAGCTCTTAGACACATACCTTAAAAGGCAACACACCCGCTACAAAAGCCCGGCCATAGATCTTGGTGATGTTGCCTCTCTCCATCATACTGATGGGACCCAACTCCTTTACAGGGTTTACTTTGACAGCCACCTCTCCACCACCCTTTGGGTAGTAACCTCTGTGAGGGAAGGAGAAAACAAAAAAAAAATAAATGAATGAATTGAAACAAATTTGAAGCTTTGGTTTGAAATATCACAAAGTACATCAGCTCACCTAATGCTGCGCTAGTCAACACAAACGCTTACCTCATTCTTAAATCACAGTCAAAATGTACGCCAAATTTCTCTGCAATGGGCTTGAAGACCTGCAGGATATTTTGAAAGAGAGATTTAAGCACAATTTGCTTTTTTTTTTCTTCAAAAAAAAATCACATTTTAAGTAAATAAACAGACCACTATAAACTTAATCCTACAACAATAATGATAGATGATTATTACATGTTTGTTTCTAAAGCACGTCATTGTCGGCTTAATTTATGTCCTAAAAAGCTTATACCTTGATTGTGTAATCGATTTGTGGTGCCATCTCCGCGTTGGTGCCCCCTTTCAAGCAGAGCTCTGAAGGGCCATCGGCAAACAGAGCACAGGGCAACGAGACCTGCAGCAGAAGCCCAACACTCCTACAGAGCACAGACCATAGCCTATAGTTAACACAGCAACGCTACTTCTGTTTCAATGGTTTTAGAAACAGATCAAATATGTTTTCAAGCTTTAAACTCCAACCCGACGATACACTATGCTAGCTAATCCCCACCAACATCGGATATTTATAACCTATTGACATCTACATTGGAAGTAATTTACTATAGCTGGGTATTCTTGCAACACTCAACTTTGTGTGTAGTTTTACAATTGTACATGCCAGAAAAGATAAAATATTAACACTTAACTTGATGATCCAGCAAAAGTAATTTTTAATGTAATACAGTATATTTCACATCAAATGCTTTGTGCTTACCCTGCAGTATGGGTGTCTGCAATGTAATTTCCACATTTAATCTTTCTAGGAGTCAGTGCAATTTCTGTAGAGCCCACTGCAGCCCCCTCCAGACTCCCATCACACATGTCCCTGACCAGCTCCAACCCTGACAGATGCTGAGGCCTGACAAGGTTGCAGGGCAGAGAGAGGTGAATGGGGGAGGGATAACAATGGCAAAGATAACAGTGAGAATGTGGTGCTTCAAATTGTACATTTTCCAGTTATCAGTGTGTTTACAGCACCAGAATTACAAAAACGCGTTTCAGCTAAAAAACAAAACAAAACAAAAAAAACACATATCGTGGCATTTCGACAATAACAGGCAGCAACCGACTCTACCAGAGATCAGATGGGCAATATTTTCCTTTACTTACGAGAATGATGCCACGAAAAAAAGTTTCACAATTTGGCTAATATGTGTTTAGATAATATGTAGTAGAGCTAGCCATGTGCTAGTGCGAACTAACAAAGACCCCCATTCAACATGACAAGATCGTATCACAACCATGTTAGTGCTTCAAAGTGTGATGTAACAATTTGGACTAAAACAAAGCTTCATTTACCGATTACCAATCTAATTATGTAACTTTATTTGGCTTTGAGAGTAAAGTTGAATTCACGTATGGAGACTCCATTAACGAACTTCGCTTTGTTTCAGCATTCACTGTTGAGTTGGGGAGGGGTGACTGGCTTGATGATGTCTGTTTCGCATAACGCACAAAACACGCTAGGTCCTAATAAAATAAAGTTGTCTTTACAGAACACCATTCATATTACCTTAATCCTGGAGTGCTTCTACCGGCACGTATTTTGTTTATTTTGATAGACGCGCCTTGGATACAACTCAGCGCAGCAGACAGCCTTAGAATCTGTCCCCCCTAAAAGACAGAGAACAGAGGGCGGATTGCATTTAGCAGCCGGGTCATGGTTTCAGTGGTAAACACAATACTTAGCTAACAGTTGAGTTGGAAGTTACACTTCAAGCGTTTAAAGTAACTTAAGATACCTAGACAAACATGTTAGCTAAATAGTATATATTTAGTAAGAAATGCAGGCATAATACTTACTCCTTCCATTACACTTCCGTCCATTTCGAACGTTGTTGCGGCCATTTTTGAGAAACGCAAAAATTTACGAAAACTTATCGAAGATTTAACTCTATAATAACACACACTCCTTACAAAAGAAGATGCGCTAATCAGATAGCCTCGCTTTGGGAAATAGCCCAGCTTCGCTTACGTAGTCGCTAAAGTTAACTAGCTAGCTAGCTAAGTTAGCTAGCTAGCCAATATATGCCGGCGAACGGTTACAAACAATGCAGGGATAAGCGCGAACTTCCCAACACTTCCTGCTCACATACAAACTGGGAGCTGTATAAAGCCACAGTTGTCAAAACTGAGTGAAAGAGATTTCACTTTTGAATAAACAGAAAATAAACGAATAGGAACAATTTTTCATTCAATTCCTAATACGGACGAACAAGCTTCTTGCAACTAGTCTTGCCAGTCACACTGATAGAAAACAAGTGAGCATGCGCAGTTCTACTGGCATGACGTTTTCTGCGCATGGTTCGATACAATCTGGATACAAGTTAGGAAACTAGCAGACTGTACTTAGATAAGGAGTTTTGTTATTAAAGACCTTGCCATTGAATAAACATTTTATATCACGAGTATAAAATAGCACAAATGAAACATTCATTATTTAAAACGTTTATGGAATTTACTAATAACATTTAAAAAATTGTCATTCAAAGATTCGACCCAACATTTCTATTGTGATATCAGATCTAGTTTAGACTGGAATGCAAAATAATGAACATAGTATTTTTATGCCACAATAATAATCACATTTGACAATGATAATACTTGATCAAACGTGAAAAATATTTTAGGAATCTTAATGTCATGAACGAAAAGTCAGAAAACAGTGATGATATAGTGAAGAATATACATCAACAAACAATAAACAACATTACAACAATACATTTGTAAATTGTTTTTAAAACGCTGCCATTGTTCCTGTGATTAATTTAACGATGGTTTTCCATACGGTTTTCTCCATTAACAGCAACTTGTAAGTATCGAGTTTGGATGAATGAAGTTGTTACTAAATCTGTAGCCTATACAAAAGCAATCTAAGAGAATTATTTGGGGTATTTCTGCGATTGGTCAGTAAAATGGGGCGTAATCGTTTTGTCATAACCGGATGTATAAATATTTAGGAGAAACATGGCAGCGCTCATCACCGTGAGGGGTTCATTCTCGCTTATGAGACGCCTGGTGGGCTTGCATGACTTTTCATAATGCATTTTGCAGTTGCAATCATGTTACCAAAACGAGACAGGATTTATAAAGTTGCCTTTCGTCGGTGCGGACAGTTTAGCTAATTATAAAGCAGACCAAGCGAGTAAGCCGTCTAGCTAGCCATCCAGCCAAAGCTGATAAGCAGAGACCAAGCCAGGTAGCTTAGCCGATTAAGTTCACGACATTAGTTACCTCTTTGTTCCCGAAATATAGCTGACAAACAATACATCACGCCTTTACCTAGAGGTGTCATATAGTATTGGTCGTTTTCGTATAGTACTTGGTTGTTTGCAAATGTAAAGACATTAAAACTACATTGAGAAAACCGATTGTCCCCGAAATGAGCTCGCTAGCTACCTAGCTAGCCATTTGACTTTAGCTGTGTGGCGCCCGAGCCTCTCACGTAGCTAGCCAGCTATAGGGTCATATTACTACGTACTAGTACGTATTTAAATTAGCTATAGCACAGTCCTTCGTTATAACGAGTTGCAAATAATAAGAATTTAGCTAGATGCTCGACCTAGTTTTTTTGCGTTCTAGCTGAATGTGAAATTTGCTTCAAATCTGAATTACCGGCTGGGTTGAACCGAAACGTCTTTCACGAGCGTAACTGTAAATGCAGGGAATTTTAAACTTGTTTTGCATTGCGTTGTTGCAGGTCTCTGTGCAACGTCTGCAAAAATACTCCAAATATCATAGAGCACATTTGGTATACGCACCGTGTGCGTATTCTGGCAGTGCTTTGCGTCAGCATAGATATTTCCGAACTAGCTATGGTAAGTTTCCTGATTATAAAGCAATAATGACTGGGTTTACCTATACAACTCCTTGAATTTAATCTGGACGTTATCTGTTTTTAAAGTTGCAACAGGACCAATTATGCCGTTCAAACTCTCAGATATCGGGGAGGGGATTAGGGAGGTGACTGTTAAAGAATGGTAAGTTATTTTTCTAGTCTTGCTGAATAACAAAACTACACCAGCAGGGAGCAGCATTTATTATGGTTTTGATCGAGGAGTAAAATAACGCAGTGCAAGTCTAGTGACGTGATGTTTAAGTGCTTTAATTTCTTCCCTCTACTCAAGGTATGTGAAAGAAGGTGACAGAGTATCCCAGTTTGACAGCATCTGTGAAGTACAAAGTGACAAGGCCTCTGTTACCATCACTAGTCGCTATGATGGAGTCATCCGTAAACTCTACTATGATATTGATTCCATTGCCCTGGTGGGATCACCACTTGTTGACATTGAAACTGATGTAGACCAGGGTAAGCGTGCACCAAACAGTCACCACCAAAAAAGGTAAAATTACCTGAATAGAGATTGGGAAGTTGTATGCCTATAATTGTTTTGCAGTTCTGTCTCTGAGGTTTTAACATGAACCTGCCACGACTCTCCACCGCAACATCAAATATGCCACAATTTTTACACAGCTGTTGTGTGCATTTATCAAGCTAGTCATGAAAGAGGGGGCATAGTGTTTTAGATTCATTCAGTTCATAAATGATAGCCAATGTGGTGGTGGTCTTTCCTGCAGAGGTACCTCCAGAAGAGGATGTGATGGAAACTCCAGCTGTGTCTCAGGAGGAGCACACTCACCAGGAAATTAAAGGTCACAAGACTCAGGCCACACCAGCTGTGCGCCGTTTGGCCATGGAGAACAATGTGAGTGCCACAGACTGGTATAAGAAAGAGAGAAAAAACAAACTCACTCCAGCTTGCAGTTCATATGCCTCAGGTCAGCCACTCGCGTAATATCAAAAAAACTTTTGCCTGCTTACATGTTTTGTAGGAAAAACAAATTCAGTTTTATGGCTTGGTTCTATTCAGCATAGCATTTGTTCTCAGTATTTGGTTCTTGGCAATATTTGATGTGTTAAGAACAGAGGGCTTTAAAGTACAGATAATGTCTGGGTGGCAGGTTTGCTAAAGGTAAAATGGGAAGTAGCTGATCAAATTTGCAGAGGTGAAATCAGCAGTGGCTACATGCCAGCTGATGTGAGGCTGCTGATTCCTGACTCTTCAGCCCCAGAGGTCATCAGGTTTAACAGGGATAATAAAAGGAAGTCTTGGTTAATCTGTCAAAGAGGAACTTGGTCAAAAAAAAAAGATAAACCAAACTAAGTCTGTAAGGAAAATTTAGTAGAAGAGAATGCATTGTATTTTAACCATGTTTCGTGAAAGTTTTAAATGGTTTAATCTAAGTACAAGCACTTCATTTCCATTATTAATATCCCTCACCCCCTGTCAATCATTTCCTGTCAGATCAAACTAAGTGAAGTTATTGGAACTGGGAAGGACGGGCGCATTCTAAAAGAAGACATCCTCAACTTCCTAGCCAGCCAGACAGGTGCCATCTTACCTCCCAGCCCCTTCCAGGAGATACAGCCTCCACCTCCTGGGCCAGGGGCAGCTATGGCTCCTGCTGCCAAGCCAAAGAAGGCTCCCCCAAGTGCACCTACACCCATCACCACTCGGCCTGTGTTCACAGGGAAAGACCATACTGAGCCTCTTAAAGGTGAGACACCATGTAGTAATGTTGGAGGCCTAAAATCACACCCTTAAATTTGAATGCAACAACGCTGGGTAATTTACCATAGTTTTACTTGTGTGATATGTGATCTATGTTTATGTGTGTATGTATATGTATTGTGTGTGTGTGTGCGCGTGTGTGTATGTGTATATATATAAAATAAAATGTGTATATAATCTAACATTTTATTCTAAACAGGTTTTCATAAGGCCATGGTGAAGACCATGACGGCAGCTTTGAAGATCCCACACTTTGGCTACAAGGACGAAGTGGACCTAACACAGCTGGTGCGTCTTCGCTCAGAGCTGAAGGGAGCGGCCGAGTCTCGCGGGGTGAAGCTCAGCTACATGCCATTCTTCATCAAGGTAATGGAAAGGTTTTTTTCTGTAGTGCTCAGCATGGCCGACTCCAATGAAAGACATGCTGTGCAACTCACGTAAAAACCTTAATGATTCCGTTTCACAAATAGGCGGCTTCTCTTGGTCTTCTGCATTTTCCCATCCTGAATGCTTCTGTGGACGAAGCATGCCAGAACATCACCTACAAGGCGAGTTTTCTCCTGATACTTGGGATGAAATGTAAGATAGATGGCGTTCACTCATATTGTGTCTGTTGGCTTCATTCCTTTATTCAGGCTGCTCATAACATCGGATTGGCCATGGATACTCAACAGGGCCTACTGGTGCCTAATGTGAAGAACATTCAAATGCTCAGTGTTTTTGAAATTGCTGTGGAGCTCAATCGACTGCAGGCTTTAGGAGCGTCTGGGCAGCTAGGCACAGCAGACCTCACGGGGGGAACATTTACCCTCTCCAATATTGGCACAGTGAGTATGGACGAAGAGAGGGGGTATCAGAACACTTGGTTTATTATGCTCTCATAATCAAGTAATACTGTGTTAATAACAAAGGATTTTATTGCGGGGACAAAACTTGTTTGAAAAATCCTTTCTGATATTATAATTTTGCCTCCCACTAAATCTGCAATATCTGTTTCTGAAAGATTTTAATTACCGCTTACATGGTCTGCGCATTGTAATGGTTAAAGAACTCACTTATTTCACTCAGATTGGAGGTACCTATGCAAAGCCAGTGATCTTGCCACCTGAAGTTGCAATTGGCGCTCTTGGAAAAATACAGGTTTGTGGCACTTTGATCTTGGTGAGATAAGTATATGAAATGATGTATTTTTAATTGTGATTGTGAGATGCACATTGGACCTTTTTGCTCCTGCCAGGTGTTACCCCGGTTCAATGCAAAGGATGAGGTTGTAAAGGCACATATCATGAACGTAAGCTGGTCTGCAGATCACAGAATCATCGACGGTGCTACCATGAGTCGGTTCTCCAACCTATGGAGGTCCTATCTGGAGAACCCTGCCACCATGGTTCTTGATCTAAAATAGAAAGTCACTCAAACCAAGCTACTGGACACTGACTAGCAATTATGTAGTTGTCTTGATTGTTACTGAGCTGTTGTTTCTGCCCACCACTTCCAGTCTTTTTCCGTGGTCTTTCTAAAGGCATGGACGTTCGCACTAGCCAGGGACAATAACATCTTCAGCAGTGTGAAGCTAATACCCAGTTGGTAGTCTTCTATGGGTCGCTTGTTTGTGGTAAATAAAACACACGTGTATGAGTAAGAGATGACCATCTCATGGCTACCAACTGTGTGTGTGTGTGTGTGTGTGTGTGTGTGTGTGTGAGGATGTTTGCCTGTTACCAGTTAAGGCCCAGTTGTCTTCTCATTCTGCCTTAACAGATAATCCTAACACTCTTGTTTATAACTATGAATGTGGGGTTAATGGGTCCAGTGTAGCGACCAGTGTAGAGACCAGTGCCCCCTCTCTTGAACATTTTCAACCTGGAAGTTCTTGAATTTGCAGATTTAGCCATGTGACTTGCTCTACAATGGCGTTATTGCACAAAGGGTTTTAGTGTGTAAAAACCAACTGTGATTATGGGATGTGATAGGTAGTGAGGAAAATAGCATATAACTTCTATTCAGTTTGATTCAACTGTGTAAACCCTTTGTATTTCTTGAATGTATTATTACTTATTTTAAAGACAAAAATCTCAAGTATGGGTGGTAGAGTTTTAGGACTGATCGGTCATGCTGATATTGTGCAGTCATGGGCTTTGGGGAAAATACAAGAATACATAGGAAAGCACAGTTTATCCTTTTAGGACCTTTTGTGTGGATTTTGGTGGGAGAAACGTTTTAATAAATTATGCCATGATATGGCAACTAAATTGACTTGTTTTATTTTTTTTATTTAATTATGAAAGATTTTAAAAGTAAAAATGGTACAAAATGTTAAGTTAAAAGACAGACGTGGGGCTTAGCCGGCAGTAACGTGAGAAAGAACTGGGTCGCACCTATTTATGTGGCCATGCTTTTAAGACAGTATCTTTATCTCAGCCTAGTAGCTGTATTCATCGAGGTTCATTTTTTTTGGAAAATTATGATTTATGAGGGCTGTGTGTGTAGAAATACAGCTTAATCACTAGTGGAAATCAAAGATGAGTGCGCACAGAGAATATAACATCAAGAAACCTAAACGTGACTTCCAACAACGGCAGAACAACGAATTAATTGAACAAAAATACACCAGTTAAATTTCATTTAGTCACCGAAGATATACAAATCGATTCCCTAACGAGTATCTTGACGTAGTTATATACCAGTGGTTATTTAGCAATAGCAAAAGACCTATCCGACGCTATTAAAGAGGCAGCCAAAGTTCAACTTTACATTATCAACTTGTACGTCTTAGGCTGCCATCAGAGAAGCAGAGCTGAGGGACACATTTATGCAATAAAGTTTCAAAAATGATCTTTTGCCCATTACATTTTTCTAGCATACCAGGGCTAGACAACCGAACAATCTGCTGAAACACGCAATCATTTCAGACAACAATTATTTTAGCGCCCTCTAGTGATGAACTTCTGTTATAGAACCCATAAACACTGGAGATTAGCGAACAATATATGAACACTTGATTTTTTCAGAAATAATGTAATCTACTTTGATAAACATTTGAAGGATTTTTTGTAAGGGGTACACCAAAAACGTGATCATAATTAGAGAACAGCAATGACTGTAGCACAGAGAAAGATTACAAATTTTTCTGAAGGTTACAACAGTCAGTAATCAGTAGGAAGTGTACAGGCCTTCGCTTTGAATGACTTCAGAACATCTGCGGCCACAGGACATCACTAGTTTCTCACACCGGTCTGGTGTGAGTTTGGTCCAGTCTTCTTTCAGTCTCTTCTATAGTCCTGTGACCGTTGTGGGTTTCTTGGCCATAAATTTGTCACCAAGGATTTTCCAGAGGATTTCTATTGGGTTTACAACAGGACTCAGATGGCCATTTCATTGTTTCAATGTTTTCAGTTTCAAGGAACTGCTTTATCCATTTTGCTGTGTGACAGGGGGCATTGTCCTGCATGAAAATTGCTGGCTGATTGAGTGATGAACGCAGGAAGGAACCATATGTTGTTGAAGAAGGTTCTGATACACACTTGCATTCACTCTTGCATGTAGCTGTATGAGAGGGTCCAACTCCTGCTGCTGAAAACATTCCCCAAATCATGACACTTCCTCCTCCACCTTTCACTGACTTCTTTAGACACTTTGGGTTCAGTCTTTCCCTAGTTTGTCGACGAACATAATGTTTCCCATCAGACCCTAATGAATGAAACTTGCTTTCATCACTCTGGACCACTTCTCCTCTGTCTACACAACATACTCCTCAGCAAAGGTGAGTCTAGCTTTTTGATTCTTTCTGCTGATGAGGTTTGGTCACTGTAGAGTGGGCTTTACTTCCAAATGCTCTGAAATGTCGAGACACTGTCTGACAAGACAGATCCTTACCCTGTTCAATGCTAAACTGGCGAGTGATTCCAGCTGCAGTGTTGAACCGATTACCCATGGAAATTCTCTGCATTATCCTGCAGTCTCTTGCATTTGCCTTTCATGGACAACCAGCCTTCTTGGGGGACTTTAATGAGTTTGTGGAAAATTAGCAAATTATGGAAAATTGAGGAAATTAGCACCAGGTGCCAAATTAACACCAATAATTTGCAGGTACCTGAAAATGTTCTCTAATTTTGATCAGTGTTCTTTTTCAGTTATATCATTTAAGTTTTTTATGCTGTGCTTTAGAATATATACAATTTATGAAATCATCTTAAAATATTGCTATTTCATTCCTGTTAGGATAATTTCACATAGGACTACACAATGACCTTGGCATTTAGGAAATTGTGTGTTGTTCTCTAATTTTGATCTCCAGTGTATATATGTGATCTCGCCTTGATATTTCCACTGTCACGGAATATGGCTTCACCTAAAGATTTTGTGCAAAAGGTCCTAATTCTTCAGAAACCCTGTATTAATACACTACAATTTTTAAAGTTTTAAAATCAGACTTATATAACAGTATCTTAAATTGTATTTTCAGTTAGACTCCAAATAATTGAATCTATATTATTAATCATTTGTATTAAAATGTGATGACATTGTATCTTTTCCCTCCACAGAACATCCTCATTCCACTTAAATGCGTCAACAATATTAGTAGTATGTTAGTAATAATATTAACAAATGTATATTACTGAAGTGTTAGGGCTTTTAAATACTTTTTTGACTAAATATGAAAATAAGAATCCACTTATGTCCTATCCAGGTGATGAATGGACTGGGTTGATTGGCAGCAAGCAAAAGTAATATTTCTCTTTAAGACTGTATATGATGCTATGAGTTAAACTAAAATTCCTTATTCCATCTAAAGTTCTCATTCTCCAGCTAATTTGTATGTTTGTAAACAGAAATAACAAAATAATTTAGCAGCCCATAGCTTGCACAAGTTCAATTGCAGGTAATTATGGGAAGCTTAAATTAGTTCAGGGAGAGGAGATTTAGGCTGATGTGAACGTAATGATATTTTCTATCCTAAATACAGTAATACACTACAATGAATGTACAAAACTGAAAACCTTTTGGATATCACATACACTAAAGACCAATTGTTAATGTGCTCTGTTCCTGAGGGTAAATTTTTAAGGTATGTATCAGGAGACAGCTGTCCCTGGGCCAACTCCACCATGTGACCTCACTATTCCCAGTCCCTGGTCTAAATTTAGACCCTGTCCAGAGTTGTACTTCATGGGGGAAGACAGACAAGCACCCTCCGGATAATTACTCTTCAGTAAAAGGAACGATTTCTTTCAACACCCTGCAGAAATACTGGAATTGGTAAGGGAATTGTGATGCCAGTATAATTTTGGCCAGGCAGAGAGGGAACAATTGAGAGAACTGTGTCAAGAGACACATGAATTTTTGGACTGATGGGAGTCCTTTCACATGTCTCTAGAGCATTTAGTGTAAAGATGTATTTTTAACAGCTTTATTTGACACGATGTACAATATTTGTAATTACATTTATTTAATGTTGCCTTGGAAGTACACCATTCTTTCAGTTTCCTTCCAATTGCAATGTTTTCAGTAAGGAAAGCACACTCAGAGTGTCCGGAGCAGGTTACAAGATCTTGTTATTGCTGCTTTTCCATTTTGTTTGGTGCTCCTGGACTCCTTTCCACAGTGGCATGGTGTTTGTGTGAGTTAAGACAGTTAAGTCAGTGTGGGGGGTCACCATGACTGGGGTGACGGTATGTTTTGGGACGGTGAACTCCATCAAGGCTCTGTGGGAGACCCGGATAAAGAAGAGCAAAGAGGAGCAGAAGAAAGAGAAGGACCAGAAGGACAGAGCGGCCGTGGGGAGGTGGGTGGTGCTCAGTGCTAAAACACGCTGCTGGTTTTCTACTGTTGTCTGTTATAGCAAGATTTCTGATTTCCTGCCTTTGACAAATCGCTCAAGAGTCAACCATTGGAACACCATAATTTTTCAGAGATGTGGGTTCCACAGAAATGGGCACTCTGGTCTGTACAAGCCAAAGGTGACATTGAAAACTTTAGCTAGTGATTATATAAATCCAGACTGGTTTGCACTGTGTCTTTGGTACAGGTTGACAGGGGCTTGGGAAGACAGAATCACCTTGACCAAGTTGAAGGAAAAACTGGTGACAGAGGATGGGAGGGTCATCCTACGCATTGAAAATGAGGAATGGAAGGTGCTTCCTTTTATAACCCTGAAACCCTGGAGCCCTGAAATTCATGTCTTTGTGCCTCATTGCATTGCCTGTGTAGAGGTTTATGGATGTGGTGTTGCAGACTCTTCCTGCAGTGTTGGTTCAGCTCTCTCAGATTCAGGAGTGGCAGCTTCACCGTACAGGGCTTCAGAAGATCCCACGTTTCATCTCCAGCTTCCAAAGCCTTATTGTCCTAGACCTTTCCCGCAACGCTATTACAGAAATTCCTCAAGAAATTGGTTAGTATGCGGTACTGAATTTTGTACACGTTTGTTTTCAATTACATTCATGAAAGATACTATATGGTCTTCTTATCAGGTAAACTATCTCGATTACGAGAATTGCTTGTGAGTTATAACAGACTGAGTTGTCTTCCTGATGAGCTGGGCAACTGTGACAGTCTGGAAAAGTTGGAACTGGCAATGAACCGGGATCTGGATGACCTTCCTAAGAAGGTAAAACAAACTTCTGTGCAGCAGACAAGTGCTCTTAACTGCCTGAGCTTTCTTTAATGTGAGAACAAAATATTTTCTATGGTAAATATAGAATGACCACTAAACCAGGTGACTTACATAATCTTTCTCTAGAATTTAATCGTGATATGGTTTGAATGAAATGTTTCTCATTTTGACACCAGCACTGTTGCTATTCAACATATGTGCAACAGCATTTTTAGATTTATCTACATAGATACTGATCTTGAGAGTTTGACTTTGCTCAGGGAAATCTATTGTTTCTTCAGCTCAGCAGTCTTAAGAAACTGTACCACTTGGACCTCTCCATGAACCAGTTCACCACTATCCCTGAATGTGTTGTGAGCCTTCCTGCTCTGGAGTGGCTGGACATGGGTGGGAACAGGCTGGAGAGTTTGCCTGATGACATCCACAGGTATGCTGTCAAGCTAAATGAATTCGCACTTAAACCAATCCAGGCCTGCTCCTGGGCTTTGGTTTCCGTGGTCAGATCACTTCTAACAAGTTTAACACCAGTAATACCTACTGAATATCAGAGTCAGGTGTGCCAGAACTAAAACTCTGCAGGCAGGCGTACCGCAACAATGGGACCCTTAACTTACCAGTTTGTCTCACATATACTCCTGATGCATTAACCTACCCCAAGACTTGCTTTGTCCATTTCCACAGTGATCACAGAATCAGTCATCACCAATGTATGTCTCGTGTCGATTTGGACACCCAACATGACTTCCTTCAAATCTGGCCAGTCTTCATGCTCATCAGCACAATCATTCAAACATTTCAGTTCCTCCCCTGAAGAGGTGTTTCTGTCTTATATAGACTACAGAAAACCTTCTTTCCCATGTCATTGTTAATGCATAAAACAGTTTTTCTATGATAATGCCATCTTGCACTATTTGTAATCCTGTATGTGATATTTATCTGCTTGCTGAATTCTGTACACCTACACTTTTTATGTACAAGTCTACATAAGGATGTTTGCCCATGTGACAGTACGTATGCATGGAAGATTTAATTCTGTTGTTAAGGGAAAAAAATTATGTACAAACATACTTAACCCTTATTCTGAATAAAGGGACACTAAAGGGATTTTTGTTGATTTTTTAATTCAATGACTGATCTAGAATGGAGAAGTTGCACACTCTTTGGCTCCAGAGAAATGAGCTGGAGTACCTGCCAGACAACATCAGTCGCATGAACAACCTGGACACACTGGTGCTCAGCCGGAACAAGCTAAGAGACATTCCTCCACTGATGGAGGGCATGACAAATCTCAGGTAACGCAGTCTCCTACTTGCTTTTCTTAAACAGTTTAGTTTGTGTTTATATGTGTGCATTATTTATTATGAAGCTTGCTATGAGCAAAGCAAATCCAATGAACAGAACTACGTAAAATAACCTAAGTGAAAACAACGTCTGTATATGTACAGAAACTACTTTTTTTTTTAATTGAATTTAAAAAGAACCTTTTCTTCAACTTTTGCTCTGTGTGGGTCTGGGCAGGTTCGTCAACTTCAGGGACAACCCGCTGACCTATGATGTGACGCTGCCTGAAGCGAGAGGAGACGTGGCTGAGGAAGAGGACGACAGGGAAATGTTTGGTCGAGAGTTCATGCACCACTACATCCACGAGGCCCGCAAAAGAGGTTATGCCATTCTCAATGTGCACCGTGCCCATAAACTCTGAACAGTTTTTTATAGAAAAGAAACAACAATAAAAATACTACTAAAGCCAAGCATTTAATGACCTGCTTTCAATCTATAATTTGTTTCAGGAATCCAGAGTTATACTTCAGTGCTTAATGTGCCACTGGAAGAAGTGTTAGAGATGCCGTCGTCGCTGTGATTCAGTCCTGCATGGCGGTCACTGCCTGCTCTGCCATGTTCCATCCAGTCGCCTGGCCTGATCCAGTCTTGCATGCCCTGTAAAGACGATTCTGTATTTTGCCTCTCTAGCCAGTGGACTAGAGGGTGCCGTTTTGCTATTTGCGCTGTTGGTCAGCTGTTTACTGCATCAGCCATTGAGAGTGTGTCCAAAGTTTATGTCGAAGGAGCTTAATAAGGTGAAAAATTGGGTGGGGGGAAAAAAAGAGCTGAAAAAATTAATACTTGTTATTTTCTGTATGCGGTCAGTTCCCAGGGTTCAACATCGGGACTTTAGATAGGAACAGCAGTCAGAAGCACATTCTCCAAGGACACATCTCTGCTGGTGTAGTATCTAAGGCTGGGCTTGAAGCCTTTTTTCTCAAGGTAGTGCAGCCTGCCATGGTCGATGAGCATTTTGCACAGGCGTCCTATGTGTTCCCTCTCCTCTGCTGACACAGCGCTGCAGCGTTAAAACAGTTATCACCAAGGGGACAATGGCTGCAAGAAGTCAATGCATAGTATACTGGATCCAATTACTCAGCACTCACCTGTTGAGGTTTTCTGGTATGGTTCCATAACTATCTTCATGTTCTGCATCTTCTTCTTCATCTGCTGTCCTCGCGGCGTCTTGCCCTGATTTCTCTGGAGTGCGCCCGACTCTGCTCATGCCACAGGTGGCCCAGCTGGACATGCGCTGGAAGGCAGCGAACTCCCGAGGTCCGAGGCCTCGTTCCCTGAAGAAGTCCTTACCCACGTAATGCCTCCAGTCACAACGATGATGGCAGCAGAGGGCGATGGAAAGCCCAGACACCACAAGCTCTCCCTGTGGTCCAGCCTCTCCGGCGAGGGGAGGGTACGCCCTGTCCTCCTCTGCCCCATTACTCAGCCTTATACGCTTGGTAGGTGGTTGTTCATCTTGATTTTTGATGCTGGTCTCAAATAAGCACCTTAGGGCCAAGTCTGTGATGAAGAACATAGAGAGATGTGATAAGGGCACATAAGAAACAAAGTATATATATATATATATATATATATATATATATATATATCATAATGTCCAAATGAATGGCTGTTTAAAGTGTTGTTTTCAACTTACCGGTTGCTGCACCACATACATGCTTGCCTACCGCAACGACTGGAATCCTCTTTTCTCTCAGAAATGGCACTCTCCCTGCAGGAGATTACAGAACAGGAAAACAGCAGCACAGATCACATCCCTTCCCCCTTTAGAGTCACAACATGTAAATAAATGTCAGCCATTACAATTTGGCATGTGTGGATGAAAGTTTAAAAAAAAAAAAAAAAAAAAAAAGTCTTGGCACTTACTTAAATCAAGATGCTGAATATCCACCTGTAGCCTATCAAATGTGGAATCTGTGTTTTTGTGTTTGCCATCTACCTTAACAAACGAGAAAATGGCATTTTAACAAGAAAGCCACACAGAGAGGATTGAGCTTCATACAATGTTATTATTTCTTATTACTGTAATTATTACTAATTATTATTATTAAAAACACATACCTTAAACCGAGTGCTAGACCTTTCCACTAGCAGAAAATGAACATTCTCAGCATTTTGAAGGGCAACGTGTATCCAGTGGGAAAGTTTCCCCTTGCCAGCCCCAAACTCAATGTAACACCTGCCAGGGGCGAGCAGCTCTAGAGCCTCCATGTGGCCCAGGATTGATGCCTGTTTGAGAAAAGATACTTGAGAGTCACATATGGAGGTACAATTTTTTAAAGACTGAATTTTCTCATAATTCTTATCTTCACCTGTTGCTTGAGGTGTTTAAACGCAAAGTTTCCATTCTTTGGATCGTTAAGAGCTTCATGTAGGGCCGGGTGAGAAAGAATGCCATTGTGAAGTTTGGTATTTAATCCTGAGAAAGCGTGTAAATGAGACGATGAAACAACACAAGTTGTGTATAAAACATTCCTGTTATCTGATGCTCAGTTATACTGATCATCTGAAAAAGATTCCTCTTTAAGTAGCTTATGGTCAAGTTTTATTTACCAACAATTTATTACACTGTTCAGTAAGACAATGGTTGAGGATTTTCCAGTCTCTTCATTAATACGATACCATCATTTGTGCATCAGGTTACATATAACGTGTACTACAGGCATTCAAAAATCTGGCCTCAAGGGTTCCTTTATTAAAAAAAAAAACAGAGCACAAAATAATCACATGGACTGACTGTGTACCCTGCAATGCAGTCTTGATTTTCTCAATAAGACCATCCAACTCCTCTTTAGTTCGAGCAGCAATGGAAACCTTCAGTGGATAACATGTATACATGTCAGATTTCTATGACATACTGTGTAAAAAGATGTGTTTACATGGCTTGTGTGTAGCCTTCATGTTAAAATGGTCTGTCGTGTGTACTGGGCATAATCACCTCATCTTCAATGTTTTCCTCTTCTTTTAAGGACCCAGCATTGATATCTTTTACGAAATAAATCTGAAGAGCCAGTTAGACAAGATTAAGACACCCGACACCCTAAAACGTTACCAGAAAAGATAAAAAACGGTTAAAGACAAAAATACTCACTGGTTTGGGCTTCTCTTTGGAGTTGCATTTTTTCATGTGCTTGGCCAAGCTATCTTCAAATACAGTGCTGTCCCAAGACAAAAGATTTTCATACATAACAGCATTGCAAAACTGATGGACAACTTAATTCAACTGCAGTTCACATCTTCACAAAATTACCATATCCCCATTTGGTTTGACCTTACTGTTTTGGGTCCAGAGGGCAAGGTATCCTTTTTCTTTCACTATTGTGGTCCTACAAGACAAAGAGGTCCGACTAAGCAAATACGCGAAAAGGAAGCGGTTAGTTGAAGCAACGTTGACATATTTCATTAACTGCAGTTAGACGGCGATATGTAACTTGACAGCTAACTGTTCACTGTCAGCAATGAGAACTTGGACAGAGCAGATGCGTTAAAAGCGTTAAAACGTACTGCATGTGCATGTTCGCCACAAAATGTTTTTCCATTCCCAACGATCATTTTGCAGTAACGTTTCTTTTTCACAACATAAAACGCACATCTTCCAGGTAAAGGAGATGACACGCCGTCGCATACTATTTCCGCCATGTTGGTTAACGCTTACTTGAGTCCGTTTTCAAAATAAAAAGCTCAAAGCTTCCGCCAAGCATTAGTGCTGAATTCAGCTAAAGAATAAATAGAGGGATTGGAACTAAAGGTTCGTAAGTAATATCTGACAAATTTTACAGAGTTTGGGGTTGGCTCAGCAGAAATACATTTCTGTTCGGTTTATTCTTATTAACAGGTTTTATAAACACGTTAGGTATGAATTTTGTTTATATGGATTTGCCGTAGGATATCACAGTTTTACGAATTATTCATAGTAATACAATGCCCATATGTCACAAAAGGGAAATTAAAAAATGTTAAAATCGATTTAAACGAGCTATAATTTTGAAGGCTTTGAAGGCTATATATATAAATATATATAATATATTGTTATATTGTAAACAATATATATATAATATAAGCCAGTGTCACTTACGCCTCTCTTTCCAAGCCTTCAAAATTATAGCTCGTTTAAATCGATTTAATTTTTTTTTATTTACCTTTTGTGACATGTGGGCATTGTAGTACTATGAATAATTCGTACAACTGTGATATCCTACGGAAAATATAGACCTATGCACGTTAACTATGTTCTGAAAAATTCCTGGAGCGGCTAGTTGGTTAGTTGGTATATTTAATGTACGTTTGACATTTTTACATCTGCTTTTATTGTGCTTGCTTTTTCAAAACCCGGAAATTAGTTTTACCTCTGTTGACATTGGTCAGCTGAGAAGGTGTTGGGTCTGCTGTTTGGTTATTTTGTTTTGATCTAATTTCCCCTCTTGTGAAAAACATGTGACAAACTGCCCAACTCATATTACAAAACGGTGTCAACCGTATATGTAGAGAGATCAACCAAGAACGAGTCCTTGCATGTGTTGCTTATGATGTGTCAACAGGAAGAATGCAAGACTTAGAAAATCACACGCTTGTCTTCTATTTCTTGGTAACTTAAGGAAACCCTTTTCTAACGTTCACTTTCCGTCTTCAGTCTCAACGCTAAGTCATGATACAATTTCAAAAAATCCAAAGGCGGGTTAAAACATAATATTCCGGTAAGTTGACAACACAGTGTTGGGTAACAGCAAAATGTTTCAGTAAAGTTGTATCATGCTTCTTTTTTATAGTATTTTCTGCTGACTTATGCTATAGGGTACACCCAAACTTTTTGGTGAATAGTTTTATTTTGCTGTGTTTTCACCCGGTAGCCTGTAACCTAAAGAATAGTTCGTCTGTATTATATAATGTACCTTTAATAGGTGACCCACGTTTTCATAATAAAGTACCTTTTTTCTAGACTATATGTTGTTGGTTATTGACAAAGGTTTTAACCTCATGAATCCCTGGGAATATACTGATATAGGTAACCTACAGGTTTATAACTAAGCTTTTAAATACTTGTCATGAAACCGGGCATTTCTAGAGGTTACTGTTACAAAAAAATGAGGTAAGATTCTTGGCAGTCATCAGGAAGGTTCAAAGTGTTACAAAAATAGACAGTGAAGGTAATGAAAGAAATGACTTCACTATACTAGTTACAAAATAGTGTTGTGAAGATGAAGATTGGGGGTAATTGTGACGAAGACTAAGCATACAAATTTACAGTTTTATGGAGGACTAAAATATATATCTGCACAAAGAGGCTTTGTTGTGCTCAGTCGGTATTTTTGGAACTTTCAGAAAGTACAGTTTTCGAGCTGTTCCTTCATTCATTCACCTGAAGTAGCTTCAGAGTCTCTGTGTGTCCCAGGATTGAGGCCTGGTCGAGGAATATCACATGACACTCAAATCTCGCTCATTTTTGTATTTTTGTAACCCTGGGTTTTATGATTTTGCTGATTTTCACATGTTGCTTGAGGTCTTTGAAGGAAAAGCAGCCAGGTTTACTCTGAGCTTTTGTGTAGAGCTGGATGAGAAAGAATACTGCTGTTTGGTATTTAAACCAAAGAAAGAGTGTAAATGAAATGATAAAAGTATAATCAAGTGATGTGTATTAAATATACCTGTTATTTAAAGTATGTTCTGTGGACCCATTGAAAAAGATCCATCTTCAAGTAGCATATTGCCAAAAAAAGTCCTGATTTACCAATGCATTTATTACACTGTTCAGTCAGACAGTGACTGAGATGTTTCTGGTCTGATTGTGCGTTTGATCATTTGTGCATCAAATTAATTTAGATGTGCTACAGGGTTTCATAAACATTATTCTTGAGAATTCTTTTCACAAAGGATATTTGGTTGCTTCACCAGTCATTGCTAGTCAGAACAAGTTGTATGAAGTGTAGTGAAGGATGGTCGATACTAGAGGGTAGTGCAAGCATATTTCCACTATAGCTAAGCTTATTCTTTGTGTTTAAGTCATAGAATTGACATTTGGAGTTTTCGTATTTGTATCCTTACTGGATGCCTTTTAAATTTCTGCAAATCCAGCTCTGGTTCAGACCTAGATTTGTTCTTAATAGTACTACATATTTTCAATGGAGCCACTGTGCCACTTGGAAGGCAGCCCACAAACATTCCTGTTTCTCAAAGTGAGCCATATGAGATAAGTGTGCTACTAATATGGTTAGTGTTATACAAAAGAGAGAGAGCGAGAGAGAGATCTTCGGTCATTTATCTTATGGGGAAAAAAGTTGAAAAATTTAACCTGTTTGACTGGTCTGCTAGCTGTGTCATGCTATTCACTGCCTTAATTGTTTTAGAGACTAATCACTACCTCTACAGATTTACACTTACCGGCCATTTTATTAGGTACACCTTGCTAGTACCGGGTTGGAACCCCTTTTGCCTTCAGAACTGCCTTAATTCTTCGTGGCATAGATTCAACAAGGTACTGGAAACATTCCTCAGAGAGTCTGGTCCATATTGACATGATAGCATCACACAGTAGCTGCAGATTTGTCGGCTGCACATCCATGATGAGAATTTCCCACCACATCCCAAAGGTGCTCTATTGGATTGAGATCTGGTGACTGTGGAGGCCATTCTAGTACAGTGAATTCATTGTCGTGTTCAAGAAACCAGTCTGAGTTTATTCGTGCTTTATGACATGGCGCGATATCCTGCTAGAAGTAGCCATCAGAAGATGGGTACACTGTGGTCATAAAGGGATGGACATGGTCAGCAACAATACTCAGGTAGGCTGTGGCGTTGACACGATGCTCAGTTGATACTAATGGGCCCAAAGTGTGCCAGGAAAATACCCCCCACACCATTGCACCACCACCAGCCTGAATCGTTGATACAAGGCAGGATGGATCCATGCTTTACGCCAAAGTCTGACCCCTCCATCCGAATGTCGCAGCAGAAATCGAGACTCATCAGACCAGGCAACGTTTTTCCAATCTTCTATTGTCCAAATTTGGTGAGCTTGTGTGAATTGTAGCACAAGTTGAAGCTCAGTTTCCTGTTCTTAGCTGACAGGAGTGGCTCCTGGTGTGGTCTTCTGCTGCTGTAGCCCATCCGCCTCAAGGTTCGACGTGTTGTGTGTTCAGAGATGCTCTTCTGCATGCCTCGGTTGTAACGACTGGTTATTTGAGTTACTGTTGCCGTTCTATCAGCTCGAACCAGTCTGGCCATTCTCCTCTGACCTCTGGCATCAACAAGGCATTTGCGCCCACAGAACTGCTGCTCACTGGATATTTTCTCTCTTTCGGACCATTCTCTGTAAACACTAGAGATGGTTGTACGTGAAAATCCCAGTAGATCAGCATTTTCTGAAATACTCAGACCAGCCCGTATGGCACCAACAACCATGCCACGTTCAAAGTCACTTAAATCACCTTTCTTCCCCATTCTGACGTTCAGAGTTCCTTTCTCCGAACCCAGCTCCTGAAAAACAACCCCACACCATAATCCCCCCCTCTACCAAACTTTACACTTGGCACAATGCAATCAGACAAGTACCGTTCTCCTGGCAACTGCCAAACCCAGACTCGTCCATCAGATTCCCAGATGGAGAAGCGTGATTCGTCACTCCAGAGAACGCGCCTCCACTGTTCTAGAGTCCAGTGGCGGCGTGCTTTACACCACTGCATCCGGCGCTTTGCATTGCACTTGGAGATGTATGGCTTGGATGCAGCTGCTCGACTATGGAAACCCATTCCATGAAGCTCTCTGCGCACTGTACTTGAGCTAATCTGAAGGCCACATGAAGTTTGGATGTCTGTAGTGACTGACTCTGCAGAAAGCTGGCGACCTCTTCACACTATGCGCTTCAGCATCCGCTGACCCTGCTCTGTCAGTTTACGTGGCCTACATCTTCGTGGCTGAGTTGCTGTTGTTCCCATGCTGTTGTTTTCTTATAATACAGCTGACAGTTGACTGTGGAATATTTAGGGGCGAGAAAATTTCACGACTGGATTTGTTGCACAGGTCGCATCCTATCACAGTTTCACGCTGAAATTCACTGAGCTCCTGAGAGCGACCCATTCTTTCACAAATGTTTGTAAAAACAGTCTGCATGCCTAGGTGCTTAATTTTATACACCTGTAACCATAGAAGTGATTGAAACACCTGATTCCGATAATTTGGTTGGGTGAGCGAATACTATATAGTGTATATTGATATATATATATAATACTTATTGAAATAAGTATTTTCAGGCAGTGCAACATCAGGGAAACTTTCTATACTCATTATCTTTGGTGTTATTTAAGTTAGTCTGCGCGCATCTAACATTTCTTCTTTTAACCTTAAAGTAATGGAAGAGTTGGATCCCGAGGAGCATTTCCTCCGGGATGCCAGAAATGGAAACTTGGAAGGGATTCAGAAACTTTTAATGTCCAAAATAAAGGAAGAAACAAAAATTGACATCAATTGTAAAGGTATGTTGTATGGTGTTTTGTATATTGTTTTGTTGTTTTTCCATGTTCCAGTATGTTAAGTGTAATCACCTTATTGTATTAATTATTTAGCTCATCTGAGATAAATGGATAGTAAATGTCCATAAGATATATGTTATAAGATATACATAATATCTTATAACATTATATGATTATTATATCTTATAACATTATATGATATATATATAATCATATAGTCATCATATAGTCATCATAAAACTATCTTTATTTCAGGCAAGAGCAGGTCAAATTGTGGTTGGGCTCCTCTTCACCTAGCCTGCTACTTTGGGCACAAAGATGTCGTAGAAGAATTGTTGAAGGTAAATGCCATTTGGCTTAGCAGCTCATGTTTTTACCTGAATAGGAAAATACCTGAATGGTGTAACTATGTGGTAAAAGTTTTACTGAATTCCTTCTTCAGGCTGGAGCAGATGCAAATCTGACAAACAATGTTGGAGACACACCGCTCCATAAAGCAGCCTTCACAGGAAGAAAGGTACCACACATTCCATTCAGATCTGTGCTACTTTAGGGTCTAGATTCAGTACTATTTCCCTGTGGAGACGCAGTATTGTTTGGTTGCACAAAGTCAGGAGGTGTTTCAGCAGTAATGATTATAAACAAAAGCAGATGCAGCTGCAACATTACTTTTCTTGTGGCTGTGTCCCTGATGTAATATGGCATGATCTTCTTGTAGCTAATATTTGTTCATACCAATCACTCTGTGTAGGAAGTAGTCATGCTGCTTCTTCAGTATGATGCTTGTCCTTCAGTCATTAATGGAACAGCGCAGATTCCTAAAGACATTACCCACAATGTGGAGATCAGAAGCATGTTGGAAGGTAAGCAGCCTTCTCAATTTTAGAGTACATCAAACCGTTAAACCCTTAAACTTTTTAGTTATTAAGCTAAGTTACCATTTGAATTATTCAGTAGCTACAATGAAATTAACATGAAAGGTGTGTACAAGTCTGAGGAATAGTGATTTTATTTCCTTTTTTTTTTTTTAAGATCCATGACTTTGCATCTAGATCGGTTTTCTCACTGATATGTTTGCTTGCTCGCTTGTTTGTTTTTGCTATGCCAGCCGCTGAGAGGACTGAGGAGAGGAAATTTGAGGAGAAGCTGTTAGAAGCAGCACGAGAGGGAGCCACAACCACCCTCTTAAAACTGGTACCACTCTCACCGACATGCTGATTTTTTAAAATCAATTTACATTTGTCTTCGCAGGCTTTTTTTGTCCCTGTGTATAAGTTCACGAGAAGGTTGATTTTTGTATTTGTTTAGTCTTATTATATTTATGCCTAATTCTTGCTTAAAACAAGCTGATAATTAATGGAACATGCAGGAATAAAGGTGGAACAAAGTTCAAGTCTCAAACTGAAGAGTTAATAAAACTAATGCAGTATCTTTGTAAATACATTTGCTATTTTAAAATTCTTAAGGCCAAAGTGTCTGTTGATCACGACTGGAGTCTGATTGCTGATTCCAGTCTGATTGCTGATTTGCCTGATCTGTGGCATCTTTTTTTATTCCCTTGTTGTAGCTGAACAGGCCAAAACCTCCCAGTATCAACTGCACTGATCTCCTGGGCAACACACCTCTGCACTGTGCTGCTTACAGGGGTCAGAAACAGTGTGCAGTGCATCTCCTCCATAATGGCGCCAACCCCAACATCAGGAACAAGAATGGTAACAGAACACCATCAGCCACAGAGCAGTCAAGTTATTACAGTACTCTAGAACAAACACGAAAACATTTTTTTTAAAAACTGAAATAATTTATAAAAATTAAATTTGGATAAAAAATACTAATAACCATTGAGCCATCTGAAATGTTATTTAATTATTATTAATTTATTAGGTTTTGCTATTAAATGATAGTGGTATTTTCAATTTGTGAAGAATAAGGGTTAATAAACATTCTGGTATATCCTGTTGTATTACAGGCTACAAATTTGGATACTGTTCTATAGGTACTAAACCTAAACTATATAAAAGTTTAAAAAAAATGTTGTTTCATGCTGCACCATTGTGTTATTTACTTACACTTTTAAATGGATGTTGTAATGTGCGACGTAAGAGTGTAATCAGGAATGAGAATGTCTTTAGTTTCCTGCTTCACTCTTGTCCACGGGTTCCTTTCAGGTCAGTCTGTGTTTGATCTGGTGAAGGACACAGAAATGAGACAGATACTAGAGGGTAACGTAATGAACGTAAGAACGTAAGATCTGCCTCACCTCAAAGTGAACTGTATATGTGCCTGACATGTTTTAGATCAACACATATCAGTGGACAGAAGTCTTAAGAAAGTCTAAGATGTAAAAAGGTGTACCTCATATACATATATATGTGTATATATAT
>JAOXYF010000025.1:981136-997360 GCA_028565775.1 Sternarchorhynchus goeldii
ATGTATATGTATGTGTGTGTGTTTGTGTGTGTGTGTGTATGTATATGTATATATATGTGTATATATATATGTATATATGTATGTATGTATATATATATATATGTCACACACACACTTTTTTCCCTTTCTTTTACAGGGCACTAGACGCTATGTACAGATGTTTGAAGGACCTCTTTGGAAGGTACGTTAGTGAACTTTTGCTGGACATTGGTACAGTATATATGTTTGTGACCTTCAGTGAGAAAAGTCATTGACAGTCCAAATAAATATTTTTATCATTAAAGCTCTTTGAACCACATCTTTTCACTGTATGTGTTTCAGAGCACGCGGTTCTTTCGATGGCGTTCCTACTGGGTAGTTCTTCAAGATGGGGTCTTGTCATGGTACCTAAAACCGTGAGTATTTTAAAAGGACTGCTTTTAAAATTCTCAAGCATGTTAAAAAATACATTTAATAAAAAAGTTGTATGTTTTAGCTTAGATACTTAGCTCACATCCACAGTAACAATGATGCTGACAGTCGCACTGATGTTCAGAGACTGACGTGTTACTGTTTTGGCGATTCTTATCGATTGTTAATGTACTCTGTACTTTCTCAATGTAGGGCAGATGCAGCTTCCAGCAGTCAGAGGCAAGGATGCAAACTCCTCACTCAAGCCCAGTGTAGTGTAAGATCGAACCACAAAGAATTACAGAATAAAACAATAAACATGTATGATTACAAAATGAATAATCGCATCCATTTGTTAATTTTGAGTTTTAACATGCAGATTTGCTCCTGCAGATGAAAGAAAACTGCTATTTTACAATCAAATGTTTTGATGATAGCACCCATCATTTTAAAGTCTCGCCAAAGGATAACCCGGAAGCCACCAGAAAAGTGAGTGCACACGCTCACACTCAAACACACCACATGGTATAAACAAAGGCAGATGTATTGTAGTCTGAACATTTTCCTCGACCATCTGTGTTCTGTTGTGTCTATGTGTGGGTCTTTCCAGAAATGGATCGAGGCTATCGAGGACCATTCAGCATTCAGCACTCACTACTGCTCACAGGACCAAGGCAGTGAGGAAGATGAAGATGAGATGATGCCACTGAGCGAAATGACAGACTCGCTGCAGGTGAAGAAGTAGTTTAGAATTCATCCTCCTTTTCTTCTCTTTTTGTCAGTCTAAATTCAACATTGCTTAAAGGTATTCATTTAACTGTTTTATTTGACATTGTGTTCTTTCGCTTACATTTAAAGATGAATTATATACTTAATATATTAATATGTCTTCGGTAAAGCTGTTCATTTTTTGCACTGATCTACCACAGGGGTATTAAACTCATGTCATGAAAGGCCTGAATGCTGTCCAGTTTGTTGTGATTACTTCTCTGTTCAATCAGATATTTTTGAGCAGAGAAATCACCATAGTGTGCTGGGCTCTCTCTCTTTCTCCAGAAGTAGAATTTAGCATCCATGACCTATCACATTTGTCTAATACCGAATTACCAGTTAGATCATGGTTGAGCTGATTTGACTACCTGGTAGCGCTAGTAACACCAAGATCATGAATTCAGTTCCCAGGGATAAATATATGCAAAAGTATATGCAAGTCAGTTTGTTGTGAATATATATAATAGAGTTCAAATCCAGACATATTTTAGCCCACTTGGAACATTGTGCCATTGCCTTCTGCTAGAGTCAGTGGCTGTGGGATTTGTACCAACATGTAACTGATCCTCCTTTCTTTAATAATTTCTCTTTGTTTTTTCTGGTCTTTCTTGTCAGTTCATCATTGTGTCCATCTCTGTTCTTCTTTCTTTGGCAGCGAGCTGAGACGTGCCATGGGAAATTAGAGGCTGAAGTGTTGGATCTCCTTTCGATGGTGAAAGATGATGGACACACTGAATGTTAGCATTTACACTTTTGGTTTTAACGTTTTTAAATTGAAAACTCAGCAAAACGTGCATAGCTAATTCTAAATTCCAATATTATGTTCTCTATGGGAATATTGGGGATTTGGGAATTTAGTAAAATTGTTCTGACAAAGTAAAGAGCTTCTTAAAAGAAAACACTAAAAATGAAAACTATAGTTTAGGATTAGATTTACATTTAGAAAATGAATATTATCTTTAGGTAGTAATATATAGGCTGGAGAAACTGCAGTATAGTACACCTAGTGTCCAGAGAAATGGTTGTACTATACTGGAACCTCTACATACATCAAATATGTAGATGCCATGTTATGTGAAGAGCAAAATCTATTTTAGTTCCCTTGTGATGAATTGTCTTAACGAGTGAGTCACAGGCTGAATCCATGAGGTGCTTAGCATTTAAAGGATGCATTTGTCTCATATATGCAATAAAACCAAACATGTGTGTGTGTGTGTGTGTGTGTGTGTGTGTGTGTATCTTCCTGTGCAGGCCTCCCAGCTCCTTTTGTACAGAAACTGCGAGAAATATGTGAAGCTTCCAGAGAGACCTGCTCATCTTTCCGCCACTGCCTGGAGCTCTTGTCCAAACAGGAGGGGGTATGGGACACACTTCACCACGCCGGTCACTACAGGGTGGGGGTGGTGTGGGACACGCCTAGCCACGCCGGTCACTACAGGGATTAGCCAAGCTGTGCTAATGTGGCTAATGTTGCATGTTAACATTGATAGCATTCAACTAGCCATTGAGTTGTATTTTAATTTTTTTCATTTTATTTATAGCAGACCTCAAAGATAATGATGAATTGTAGACAAAATATGCCTCTAATTTGAAGAGGACTTGTGGTAACGTCTCAGTCTGTGTCATGCTGTGTCATACTGATGACTCAAACGGCTGCGGTGCTCTAAATCTTGAGACAGCATGACTACGTGTGTCTTCTAGTTGGGTAGAGTGAGGCAACAGTACCTGCCTGGCTGATGACTGTGGGGGAAGGTGACTGATGGCAGAGTGTGATGCAGCTCTGTGTCATACACAACATCTGTGCAGTTAATGGCATCTATGGAAAAGGAGGATGTCAGTCTGGTTGAAGGAGCTCAATGTTTTGAGTCTTGTGATAGAGTTGCTCAGTGCAGTAGGTGCACAATTGTGTTCGTTTATGAAGGCACGCAGTCTGAAACTGGAGCAGGAAGTGGAGAAGAACAAGGTCCTGGCTGAGGCTCTACAGACTCTGGCCACGGAGCACCATGACCTGGAGCAGTCTATGGTACGAGGCACCTCCCCGCGCAGCGCTGCAGCAAGCGAGGATGACTTTTACGACGCCCTGTCTGGTCAGTGCCCCAGCTGGCTCACACTTTCAGCTGATTCAAAGGATTTCTTTATTTAACCTGTTATCAACCCAGAATTAGGATATCCGAAACGTGGTTATGAAAATGTTATTAAGTTATCATGATACCCGTTGATCGGTTAGTTGATTTAATTGATCATGCATGATACATGATAAATAATTAAACAGCCTGTGAGAATTGTAATGTGTTCAGTGATTGGAGGAGGATGGATTTCCACCAATCAGTACTTCTCTTGCTTTGATAAATGTTTATTTGCATGTTCTAAGTTAATTAGCCTTCGTATCGCTTGCACTCTGATTACTTGGAGTCATGCCATTAAACTCTTCTCAGTGGAATGGCTCCTTTAAAGACCACCTGATACTCTGCTCTGGTGTCATCAGGTAGACCTATTGCCTGTAACAGGTTGCTTTTGTCTTGTCCCACTTCTCCGACCGCGGGCGTTTTTGCAGATTCGGACACGGAGCATTCCCTGAGTGGCCTGGACCTCAGTTGCTCGTGGCAGGACAGGTGTGAGGACAGGGACAGTCTCTACTGCAGCGCAAGCAGTTGTCCTGCGGGGAGGATGTCCCAGGGGGATCGCCGTGGGGATAAAGAAGAGGAGGAAAAGGGGTCCAGAGTCAACGGAGTCAGGAAGCACAGGTGAGCAATGAATAGAAAAACACACATGCACACACGTGTGCATTTATACTGTAAAATGCTCAAACAAATGAATTCTCATTTTGCTTTGGTAATATTGTAATTCAGTGCTTCTAAGTATGTTCTGATTAGGATCGTCAAGAAATCATTCCCTCGACAAAGCACTGTGCCAAAGTAAAAGTCAGTGGTGCTGGAGAATATGCTCCTTAGTTACTACTGTTAAATTCACAGGTCTGCTATTATGCTGTTATTTTTGGTGTCTTAATTTGCAATATTCCTTTGCAGCATCTTTAATTGTTTCCTCTCCCCTTCCTCTGTTTTGTTTTGGTCGTATCTTACGATGAATAATTTAGAGACAGTAGGCAGAGCAGGGGCTCATGGTGAAAGAGTTAAAGATTGATGAGGGTGCAGCCAGTAATCTGAACTTATACTGACGCCTGTACATCAGCTGACACACTGTGTTTGTTTGCTAATACAATCTTTTTCAGAGAGCCTGATAAAACATGTTTTATTTGTGATTTTCCCAGCAAGTTTTTGTTAGAGGACTGCTTTCCTGACAGTTGATAATGTTAATTGTTCTACCAAATCAGGAAGTTGTGGATGTACACAAAAACACAAAGCTTAGGCATGGGTTTAACCTGAGCCTGTAATATCTGTGAGAAATGATGATTAGCCAATTGCAGTGGTTTTCAAACCCAAACAACAAGACCATGCACTGGATAGTTTTGTGTTTTCTTTATGCCAACACATCTAACTCAACTCAGTAACTAATTGTTAAACCCTGTTTTAAGTGTAGGTATGTTAGAGTAGGACCAGCAGTGCACAAGGATAAGCACTGTCTGGGGTCTTCTGGATCGAATGACTGAATGACCACTGTAAAGTGTTAATTAATTGTGAAATTAAAAAATGATCTAAAAACCAAACCAAATATGTCACCTTGGAATGATGTGGAAAACCACTGGAAATAAGCCCAACAACTTGAATAATCAAATAAACCTAAACCTTTGTTATAAGACACGCATCTGAAACCAATACAGTTTGAGACCTGTAATAAGATATAAAGCATCTATTAACCGTGTGGGAGTTCCAGTCTAGACGAACTTTGTTTCTGTGCTTGAATTAGTTGACCCAGTTACTGTACTGTTTTTTTCTTCTAGAATAGTAAAAGATTTCTTCTCATGTTTATACTAGGACTGCCCAAACCAATTTGTAGATGTATAAAGCCTGGGTGCACATTTCCGTGCCCCTAAAAGCCTTGTTAGATGTGTTTAGTAGATCATGGTTGGAACTAAACACTGCAAGGCAGTAGATGTCAAGGTGTAGGGTTGGACACCCAGGCATTATTCAGATATCTTGGGTACTATGTTCGACAGATGCTTTGTTCTATCTTGATCCAGTTTCTCTGAATCCTGTTAGTCCCAGTCCTGGTCTACTACAAGCTGCAAGTCCAGTTATTAGTCCAAAGCACTCATCCGGCTGTGTTTTGTTTTTGGTTCTTCCCCAGAACAAGTTTACCAGCCCCTATGTTTTCCAGAAATGATTTCAGCATTTGGAGCATACTAAGGAAATGCATTGGAATGGTAAAATATTACTCACATCAGTTTTTAACCATTGTCATTAGTTCTTCATTACAGTGTTAGCTGATGCAGTTTAAAATATAATATTTGAGTACTTAACAATTTGAGTAAATTATTTATTAGTCACTTTTAGTTAGTAACAATTTCTTACAAACTTCTTTTTTGGTGTTTCCCCCAAATGACTGCTATTAAAGTTCGCCTTATTCAGTTTTGCTTTGGTTGTGTGAAACTCTGTCCTTTGAATCTTACTCATGTGGTCAAGCATGCAGTAATCTCAGTTTCAGATTATGAATCAGATATTGCCACATTATTCCACATGGCTTTGGAGCCACATGAGAAGGTTTATTTCTTGGGAGTTACAGCTACTGATGCAGTAGCTTGCAACTGCTTGTTATTTATATGCACAATATGACGGTGTTACTGTCCACCTGGACTGACCCTATTGCTTGGTTTTTCTCCCTGCCTCTTAGGAACTGTCTAAGATCACCATGCCGGTCATCTTCAATGAGCCGCTGAGTTTCTTACAGAGACTCACAGAATACATGGAACACACCTATCTCATTCACCAAGCTAATGTCTCAACAGACTCCACAGAAAGAATGAAGGTAAACTGACCTTCAGAGGTGCCACCTTGATAATATCAGTGCAAATGGACAGAAATGCTACTATTGTCAGTGGGTGTTATTGACATATTATACAATCCAGTTGCTGTATTGTAACATTTCACATTTGGAGTAAGTAGCTACACTAATCACATTTAAAGTCAAGGTAAAAAGGTTTTGCTTGGTCATATGAACATAACTGTGGTAATGTGTGTTTGTTTTAGTGTGTGGCAGCATTCACAGTGTCAGCAGTAGCATCTCAGTGGGAGAGGACTGGTAAACCTTTTAACCCATTGCTGGGAGAAACCTATGAACTGGTCAGGTATGGGCCCATGCAGTCAGCAATATGAATGTCATTTTGTACATATAACAAGGGAGTGATTTCTGTAGAACTTTGAACATTTATTCAGAGTCCCATCTGCTGTCTCTGTGTACCACTTACAATCAACCTACACATCTCTTCATGTAGAGACGATCTGGGATTCCGTTTGGTATCAGAGCAGGTGAGCCATCATCCTCCCATTAGTGCTTTTCATGCTGAGGGCCTGCAGAAGGACTTTGTCTTCCATGGTTCCATCTATCCGAAGCTTAAGTTCTGGGGCAAAAGTGTGGAGGCTGAGCCGAAGGGCACTATGACCCTTGAGCTGCCTAAGTACGTATGCACAGTCCTGCAGTGAAGCTGGCTTGAAATGTTTCTGTCTACATAACTACTACTTAAGACGCTTGCAATCAAGAATTTCTACTTTGTCATGCATCCTTTATATAACTGTATATCTTCTTTCACTAAACACCATAAACACTATAAATGGAATAAAGTGCTAGTGATCTCAGTCGAATTCAGATCCGTAGGTTTTATTCATCATTAGTTATTTTGCTGTATGTTACATAACACCTACCAGGTACAATGAGGCCTATACTTGGACAAACCCGACATGTTGTGTTCACAACATCATTGTGGGGCAGCTGTGGATCGAGCAGTATGGTAATGTGGAGGTGATTAACCACAGGTATGGGAATATCACTGCTACTAGCAGGCATTCACTCATTTACACACACTTCTTTTTTTTGTTTGATCAATCTTTGATTGTTTACATCAATCTGTACTGACATAATTGTGATAGGACTTATTTATTAATTATGTATAGATATTAAATAAATGATGTAATTTATTCACATTGTATACATTTCACATTGTTTACTGTATGATGTGGTACTGATTTAATACATTGAAAGATGTTTTTATTTTATTTATTAATTTCTTTTTTTTTAATAAAGATGTTTTCTAATGCTTCCCATTTCCAATAGGACTGGTGAGAAGTGCTTCCTCAACTTCAAGCCCTGTGGTCTTTTTGGCAAAGAACTGCACAAAGTAGAAGGCTACATCACAGATAAAAGGTAGGTGTTGCTTTCTTTGGTATGACACAGTTCATCATCTTCTCGACCTGCCACTCCCCAAAGCCCTATCTGTGCTCATCCACATGGAGGTCAGGTGAACTGGCTAACCCTAAAAATTGTCCAGGTGTGATTGCCTGCATGTCTAGTGATGGATGGTGCTCTGTCCTGGATGCTATCCTCTCTCCTTCCTGTGCCTGATGCAGTCCCCCAGTGGACTGTGGTTTGGGTTGGCTGGATGTAAAAGCATTGTGTGGTGTATTGATTGCAGAAGCGTCCTTTGCTACTGAGTAAGGCCCTGTATAAGTGTAACTTGATGTCATGTCATGTCAATCATATCATATTCATTTGTGCAGTAAAAAGAAAGTGTGCATGCTGTATGGGAAGTGGACGGAGTGCATGTATGCGGTGGATCCAGCAACATTTGAAGCACACAGGAAGAATGAGAAGAAGGTAGCAGAGGAGAAGAGAAGCAGCAAACAGGTACCATCTTTAAAGATAGCAAATGAGTGAGAGCAGTGAGAGCAAACCCCCCTGTATAACAAACACCATCATGAACTCTTCTAGTGGTCATCTAATGGTGTAAAACCTACAGATTCAACGGTCTGTGATTTATCAATATACATATTAGCAGAGGACAGCTAAGGTTCAGAAAATCAGTCCTCCTCATAGTTTTGTTACAGCACCTTGGATTTGCTAACTGACTCAAGTCTGCAAGTAGAAATAAATGAATTAATAACTGAATTATTCTTTAAAAAAACTAGCAAATGGAATTAAACTAACTAAACTCTGTATGGCTGATGTATAATCTTTTAGCGCTTAGCTGTTATGCTGTTCATAAAGGCTTCCAAGACAGGTTTGAATGCTTCCCAGGGTTCTAGCGTGGAAGGTGAGGAGAGCCCACAGCCAGGAGGCGACTCTCTGGAGGTGATTCCTGGCAGTCAGCTGCTGTGGAAGATCTCCCCCAGGCCAGCCAACTCTGCTCAGGTTTCTCCCCCTCCCAAACACATTCTCATCCCCCCACACTCTTTTTCCACCTTAAGAAAAACTTTGTTTGGAAGGTTCTATAAGATGCAGGCTCATGCTTTGGAAAACACGTGATGCTTGATTGTGATGGTGTGTTGCCTCCATTACAGATGTACAGTTTCACCTCATTTGCAATGCAGCTGAATGAGCTAGATGAGAAGACGGAGGCTGTGATCCCCAAAACAGACAGTAGACTGAGACCGGACATCCAAGCAATGGAGAATGGAGACATTGGTAATCTGTGATCTGACTTTAAGAAGGCCAGCGTGCTGGTACCACATTCGACATTACTGACTCTTTCACTATCACAGTCAAAGTTATACTGAAAATTTGTCTCATATCATCAGATTGTTTCATACCAAATTTGTCTTCGGCTTATATGTAATAATGGGTCAGAAAAAAGTGTCAGTACAAGTCATGCAGAAGCAATGAGATGGCAGAGGCAACAAGGAACCATTAGAATGCAGAAAACCATAGCGCCAAATTCATAAAACATATCGGCAGATGTGTTAACGTGACGTGGATCGTCATAAAACTAAATTCTGCGCACATACCTATTTAGTCAATTTTTTTTTTTTTTAAAGCACATGCATGAGAAGGATCTAAGAGTGACATGAATTTGATTTAAATGCAAATTTAGGTGGTACAGAGGAAGAAACTGTAAACAAATGTATGCTGTGTAGAGGTGCAGTTTTGCTGCTCCGAACTGAAATCGTCAACTCAACTGTGCAGTTCCCATCTTGGTGAGAGTTACAGACCTTTGAATTTGTATACAACTGGCAGTTTTCAGAGCACCACTTCACTCACGACGAGTTAGTCAGTCTAGTGCTTGGCATTGGACTTTAATATGTATGCACTTTAAATATTGATCTTGATTGGCTTTCACCTTGGGCACAGCTGAAATTACCACAGTGGTAAGTTTACACCACCATGGTGACTATTTGAATAGGAATTAAATACCTTGTCACCAGCAAGGATTTTGTGTGACTTGGAAATACCATAACGTTCTATAAATTAGCTATCAACCTCTGCTCTGTGCCCCCAGACCTGGCGAGTGAGGAGAAGAAACGTCTGGAGGAGAAGCAAAGAGCAGCGCGGAAGGGCCGCTCCAAGTCAGATGAGGAGTGGAAAACAAGGTACATGTGCTTTCCCTCCACTTGCTCTCCTTAATGACTGGCCACAGATGTTATGCTGCTCGACTTGAACTGTGTTAAAGGATGACATTTGGAATTGTACTGCACTGAGTGTTGCATTCACCTTACGAGTTCCAGAGCTCCAACAGTCTAGAGCACAAAAACACAGGTCTACGATTAGTTCAAAGTACCCTAACAAATACCTCACACTACATCAACTTCAAGTACTGACTGTTCACTTGCTGCCTAATATATCTCACCCATTGACAAGAGCCACTGTAATGAGATAATCAATGTTATTCACTTCACCTGTCAGTGGTTTTAATGTTATGACTGGTCGGTGCTGGTTTTAACATGATAATCGTGCACAGTAACGTGCTGAAGGGCACCCAACCGTACTACATACATCTGTGTCCTTTCATAGGTGGGGAAGGAAAAGTCCTGCAAATCCTACTTAATGGTACTTAATAAAACATGAATTAATTAATTAAACATGAACTCATTTTGAAGTGCTCAGGTGCATTTATATTGCTAAATATATATTGCTTTATATATATATATAAATATATGAAACTGAATATTTAATATATAATAAGAACCTGACACATGCCTTCAGCATCCAGAGCCAGAGTGGGGTGGATGTGCACAGTTATGGGCATGTTCACCCCACTGGTGCATTGGGTGCTGATGGCATTTGGCACTTACCATTATTCCCTCCTGAATCAGAAGATGCATTATTTTAGTTACATTAAGCATGTGATATTCAATACTCTACATATGTAACATGGTTTAATTGAATTATTGTTGGATATTCAAGTGCAAACAAAGCCATGGCCTGTATTTGTGCTGGCACAGCTTAATAAAACTATGGAAAACATTTGATTTATTTATGAAAAAAATTGTTTAGTGGAAGTAGCATAATTTCTCTCACAATGTACTGAAAGTAAAAATAAAGCGTAAAGACAAATGCACAAGCATGGCCTGAAAGGATCTGCAACCAAAAGCTAAATGATTATTTTATTTCAAGTGGTATTCATTTATTCAGCTTTTTGGTGCATTGATATAGAAGACCAATGGGTAAATACATCAGGTGTGACAGAATGCAACATTTATTAACTATATGATTTTTAATTTTTGTATTATCTGCTTCTAATGCTGGCTTCATTCTGGCTAACCTTAAAACCCTTTCTCTCATTTGGTCTTTGTGGTGGTCAGCAGAAGTTCCATCCCAAGGTTTGATAAGCATGTTCTTTTATATTTGTTTTGTGCGTTTATGAGTTGCATGTATGAATCTTATTTCTAGTGCATTTTACTCACATAGTCTCAAAGCAGTTTTACAGTAATCTGAGTCTAACTTCTATCCTCAGATCCTACCAACAGTATAAGGTGATTAAGCACTGCGTTTGTAGATAACAGTGGTGTCTTTTATTGTCTTTTTAATCAGGTGGTTTCAGCAGGGCTCAAACCCACACACCAATGGTCCAGACTGGCTGTTTTCCACTACCTACTGGAATCGGGATTATTCCCAAGTGCCTGATATTTACTGATCACATTCCGTTACCTTTCAACTAAGCTTTGAGATCCAACTTCTGTTGGAGGGTGTGCCTGGGAGTAGCACGGCTAGCCTTGAATTCCTTATTTAATGAAAGACTGTTCTGATTTGCTTTTTCATTCAGTTAAATCATGTAGTATATGAAGAGAGATGATTACCACTTGGTATACACTAACATCAGCATAAAGAACTTAAGGTCACAGGAGTGATTGGAATTGAGAAAACCGCTGAAATCCATTTCCGTACACATGATTATTTGGTTCTTTCTGATAGCAGTTTAAAGCATGAGGGTTTCATTTGGGGAAACTGTTCCATAATTTTGAGTTGGAAAGTTTCAGAGAAACACTACTAGATTTGAACCATGTACCAGACATAGTAATAGGAACATGGTCACTTCTTGATGCTGCTGTTTGTCCCAGCGGTTTACTTTTATTTGCTTCTTCATGTGTTTTCACTAATGTACTTGAAGTCTCATATTATGGATTAAAGATATCCTTACTGTAGATGTGTCTGTGCAGCTGGTGAACAAATTTCCTTTTTTTCCCCAACCCATTTTAGATTGATATGGATTAAATAGAGACTCATACTAGTCACATGTTTTCACAAGTAGTAATTCATATGTTGTGTCGGTCAATATTGTGTTTGTGTGTGCGAGTGTATGATTTAAATCTTCACAAGGACCCAAGACTGTGAAATATTTGTTTAGCACAAACTGGATCTGGCAGTTACAGCAGTTGTTGAGGTTATGTTCTTTCAGAAGTGCTTAAAACAACCAGTTTAATCCCATGGACATTTGGATTTGAGTTAGTGTTTTATAATATTACTTAAAAATATGTAAATTAGTCATTAGATTTTGTGTATATAGATCTGACTGCAAAGCTACATGTACATCACTCCTAAATAAAACCCTGAACAGAAACATGAAGATCTGTGTGATTATTAAGTTCACAGCACTAAACATGCCAAATGGCCTCATTTGCTTTTACTCAGAAAAATACATTTGCTAAATATAAAAACCGAAATGTAAGAAATGTGACATGTGAGAGCAGCAAGTCGAAGAGGGAAATATAGACAGGTGAATTCTCACTTTATACTGAATTGTAGTTGCTGTTTCCACATGCACTAGATATTAATACGCTGTATTATTAATATCTAAATGGGTTAATACATTTAATGCAAACATATTGTAGATTTAGATAAATAAGAAGATATTTAGCAATGTTATCCAGTAATGGTTTGACAAAGGTTAACGTGGAGTTTTGAGATTCAGTAATAAACCACTGTGTGTGTCACAATGATGTATGTTCCCTGCCCCTGGTAAGAATCCCTAAGAATTGGACAGCGTATTTTACCAAATATAAACTTTTTATTTCTTAATGTAAATAATAGCTTGTTAATATCACAGTGTTTAAGACCAGTTTTCTTTCAACTATATTTGGAAGCCCTCCTAAATGCTTCTAGAGCAATAAAAATTAGTATCATCAGCAAGTAATGCTGAACAGCACAAATTTGAACAATTTAGATACTTCAGTATGTTGTCCCTTCAAAACCACAGCTTTCCAGTTAATTATTAATCCATAATCAAATAGTATCAAATGGATTTGAAAAATCTATAAACTTGTAATGCTGAACAAATTGAGGCAGGATAGGACAAATCCAAAATCATAACCAGTGACACGGTCCAATGGTTGAATCTCCAAATGGGTCAGAAAACATGATGAACATAAGAAACACATCACAACAACTATGCTCAAAAAAACAGAGCAGGCAAGCCTAAAAGTAAGGCAACACATTGAACCATCACCAGACACAGAATCTGGAAAACATAGGGTTATATTTCTGTAACATTGTGCTAATTCATGTCTGATAAACAAAACCACTCCCATCCCTGGCTTTGGTGTCCTTTGATGGCAATGAAGCAAATCTGCAGAATCATGGATATGACAAATGCACCTAAACCTACTGAATCGGGAACAGCCGACACAGAAACTAGAGCAGAACCAAGATTCTGCACTAACTCAGTAAACAGCTGGGATGAGTAGTCCTCCTGTTTCTCAGCAGAGTTGGTTCCAGAGTACCTCAGCAGGGATTCATCAACGGCCACATTAATGTTTTCTGAAAATGTACTGAGAAGCTCAGCTGGTCTTTGGCATTTATCTCCTCCTGAGAGTTTGATTGACCCATCTTGCCAAGCAAGTCTGAAGAATAGGAAGGGTAATGGAAATAGTCTGAGAATATATGTGGCATTGGTATATCAGCAGACCTACATGAAAGCCTTCCTCAATTACATTAAGTTTATTTATGGGGATCAAAGGCTATATGCTGGCTTTGCTACTGTTATTTTAAACAGATATGTTTGCTCACTCTGGTTAACCAATAGCCTGATTAGAAGCACTATGCCATTGCTGCCTCTTTCAACTTGTTTGACCTTTTAATTCTGCTGGTGCAGAATTAGGAGCTGGTGCTGGTTCCTTGGGCCTATGTGGAAATTCAGTGGTGGAGAGGGGCAGTAATGTCTGAATGAACTGCATATTTTGCTGTACTGCTCTGACTTACTCAGGGTAAGATGATGTTCTCGTTTGTATGAAGAGTGTTTGTGGCAATGATGTTGACTGTTACTCCTATGGAGGTGAGGAAGCCTAACCAGACAATGCACTCTTCTTGATCTGGCCTATCCAGAACTATTGGGTGTAAGTCAGCCATGCACACTAATATTATCTTCTTCATTCTCACCGGCACTTTTCCATGAGTGCCCTATTGGAGCTGGCGCCTTGTCTAAAGTTGCCTCCAGAGTTGTTCAGCATAAAAAGCCGCACGCAATATCTAATTAATTACTTAATTAATTTATACTTCTCTCTGCTATTGATATTGTTTCAACTATAGCTGATGAAGCAACAGATAGTTGCTTTGTCAAACAATACTATGGTGAGGCACATTTATGATATGTCAAAGAATATAGAGGAGCGGTTCAATAAGAATGTAGAGGAGCAGTTCAGTAAGAATGTAGAGGAGCGGTTCAATAAGAATGTACGAGAAAGCTGCTGCTTTGCAGATGGAAGACACGACTGACAGTAACAAAGATTTTTTTACTGATAACTTTTGACAGATTCATTGATGTTGATTATTTGAGAACAGGTTACTATCAGAGCCACTGCAGACAAACTGTTCCAAGTCATTAATACTTACATGAAAGAGACGGAATTGAAATGGGAGGAACATGTGAGGATCCACATGGACGGGGCTCAGGCAGTGGCTGGGAAACAATGTGGACTGCAATCGCTCATCATGTGCATTTCCTCCAATGTGCAGTGGACACACTGTATGACACACTGATAAGCGCTGGCATCTATATAGCTGAGTCCTGAGCTAAACAATGTAATGACAAGCCAAGATGTTTTCTGCATTGTTTGAGGAAATGGAATCCGATCACACAGCTATTTTGTTTCATGCCAAGGCCCAATGACTCTCATGTGGGAAAGTTTTACCCAGGGTCTTTGAACTGTGAGATGAGATTGCCATCTTTTTAGAGGAAGAAGGTAATGAACTTGCACACAAGTTTAATAATAACAACATCCTCATGAAATTAGCATACCTCAGTGACATAATTCATTAACTCAGTGAACTTGCAGATGCAAGGCACCATCATACATCTAGCAGAAAAAATAAAATCATTCAAAAGAAATGTGGGATATGGGAGATGTGGAAGCACATAAGCCATGACCAGACACAGACTGGGACATGGACAAAACCGGAATGCAAGGAACAGGAACGAGCTGAGTAACTGAAGCAAGGCGAGGAGCAGGTGCAGGCGGTAGACAGGAGCAACACCTTGTAGGGAAACTGGAGGATAGGAGAGGGCTTATGTGGAAGGGGCTGACACAAAGATGAACACAGGTACAGAGAGGGGTACAACCATAAGCACAGGAACAAACAGACAACCATTTGACCCTAGACTGTTGGTTATGGATTCTGAATCACCAGAAGAGTCAGACAGAGAAACACAATCGGAAAACATAAGGAATGCAAGAATAACATCATGATACCTAAACACAAAGAAAGCAAGAAATTAAACAGGCCAACTGTAACATAGAACATGCTTAATAGGGGAATAGGAAAACAACCACCAGCCACAGAAACTAGAAAACACAATGTGTCAATGCACAAAGTAGCACAACTAAGAGCATCTGAAGTGGTGGAGAACAACGAGGAGGTGGAGACAAAATCTGAATCCAAAACAGAAAGGACAAGGTAGGGCATCACCATGATAATTGCAATGCCAAAGGAGGTACAGCGGCGACAGTACCTCTTCCTGGGTAAGGGTACAATGTTGTCCAAAGCTTCCAACTCTGATTAAATCTCCCATTCTTGTATGTTGTTCCATGCCATCAGTGTCTCACTCTAGACTGTTTCTTCTTCTCCTTCTGTTTAACAGATATTTAGATTTGATTTCATCCATCAGGTCAAGTAGCACGACTTGCTGTGTAGCAATGTTGATTAATTCATCTGACAGAATATTCTGAGATTTTCTGCCCTCCTCCGTCTCTTCATAACCTGTGTTGCTGGCTTTTATCGTGGCATTTTTGGTTCTTGTTTTATTTTTTGCATTTGTTCTGTTTCATTCAGTATATTTTCACTTTCTCTCTTTTTTTTGTTAGACAAACTGTATTGCACAGGCTATTGCTTGATGTTCATGTCTGTGTTTGTGCACTGGACAAAGTTCAAATGAAACTTAAAAAACCCCAAAATTTATCCCCTCTATTATTATAAATAATATATTCCTTCCAGAACACATAAATTCCAGACCACAATTGCTTGTCATTTCTATGACGTCTGTATATACTGTACATATTTAATGAAACATTGTTTTTCAGATTTCTTCTTATTTCCTGTTAAATAAAATCAAAACATCAAAAATAGTATTCTGGAGTAGCCATATGAAATCAAACTGGTTTTATTTGAAACCAAAGTACACTGAGTAAACAGAAATCGAATCAAAGGAGCAAGTACCTAACAGAGTTGATTCATAATGTTCAGCACAGT
>JAOXYF010000025.1:1015509-1036667 GCA_028565775.1 Sternarchorhynchus goeldii
TTAGTATTCTGTATAACGATTCTCCTGATTGGCTGCCTATATGAAAAGAAAGACATTCCATCTAAAAATCAGTAAGACTAAAATCATGTGTGTCTGATATCAGAATGTGCTGCCACTAGTTCAGCAGATTAAGGTCCCATGTACTTGAAGTAGATGGTGGTGAAACTGAAGTACTGGTAAAATGCCGCTCCTCTGATGATGGTGAAGTTGTTCCTATGGCACTCTTAACTTTGTCATGGGATGACTTTAGTGATGGAACTTTGTCAATGACTGCTTTAGAATGCGAGCTGTCATTAATCTCAAAGCCAGAACACCTTAACCAATGAGCAGATCTTTTGAATCTTGCTGATGGTGCTTCCTTTGGTGGACTTGGATGCTTAGATGCTGGTGAAGGATAATGAAGAACATGACAAGTTAAAAAAAAAGGTAATACAAGTCATTTGCACTTTTTGCAATGAATCTGAGTTCAGATATACCCATATACAGAATTATGAAAAATCCTAATTTTACCTCTTACTACAGGTGATAGTCTGGGTAACACAGAAGCCCACTCTGATTCATCAGAGGACATACTGTTCGGAGGTGAAGATGACATTTCACATTCTTTCTTAATGTCCTGAACCAGGCTCAGTCTTGTATCTTGGGTAAAAGAACATTTTTTTTTTTATTTAAAAATATCTCAGTGTGTTACGCTTCATGCTTGAATGTGGTAATGAGTGAATTCCATAATGAATCCTGTCTAGTATGTCTGATGTAATAAATGGACAAAAGGTGTACTGCACATCAGTGATGTTTTTGCTACTGGAGCTTTGCTTGTTGTGGAGGAAACTGGGTCCGTCTGACTCTCCTCAATTTCTACATTTGAATATTATTTGTTATGATGGAAACAATACAGTCAACAATATTATTTTATAACTTTTCACCATATCTTGTTACATGTATTTAACTGTAACCATATAGCACTCAAAGTGCTGTTGAGTTGATGAAAGACGAAGAAAGAAATATGAATAAAAAAACTGAAATGAGTTCAAATAAATTATCCTACCTGACAGAAATTTGGAGTTTTTCATAATGTACCTTAAATGAGCTTTCTGGCATCCCTCAATGTATTTTATAATGTGAGCAATATTTCTGTTATTATCATAAACAATCTTACCTTGTATTGGAAGTCTGCTTGAGGAGTGATTGAAAGAAAACTGTTCAGATACTTCCTGTGATTTATATGTCACATACTCCAGATAGTCAGTCATTGCTCTCTCATTGATGTGCTCATCTGATGGAGCTCTCTGATGGAGCTCAACCTCAAGAACAATGGCAGACTGGGTCTCGTGTGCTTCAGCAGAGGGAGTTTTGGCATTGTTTAAGTATGCTGATCCCTCTTTTCTTAGTAGAAAATCTGGTGTTCAGAAAATATAGAGGATTGGTGTTTGTACATCCATAAAGTCTTCATCATTAATTTGTTATTGCAAGCATTGGTCTTACCTATAGTCATCAGACTTATATCCATAACCTGTGATGTCTGGCCTGAGTCACTAGTTGATGGAGCTCTCTGGAGGAGCTCGACATCCAACACAGGTACAGACTCACAGGGGCTGGATGAAGTGCTTTGAAGCACTTGGCAAGCTTCAATTTCTGTATAATTGTCAGTGTGCACAAATTGGCCCGATGATACACATTCCGTACAGTCAGTCAATGCTTTCTGATCAATGCGTTCATATGATGGAACTCTCTGAAGCTCAACATCAGGAACAATTGCAGACTGCATCACATGTGCTTCACCAGAAAGAGTTTTGTCATCAGTTAGGTGTGATTCCTTTTCTCTCAGTAGAGAATCTGAAAATTAAGCATATAATCAGAAAACAAATATATAGGTGTGGTGTTAGTACATCTATAAAGCATCCTTCGTTTATGAAGACATTTATAAACTCTTCATCATTAATCTGTTATTGTAAGCAGTGGTCTTACCTAGAGGCAGACTTATATCCATAACCTGTGATGTCTGGCCTGAGTCACTAGTTGATGGAACTCTCTGGAGGAGCTCAACATCCAACATAGGTACAGACTCACAGGGGCTGGATGAAGTGTTTTGAAGCACTTGGCAAGCTTCAATTTCAGAGTAAACTTCAGCAAGGTCTCTTTGTGTATGCATAAACTGTCTAGAGGAGGCTGCACTGTCATAAGTTGGTATCTGAGGCATTTTGGTGGCTTCAAGACCCTCACCCACAGGCTCCTTTAGCCCCTGTTGAGCTACATCTGCCGCAGAAGCTGACATCAAAGTTGCCCTTTGTTCATCTGTGACAGATAAAGGCATTTCCATCAGCATTGTCTCTGTGTAATATAAAGTCTAAAAAACTCTACTTCAGTTCTAAAAAGAAATATTTTAAATATAGACTGGAATTAAACGTACTTCTTATTTTCTGAAATGTGAGCACAGCATCTTTTGGATCCATTAATGAGTTCTCTGAGGAATCAAAACGATAGGCATTATGTAAAGCTTATTTTTAAGATATGTGTAAAATGTTAGCTAATATTATTAATCTCTTAAGCAAAAATATATATATCATAGGGTTAAAATTATTCAGTTACTCACGAGTTCTGAAGCTTTGAAGCTCTGTGCAGTAGTCAGAAATAAAGTGGATGGTATTCTCTGGTTGCTCCTGCACAACAGCCTTGGCTATGTAGTACACCAGACTTTTTAGTCCGTAGGGGAATAAAACCCCTTGTCGTGACTTGTACATTTTTTCTTAGGTGTCTTGATTCAGCTTAACAGCAGTGTCTGCAACAAGGAATAATGAAAGGTCATCTGGTGCCAACAAGTATGGCCTTGATGCCCAGTGGAACACTAATTTCTGCGTGGAAATTAGTTACAAATTAGTAATACATGCATTCATGATAAGTCAGAGAAAAACAGATCCAATATTGTTGCTAAAGATATAAGAGTTAATAAAAATCATTCTGCTGTGTCTGTTTCGTGTCTTTTGTCGTTGTTTGTGACTGTAGACTCCCGTGCTCAGCGTGTGCTTCGTACTCCAAACAAACAAACTACCGTTTAAAAACGAAGGCAAACGCCTGCTTTTCTCTTCGGTTGGCAGACGGTTTCAAAACCGTCACGCCTGCGTTACAGGAATCCTCTTTTCCAGCAACACTATAATATCAAATCAAATCAAGTTTATTTATATAGCGCCTTTTACACCAGATATTGTCTCAAAGGAGTTTTACAAGTGTCCGAGTCCAAGCATTAATACATTAACTAGTAGTGGTGCTACTGTCTAAGATGGCCCAGCTGGTCTAAAGCAAATAAAAAAACGACAACAAAATAAGAAACAAATCGTAACCTCTATAAAAGCAAATGTTTCAGAATGGCGTCCATGTACTGCTGCACGCCACGAGTTCAGATGTGGCGTTTGTGAGCTTCCGTTACTTGTTTATAGCTACGCAACTGTATAACTACGTAGCTAGCCTTTCTTCTGTTACAACACGTTCGTATTAATAAAGTACAGTAGGACAGCTCTCTGATTTCACGTGCAGAATTTCAGCCTTAAAAAAAGATATGTTGCTATTTTTCATAAATGATTAATCTCTTTCGTCCAACGCTGGACATCTTGGTCTACTGTTACCCATTTGTTTAATTTACTGAAACACTCCGTGATACTCCTGTAGGGATTTCACTCACCCTCCCAACACCACTTGACAGCCCAGGTTGTAGCGAAACATACAGAATATTAAACGGGCTCAGAGGGTCATGAAAAGTAGCAAAAGACCCAGAGAGTCTTGGAAAAGTCAGGCAAACCCTGGTCCTCATGTACATGGAGGGGTGACTCTGTCAAAGGTTCGTTTTTGGACCAAGAAGTAATACAGGGCTGCACAACAAGACAGATACTGTCTAAAAAACAGTGGTGGGGAAAACACCCTGTATACGCATTAAAAAGACAGACGTGTAAGATAATGGTGTATCGTCCCAAGAAGCATTTGAAACATGATTGTCCAGAGGTACCGATGGCTAGGAGATGTTTATATTAAAAGACCCATGGATCGAATTGTTCAGTTGTTCTCAAAGCAACTCCTTTGTATTCGATAATGAACAACTTATACCAAAGAGGAAACGAAGTTGAAAATGAACTTCAATTAGGCTTACTTAAATGAGTTTCTTGCATTCTAAAACACATCCTCGCGGCTGGTGTAGACGCGGGTCAATCGCATCATCGAGTTTGTCTGCGCTGCCAGTTTGTGACGCTCTGAGCTGAGCTTTTATACCCAATTTAACCAACAGCTTATGACGTCATAATGCCTACGGTGGGGTTAACATGCATATACTTTAACACGTACATGGTTGTAGGCCTTTTACCAAGCTGGGGTGAAAGTTTCAAGAATGAAAGCACAAATTAAAAAATGTTAATTGAATGTTATTTTATGATTTATAATATTTTTTATAGTATACTTAATATTTTCTGCCACACATTTGATTTACCTATGTTCAGATAATTCAGAAACGTAACGATATAGCGCTGTCGCGCTAAGAAAGGAAGGATGCCAACACACAGGAAAACAAGGCTGCGTTTATTTGTTACTTTCGCTTTTAACGTAGATGAGAACAACGGATACTCACATATATGTTCACCACTGACTGACCAACAAGGGCTGACATAGACACGCTTAAATACACGCACCCTTACCGAGACACAGGTAATATACTATAGATAACGATGACGACATCATCTGCATAACAATGAAACTAAATTCTATATTTTCTAAGTATGGATCAGAGGGAGCAAGTAAAGACAAAATAAAATAGGCCCAAGAACAGAACCCTGGGAAAGACAGTGACATTGGGGTAGATCCAAAGTCACCAAGGCTAACAGAGAAGATTCTGTCAGTCAAATAAGATTTTAACCATTGCAGTGCAACATCTTTAATGCTGATATAATGCTCCAAATGAGAGATAAGGATGTCATGGTAACCTGTATCAAAAACATGTAAAAGCATACAAATAGCAGAGTCTGTGACTAATAACAAATAATTAAAAACCTTTAAAACATATATGGGACAGAATGACATTTATTTGACCTATAACTTCTTTTAAAAGAGACACAGGCTCAAAATGATTCAACACAGCAGAGCAAGTGATATTATTGGAAGAAGGGGGTGAGATAAGAGCTCTAATGCTCCAATACTCACAACCTTGTCAGTAAAAAAACTATGAAAACATTTCACAGGTATTCACAGAAACCTCAAGACAAGGTCAAATGTGTCTTAAGAACAGCATTCATCATATTAAAAAGGACACATTGATAATGAGTTTTTAAAAACTATATCAGAAAAATATTTCATCTTCTCAGCCTTAACAATTCTCTGATACCTACACCAGCTGTACTTTAAAATATTAAAAGACACCTGCAACGTGTCTTTTTTGCATTTGCATTCTGCTTTCCTTCACTGCACGACTGAAGGAAATCCCTTCTGGCTGCACGAGTAACATCATTCACCCAAATTTCCAATTTTGTTTCAGAGCTCAGCTCTAAATGAGGTGACCATATCCAGAATATTTTGGCAGGTAAAGAGGAAATGTGAAGTTGTCTTCTCATCACTTTTACCAATAGTGACTTTTAAAATTGTTGTACAAGAAAAACATAATGGTTGTGCTTTTAAGTTTTTAAGTAGTAATTGGTTTCATACATTGTGTTAACTTATCTCTTTCTGGCTGAGTCATCTGTTCTAATGCTCATTGCACACATTTTCATTCAGTAGAAAAAATGCAATGGAAATTGATTTATGCAATGAACTATAGTTTTCTTTAGTTGATGTACTTACATTCAGCAAATAATGTATTTTCACCCACTCTGTTGTGCCTTAAAAAACAGAACACATGAAGATATCTCTTTTCTCTGTGCAGGCAATCAGTCAACAGAAGCCTCAGGTAGACAGCTTACAAGACTTAAATCCTCAACTAACAATGTAATGAAACTCTTCTTCTCAAGAGACTCTCTTGAATCAAGGAAACTGTACAAACTGTTATCTCTATTTTCTGTGTTTATTATATTAGAAAGACTAGACAAGACTGAGGACTTAATTAATCTGTCACCACGTTCAAGCATGACTAGTGTTTTGCCTGCATCTCCTGTGGTTCAAGACGGACGTTGTTCTTTCCCACCTCTTGGGAAAAAGGTTTCATTAACATCTTTTACATCTGGAAAGGAATGCAAACCACCATCCAAAAGACCATCATCTGACAGTGGTACAGAAATCAGACCAAATGACTTAATAAAAATACCAGTGAAATCAAATCAGAAATTGACATTTCCTCTACTGGATGGTAAGACAGATTTTTTTTTTTCATATAACACGAGCATATACATTACAGTGGTATGTAAGAGCTGCGTAGTGTTAAAAATGTTAATAATCCTATTATAGAGAGTTCCAAAAATGGCGTTCGCAGCATGCCTACGTTACCGAGATGATGTGTGTGGCCGTGCCGTTCGAAGATGAGGAAAGCTGGACCTGTGTTGCAAACCCTCATCACACATACGCCGTCAAAGTGACAGGGATCTCAGAAGCTGAATTTAACTTATGTTGTTACCTGACTGACAACGGTAATCATCGTGTTCAAGTGGATTTTAGACAATGCAATTGGTACAAAATGCAAAGTTTGTTTTATATGATTGATGTAACGTTTACATAGTTGGATAAAATGAAGCAAATGAAGGACTTAAGTGCAAACATCTTTGACCAGTTTGAGGCAGACATTAATCACCCATTTAGTAAAATGTAAATGAGAAAGAGAGTGTCGTTTCGCATGCACAAGGGGTTCATCACGGCCCCAACATAGGAACAACCCACCCCTGCCACACCCCCAGTCTTTGACATAAAACCCCATTTGCCCTGCAACTCCACACTCTATCGCAATCTACTGGTAGGTGCTTTCTACAATGTTTTCTTATTATAACAAAGCGGACCGTATAATGTTTGAGGATGACGACGACAGTGAGATGGTTAAAGCAACTGAAGCCTTTGAAAAAATAATGTTGAATGATGACAAGGTAGCCTCAGAACAGACACATGGTTAATTAACACAGTAGCGCTGACCGTCATTCGCGCAGTGACCGGAGACCTGCTGAATCGGATTATTAGAGGTTATTAGAGAAAACTCTTGTGACTGCAAGATCGATCATCTGAACCAGCATCAGCACTCGTGTCTGTACAAACCTGAAGACTACTATTTCAGTCTCAATGCAGGGAAACTGCTAAAGAAACTATTCCAACCCTGGCTTAGCTAACCAGGGCTCTCTTGATGCCCAATGGCAGGCTGACTTGGTGGATATGACCAAGTTATTGGAACACAATGATGGTATGAAATTTATGTTAACATGCATAGATATATTATCAAAGTATGCATGGGTACTTGTAATTAAAAATAAGAGCACTGTCGAGGTTACCAAGGGCTTCGAAACAATTCTAAAGCAGGGGGTAGAGTTCCTAAAAAAGTCAGATCAAGGGAAGGAGTTTCTCAACAAAAATTTCCGATCTTTGATGCTAAAACATAACATTGCACATTTTGCTACAGGCATGGGGCTAAAAGTGATTTGTGAACGATTCAACAGAAATCTAGGATGTAGAATGTGGTGATATTTTACAGCCATCATCACACGAAATTACACTGATGTAGTACAAAACATGGTTTGTTCATGCAATCACAGCTATCATATCAGTATGGAAATGAAGCCGGTCAACATCAATGATGTAAATTCCTTCAAGGTGTTGCTTCAAGTTTAATGTAGGTGATTTCGTTATAATTTCACATTTAAAAAGGCAGTTTGAGAAAGATTATGATCAATCCTACACAGATGAAAATTTCACCATCAAACCTGTCCCAGTCCTGTAGATTTCTCCTTAGTAACATATGAAAGATTTGGCCTTTCCTTTCACAGGAAGCCATCCAGGTACTTGTGCAGACTCTTGTCTTCTCTGAACTTGACTACTGCAACTCCTTACTTGCTGGGCTTCCTATACCGGCCATCAAGCTGTTACAACTGACCCAGAAAGCATCAGCACGACTAGTCTACAGCCTTCCAAAGTTCACACCCCATTGCTGCTTTCTCTTCACTGGCTTCCTGTAGCTTCCCGCATGAAATTTAAAACTGTGATGTTTGCTGTCAAAGTAAAAATGGACCAGCTCCCTCCTACATGATGAGGATGGTCAAAGTCCGATCCGTACCTTGAGTACTTAGATCATCAAGTACAGCTCAGCTTGAAACACGATGCTTCAAGACAATCTTCCAGATTTTTTTTCTGTCCTGACCCCAGATGGTAGAATGAACTTCCACTGACTGTCCGGACTGCAGAATCCCTTGCTGTCTTCAAACACAGACTAAAGACTCATCTATTTGTAGAGTATCTCAATGACAATTAATGCTGCACTTTCATTGCTCTTACCAATGGTGAGTAACTTAAATTCTATTACCTATTTGTTACTGTATTTATCATTATTTAATTGAACTCATACTAGGACTTACACAGTTCTTGTTTTCTAACAGTGATGTAGTTCAAACTTACTGGCAAGGATGCATTCTATGAGTCAACAATGAAGCACTCTTTGTACGTGGATAAGAGTGTCTGCTAAATGCCATAATTGTAGCTATATATCCCGAAAACAAAATTTCTTGTTTTACCACAAAATTCGCAAAGCCGCTCGAACTCAACAGTAATTGGGAAGTCGCAGAGTCTATTCACACTGGCCATCGAACCCTTATCAATTTTCATGAAGACTTCTAGCAACTTTCAAGGTATATGTATAACAACAAAGTATAGATTATTTCTGTGTGCCAATCAGATCCATCTTCCAGTATATTCCTAGTCACCAAAATGTTAAAATAGTTTGGCATATTGTTCTTTTACTGATCTTTTAGCTAATTAATCTTTTTACCACTACTGTCAGATCAAAATAATTTCCATCTTCTTCATCTATAGATATATGGGAAGAAATTCTTGAACTGCCAATGCCCAGTAAGAGTCTAATCTCAAGAAATTATTTTGTGATTACCCCTACTAATTATATTCAGATGGAACAAATAGAAGTACCAAACACTATTTGGGAATCTGCTCTCAGTACAATTAATAAATAATTTCAGTACAATAAATCAGCTCTCAGTACAATTAAGAAATCAAAATTGCCCAACTTAATCTTATCCAGTTCAAAGTCTTCCAACATATTCATTACTGCGTGTAAACTGTCAAAAAGTTATGATAGAGTAGATGAATTATGTAATTGCTGCTGTACTGCTAAAGCAGCTCTTACACATATGTTCTGGACGTGCCTAGCATTATCCAATTTTTGGCTTACTCCTACAAACTATTAGAGGTATTTCAATTAAATGTGATACCAAGTTTTAAATTTACCATGTTTGGGTGGATTATCTCCAGTATTCAGACTTCAAATAAGATCAAAGAAGCCATTGCCTTTGCTTCACTTCTTGAAAGAAGGATATTGCTTAATTGGAAATCACCCCACCCATTTACTGTGATTAATCAGATGGAAAATGTAATAAAACATGGGGCCCTATAATGCTATACTTTAAAGAGCTAAAGCGCCTCTTTAGCATGTGACACTGCCCATTCATTAGCCATATTCCACTACATCAACCACTGTCAGAACTTTGTATTGGAGCAGCTGTAACCCAGAAAGACAAATTAAAAGGCAGTGTCGAGCAAAAAAGCAAAAGACTTGAGAACACCAGTAACACTCACAGTGCAACAACAGGAGAGAGCAGGGTGCTCAGAAGGCACTGACTGCAAATGATGTGCAGCGCTGGAGGAGAGTAACTATAGGCTTTAAACAGAGAGGAAAAAAGGCACAGGTGCTCATAATTAAAAATAACCAATAAACCAGTGTGTGTCAGTGAGTATGTCCCACTAGCTGGGTGTCCGGCGCACCGTGGAAAAAAAAAACAAGGTTTGTAAAGAAACAAAACGCTTTGGAAACAATAATTAATTCATCAAACACCAAATGAATACAAAATACTTCATTATGTTTAACAAATGACAGCAACAGATAAAGTATTGTCAGGATAGTTTTGATTATAAAGAATTACAAAAATAGGCAGCATAACAGTATGTGTAATCTGTAACACAAATGGAAACATGCAATTGAGTTTAAATTACTAGGGTTAGGGTTGGTACTATTTACTGTTTTAGTCCTTTCAGTTGACAGTATGGTTGTATCACTGTACCCAAATGTTCTGAGTTTAAGAGGTAGATACAGGGTCTTACAGTGTAAGGCATGTTCTTTAATTAAATCTTATTTTCATAATCATAGTTTTACTTCTCTATTCTTGACTACTAAATCTCTGATAATCTGGTCCTTTGTTGCGATAAAGGCAGTAATGCTGTACCATAAATATGATGTCAAAAAATATTGAGAAAAGGCCCAGTCCAAATTTGGTTGGGTCTCCAAATATAATCTTCCATTTATCTGCAAAGAAAACATGAAGTTATAAAGACTACTGGGCATGTCTTGAACACCATGTCTTGAAAAACAATGTGTGTGTTTACCATTGTTATAAGACTGCAGGAACATCTGAAAGAGACTAAAACTGCCTCCTGTGAAATCCAGCAGCACATTTCCAATGCTCCAGCCCTCTGTGCTTTGTCTCTGGTAGTTCATGTAAGCCTTAAAAGCAAGCAAGCAAGCCGTGAACCGAAGGTTCTAAAGTTCATACAAGGATATTCAAGTATTCTTCGTGAACTCCCCTAATTTATAGAACTGTGCCTTGTAGCTGATGTTGCTTAAATAAATAACACAGAAAATCTGTGGTCACTAAAAGTTTGATATGGACTTCTTAATCTGAATATCTCAACTTCAACAAAACACTAAACTGCATTCCAAGTAACACATTCCTTCAAAAGTTATTTAGTAAAAGTTCATTTTGCAAACTGCTATGCATGAGTAAGAAATAAACAGGCATACCTGAGGGACATACTTAACCAGTGTAACGCCAAGTTTAATATAGGAGAAGTAGTATAGGTAATCCAGCCATGAGATCTTCTGACCAACAGCAACAAACAGTGTGATGAAGGCAAAGGCCCATGCAATTGCCAATAGCAAAATGGCCACCCTGGACACCTTCTGTCCTCCCCGCTAAACAATTATAATAAAAATTAAGTTAGGTTTTGAGGCGCAGTTCTATATTTACAAATGCATTATTTTGTGTGGATTGTGGATTGTGCATGTGTTTAAACCATCTGCCTATAAAAATCAACTCTCTATAATCTAAAATAAATCTTTACAAGTTATATATGTGATGTAACCCTCACCTCATATATCACACATTGGAAGATATAGACCAGAGTAAGGACAAATGCATGCACACTGAAGAAAACATCATTGGCATCCACAGGATTGACTCCATTTGGATCTTTCTTCAAGAATTCCTCCTGTTTTATATAAATAATTTACTCAGAAATCAATCAAATGATTTTGTTTCAATTCAGCTAATGTAATTATGAGCAACATTTTGCAAAGTCTGTTTTATGTTTACCTTTATCTCAGGTATCCAAAACAAGCCAATATTGAAGACACTGTAGGCAATAAATCCAGTGAGGTTGAGAGCAAGAAAATCAAAGTTCAGGCCCACCACACTGTAAAATAATAAAAGTCAGCATAGGTTGGTATTACTGAAGTGTTACTGACAATTTTTTTTGCCATCTTTGAGTTGAGCACAAGATAACGAGGGTGGTTTTTACCTCTTTCTTTTCCAGTTCTCATATGCCTGAGGATAGAAGGAAATAGACCAAGCCAGAAAGTATATCCAGCCAATAATTTGGTTAATGATAGCAAGGACGTTGCTTCTGATGACCAAGAACCTTATTCGAGTTTTGTGTCTGTGAAAAAAATGTTTTAGGCATGGATGAAAAAAAAATAACAATGCAAGTAAGAGCACACTGTTGAGACACTAAAAAGTTGAAATCTGAAACGACATTCAGAGTTATAGAGAACTGAACTGCAATTATTTATTTGCTATCTGAAATCCACTGCTGAAATCTAAGTATGAACTGAACTTCAGAAGTAACCAGAAAGCAACTAAAAGTAAACATTTGGTATGCTAACTGTACAAAGTGCTTGGGTCATTCATTTGTACCAGACCTTTCTATCTCAGTGTTGTTGCTGTAAAGGTAAGCTGTCACTTGTCCAACATTCTCTGCTTGCACTTCAAAATATGTTGATGTACTCCCAGCTGGCAAAACAACCTGAACATAAAAGGGAGACAAGCAAAAGCCAGGGACTGTTACAGAAAACAAGGCAAATAATCAAATTCATATTTCCAGTGCAACTCTAATGAAACATCTTGAAAATTATGTTATACTGGTACATAACACTTAGAATTTACCTCCTCTGGAAGATGAATTATTGAAGAAAAATTTCTTGACGAATATGTGATATTAAAGAGGATGTTAACAGTAACATTCAGAGGATAACTGCAAAAAGAAAGCAAATGAATTTTAACATTTTACTAAGATATTTAATAAATCTAAAAGGCTTTCCTATTCCAAAAGGCTCAGTTGCGTTAAATGCGAAAACATTACCCACCTTGCTGTAATGGTGAGATTTTTAGAGAATTTCTCTTCTAAATCAACTGTGGCCAGAGCACTTAGGGACACTTTTGCATCTGTTAGAGAATATCATTAAAATTACTATTTCAAATGGTCAAATTCCAAATTACAATCGTTTAGATAGCATATACAATACTATTTGGCAATGTATATCGCATGCAATGTTGTAAATTAGAATTAGCTTTCATTGATGAATTAATTGAGACAGATTAATAGATTAGGATTAAAGGCAGGCTACTCACCACAATAAATCGCTAGGGCACAGACTGACAGAAGTACAATTACGATAGAACCTGTTTCCATCATTTTTAACATGAAGTTACGCTTGAGCTTGCCTATATCCAAGAAAAGGGGAACAGCCATTAAAGAAAGTCATTTTAATTTCCTGGCATGTATTTAGCTTTGCTTATCGTTACCTGTCTTATTTCCCAATGGGGTCAATACAAGAAATCCTAAATTTGAGTTTAAAACACTGAAACGATAATCAAACAACAACTATAAGAAACTTTCACTTCCGGGATACTTCTGTTTTACCTGATCACGTGACAATAATCAGCTGATTTACAGCCTTGTACGTGAGAGCGCCATGAAATGAGCAAAAGTTGAAGTCATGACTTTTCTGTCAAAATAAGAGCCAGCAAGGGAACGCTGTAAATGGTTGTACAAAAAGAAAGAAAGAAAGAAAGAAAGAAAGAAAGAAAGAAAGAAAGAAAGAAAGAAAGAAAGAAATAGAGTTAGATGAGTAAAAAGGATGTTTGACATGCCTTTCTTTCGATAAGTAAGATATATCGACATTTAGAATCCGTTCTTTCCATGGCATTACACAAAGCTTACATGCGCTTTTGCGAATCACAATGTTCAGGCTAAACTAACTAGACTTTTAGTGGGAGGGTCTCTTATTTTGTCGCACTGCAAACAGATGATTGTACAATACACAACCAATGATAGTTTGATATTACTGGCATCAGTCTTTTTACTGGTTAGCCGACGATATTCTGTGTGAGCCATGTAGTTCCTATGTGTGAATCGAATGACAATTACATGGACATAGCACTAATAAATATAATAAGATTATCAAACTGGGCGGTTTTCAATTCAAACAAGAAAATAGTATTTTTACTTTTCTAATATATAGAATGTATCCCTGTAAAACATACATTAGTTTTGAGGGGCGGGTTGTAAAATCCTAATTCCAAATCCTACAACACAGCAATACACAAAAGTCTAATGATCTGTTATCTATTTATATGTATTAGAATTACATAAAATCTATCCATAAAATCTAATCCATATAAATAGATTTTGTTTGATATTTCCCATAACTGATATGTTGAGTCTATGTACTTATCTTTTATCTGTTTTATGTATGCCTAAAATGCCTAGAATATGGATGTGCCATTACATTATTAGTCCACACGGTGGCGCACATAATGCACATTTGGTTTTAGACTACATTAATTATACTATATTAATCTTGTAATTAGACTAATTTAATCGTGTTGATTGTTTTTAATTTCCACCTTTTCATACAGCTCATATCAGTATTCAGAATCTTTTAGGTTGTTCATGCATTATTTTAAAATAAATATGACATACTTGCATAATTATTTTACTCATTTATTAGTTGGACAAACATTACAAAAAATGGCTAAACCCCTAAAATCTCTATTTGCAGTTATTTAGGATAACAACTAAGAATCATAAAACAACTGCCAAAACAGGACAAATGAAAGAAAAAAATTCCAAACTTCTTTGTGAACAAGTTTAGATTTTATATATCCACTTAAGAATCAAGTTCACTTTATTATCCACTGATGAATCTATAAATGTAGACTAAGTGGAGCTTGCTAAACATCATTGTTAATGGGTTGTATTACATATGTTAATGGGTTGTATTACATATGTTAATGGATGGTATTACAGATTGGTTAGTGGGTATTTTGAAGAATGTATTTTTGATGACAGTATTTGTCTAATAATACTGTAAATAATAAATGTAAACAATTTTGATAAAAATGCAGGCTTTAAGCATTTTACATAAAGAGATCAATAATGTCTTTTTAATATTCTGCCATCACAATCACAATTTGTAGCAATGCAGTCACCATAAGCCTATGCTATTTTGTATTTTGTGAAGTATGCCAGTAAACTTGGGATGATATTAGTCTGTTTTACTTCCAAAACCAACTGACAGGAATCCTGTTAGTGTACATGGTGTCATGAACTCTTTTTTGGTTCCAGGATGTTTAGCGAAATCTGCTGCCATCTGCCAAAATATAGTTATCCAGCTGATGTTGCATCTACATCCCACTAAAACTTTTGCAATGATCATCCTTCTATGTTGCTTCCTATTCCTATAAAACATTTCATTCAAGTGATTGAAGGGGGGCATTTTCACAATAACATTTTATAGTATTAAAAATGATGGTTCTCTAGTGAATGTTATTCTGTAGCACGTTAAATATAGCAAAAGAGAGTACTTGTACTTCTTATCTGTATTTTCCCTGTGAAAGGCTTGAATGTATATTATTCTCTGGTTTAGTGTTTTTAGTTAAACCCGATCATTAAACCCGATTAAGCTGATCATTTCATATATGCAAAAGTTAAATGTTTGTTATTAAAATTATTTGTCATCATACTGAGGTTTGAAGACTTCAAGTTAGCTTCTTTCTGAAACTTATTTTATATGGTAGTTGCATTATCATGGCAGTTTCTGCCCCTAATAAATCATATTAAAATCCAGCAGTGATATAGCAAGTGATAAGGGATCCCCTGCAGACAATAGGTTTGTATTTTCTTTGCAATTTTAAGGTATATTCATTACATAATTACATGGGCATATTTGTATTTAAAGTGTAAAAAGGTATGTTTCAAATATACTTCAGCTATTCCTTTACTATAGCTACTCCTTTACCACTTTACAAACATATTCCAGCTATTCCTTTGAAAACTTGATCTGATCATTTTTGTGCAGATATACTAGGTTTGTGCTTGCAAATACTTGATCTTCATCTGAAAACTAAAGAAGATTTGTCTTGTGAAGGAAACTCAAAATTTTATACATTATCTAATCTCCAATGATGTTTCACAATAAGCATTTTCCCACTGGAGAGTTCTTAAGATTAAAATCTCATGTATTTCATCAAACATCTGCAAATGAGCATGTTGTAGATGTATGCAACCTTAACACAGTTCATCTGTGTCATTGCACAACATGAGTTCTCAGATTCTTGTTTGTACTGGCAGTTCATAATAAAAACACAGGTGCCAAGTATTGAATTGTATGATAAGTACACAGTTAGATTACTGGAAGTAAAAAGTAAAAAGCTACTTCCTGTATTTCACATACAAAAAAGTGACCTATCACCCCTATTGAGTAATTTCACCTAAAGAATACAATGAGTAGCCTAATATTTTTTAAGAAGAAGGCGCATAAACTAGTTGTTATCTAAAATTAGGGGTTGAAGAACCATGTGTCAGGACCCCATTGTTGTTGCTCTGTTTTCTTCTTCTTCTGTTTCTTTATTCCTGTTTTTGTCTGATAAAACAAAATAGACAGCAAAGATCATAAGGCCCCAAAACACGAATCTTGGCAGATGTTCAGTATTCTGAACTGCACAGGCAACTAATAGGACTATTAGCCTAATGGTGGTAATTTAGTGCGTTCGACACTGTGTGGCTGGAACGCATTAATCAGTACCAGTACAACTATTCTAACTCAAGACAGAAACTGAGTTTGTCTGATTTGGCTAATGTATTCAAAATAATATTCTCAGGATATAAACCAAGTTTTTCTTTCAAACTTTAATTCTTCAGTTCTTCAATTTGATGCAAAAAATAATAATCCAGGTGGTTTTATAAAATTTCAATCATATAGTCAAAAATGATGAAATTATCATCAAGTATAGCATCTGCATTCACTCAACTTTCTGAAACAGGTGCTTTGGATGCAACACCAAGGTCAGTGGTTTGAGTATCTTTGTACTCTTAAAGAATTTATGTATTTTATCAAAATATGCACACATCTAATTAACCATTGACCTCTGCAAACAATATAAGTTCATACTATTCTAAAATATAACAACAAAAACAGACTGTTTTATACACCATCAGTAAAAACTTTTCAGTGTCTCCTGTGGTTTAACAGTTTAAGCAATGCCATTGTAAATATCTGTGGTTTGATTCCCAACTATAGCACACTACAGTCAAATGTAAACAAAGCACCTGCATAGATGTTTGCAGTAATGATGAACTAATTCTCTTTGTAAAGAGAATGACTTCAAATTACTTCCAACAGACATGCCAAAAGTGATTGGACACTGCAATTGCTGTTTGCAAGTATATTTTCTTTTCACTCTTTGTTACAGTTTTTGATCATTTTTTGCTTTGGCAGCAGCTCATGTAAAAAGCAAAAAAAAAGCCCCAAATCAGGATTATTCTAATCACTTGTAGACTCCTGTTTGAAATATGAGGGGGAGGCGTGGTGGAGGCTCAAGTTTTGTTGCTGAAAGCCATAAAGGGACTGAAGCTCCCCCAAAAGGAGCACAAGTGTCTAATTCCTATACACTGAGCAACAGAACTCTGCTCTACTGAGACCAACAAGGTATGTATTTTTATGTGACTCAGTTCACAACATACATATTTTGTCTCGGCAAGAAGCATATTTACTTTCAAAAGAATGAAAGTTAGTTTTTTTTTTTTTGCTGGAATTGGTTCATGAGGATGGGGTGGTTTGGTAAAAGCTCATTTTTATCTCCTTCTTCAGGTGACATCAGAACACTAAGCAAAGCCATGAAGATCCATGCTCTCTTTTTTGTTCTGCTTCTGGCTTGCATGTATCCAAGTTTGGCCCAAGGTAGGCATTTGTTTTGGTGTATATAATGGTCTAATCCACTTCAGAAGCATTCCATGTTTAATTTTTTTCATGGTGATCGATATTTATTGTCTACAGATTATGCAATACTCTGCAGTTAAGCCATTATAAAACTTGGTGATATCATATATAATCTATCTGTAACTCTTGATGCAAGAGATATGTTATTCATTTTATTACATATTTAGGTAAATCACACTTTAAGCACACTTTAAACAAATATAATTTTTGTTAACAGCCTTTTCTTTAGTCATCTGTTTCAGTCTAGAGTAATGAGGTAGATGTGCCTTTTGTCAGTTAAAGAACATAATATCAACATAACAGCATAATAAAAACCCTAATGTTGGCCTAACTTCAAGACTGTAATTAAACTGTAAATAACTCTAAATGTCTTTAAATCTGCAAGAAAACATCATATATTCTTTTTGCAATAGGGACATATGAAAATTGTTGCCTAAGTTATGTTAAGGAGGTGAAAAAGTCAATCAAACGCAGAACTGTGAGCTACAGGATTCAGGAGATGGATGGGGGATGTAACATTCCTGCTATTGTGTAAGTTCTGGCTGCTCTCCCATGCTGTTCTGACAAAATAAACTTTTTAAAAGACTGGAATTACAATGGGAGTCTGTTTTGTTTTCCTTAAATACTGTTAGTACTACACTCTGTGACTACAGTGATAATTATACAAATTGATATCCTTTCATGATGTTATCAAAAAAGTATGCTTTGGCAAGCTGCATCCTTTGGCTGAATAAAAGCCTCAGTAGAACTTTATGTTTACAGTATTTTTCTTCTATTTTTTCAACAAAGATTCAGATTGAAGAAATCAAGAACATTCTGCGGTGATCCAAAACAACAGTGGGTGAAGGATTTGATGAAAAACACAATGCAGGAAACAGTTTTATACTAAAGAGATGCCCTAAGAGCTATAATGATACAAAACAAAATCACTTCTCTGGTCTTTATTTGTTAGAATTGGTCACTATGGATGATGCAATTGAGGCAAGCCTATCTTGTGTATAACTAAGTGCTTGCAGCTTCTAACCACAATGTATTTCCCATTGTAGAAGTGCATTGCCACATGGACAAAAGAAGTCCACAAGGCACTTCTCTGTGAATTTCATATATAATGCACCACTTTTTGAATGTATGCAAAACAATGCAGTTGAAAGCTTTAGAATGCATATGCTATTTTGTCGTTCTGTGTTGTGCTGTTGCACTCGCTATTGACTACTCAGTCCTATTTGGCTCTCTAAGACCAATGTTAAGATTATTACATTTTGCTCATAAGTGCATTTTAAAATATATTTTTATATTCTGTTGCTCATTTTTTATATTACTTTGTTACAGTACACTGTGTTGTGTAACTGTGTGTATGTCAGAGAGAAAGAAATGTATATATATTTGTTGTTGTTGTTAATAAAGCATTACAGTATTTCCTTTTTTAGAATAGATGTGATCTGACATTTTATCTAATTAATTTTTTTTCATGTTCCCACTTATCACCTACATTGTATATAGCTTAAAACCCAACATTAAATGTGAATTTTCTGTTGAACACTCACCACCACCCCCAAAAACCCTTTGCTTAGAGTAATGATACATTTCAAACAGAAAAGATGCAACAACTCAGTACAATGAGCTTAAAATTTATGGATGTGACTAAATGAATCGCTATTACAGGAAAACGTTGCACAATGAAAGCTTTGTTTCTCATGCTCTTCAGTATTTGTAGGCAAACTGTTATCACAGGAAATAATAAATCATCAAATTGAATGTCCAATCCAAATAAATGCTTGTTTTAAATGTTGCATATTTTAGTATCATTGCCAAGTTTCTTGCCACTGAATATAATACTACTTAGAAAATCCCAGGGTTATGATACTAATGTAAACTTCCCTCCCTGCCTCCACTCTTCATTAATCACTTCCCTGCAGGCACATCAGAGTCAGATGCACACTGCTGAAAAGCTCCATGATATGTGATACCTATACTGTTTTCAAAACATTATACATGTTAGTTCATGCTCAGTTCAGGCTCAGATGGCATGAATAAGATGGAACTTGCTTGAAGGAATTGCATTACAATAAGATTTGTGTCTCCGCTAAGTTTATTTTAAATGATTTAAATTCCTGGTGTCCCTGTTTATTGTCAAATCCATTTGGTTTTACTAAATGACATAACGTTTTCAAGCAATAGCTAACTAGCAACATATTGTTGAATTTTATTTGATATTTCTGGGCCACCAAAGGTTGGTGTGGTTATTCCAATTTCCCTGGAGAGTGACTATTAAGCACTGGATGGTAACTAGTACTCTTTTAAGTGTGAAAAAGATGTTGCTGTTGCAACAATCCCATTGATGTTATCTCAGGACACAGACCTAATGCACACAATGGCAAAAGAAGTGAGTTTTCCTGGTATAATGTGTCATTCTGAGACTTGGCTAACATGGTTTGATAACTGCAATTTAAATATATCTTTCACCTTTATGGGAGACCTAGCGAAATGTGTTACAAACTCGTTCTGCCTACCTACAGAGCTGACTCTGACCTCATTCATGACTCAGCTAACAGTGTGTTTAATGACAGCCGTGAGAACTTGCCTCCAGTACATTTACTAGGTGCATTTTCTTAATCCATATCCAAAATCCTTAATCCATCTATGATTTCTGTGACAGCTGAAATTTCTTAAAACTTGAATTTTACTTAAAACTTGAAAAAACTTGTCAGACAGCATGTACAGAGTGCAATTTGAATTTTTTGTGTGTACAATAGGACATCTGTGTACACATAGGTTACACTATGAGACTAGTTACTTAGCTGAATGCAGAGGTGAGCTCTGTGGTTGGGGGTGAGGTTTGATTCACAGATACCCCATGTGCTGTTCAGTCTCTGTCCACATGTTCACATGAGTCAAGTGCTTAACATTCACTGTGTGCGAATACAAAATAATAATAATATACAGAATAATTAAAAAGGAAACCGAAAAATGTTTTACATGCATCAGAGGAGGAGTGTGCTTGCCTTTGTCTTTCTAGACTGATGGTACTAAATGTGAGGAAGAGCAGAAACAACCTGCTGCAATAGAGGTGTTATTATACCTTGATTACACTGTGAAAAAGTTAGAAAAAATCATTAAAATTATATTTAAAAAATTAAAGCAAATGACTCAAATAATAAAACAAAAAATCTTACATGTGAACTTGACTTGCAAATGTGCATTTGTATTAAACCAATTTCACTCACACACTTTCTGCTTGTCTGTGCAGGCAAGAAATAACAGAACACTAATACCAGTATTGCAAAAGCTCTGTGTTTGACAAACTGCCAGAGTAAAAAAAAACCTGAAAGATACAAGCACAAACTGGTCAAACACACACGAAAAAACCAGATGTACAGAGAAATCACAGGGTAGATTATTAGTGATAAAATATTTTTATTAAGAAGCTCCATATGTAAAGGTCCTACAATAAGGTATGCCAGCCAGTTGAGAACCAACTGATTAGCATGATTAAAGTGTTAGGATTAATAACACCATTCCTTGTAACACCACCTTATCATGGTGGAGGAGTGTTCACAAAGGCTGATCCACAAAAACCTTTCTGATGCAAATTAATGGGATCCAGCTTCCCTCACCCAAATTAAGGTTATTCAGGCCTCACCCTGGAGCCGGGGGTGGGGGTGGG
>JAOXYF010000025.1:1040273-1057135 GCA_028565775.1 Sternarchorhynchus goeldii
GGGGGGGTGTAACAGTGTAAGTCACTGTTTTACTGATGTCTGTGAAATTTAGGCCAAGGTGCATAAATGTTTGAAACAATGGCTTCAGTTTATCAATATTTATCACAAAGAAGTAACAACTAGAGACATTAATGTAGTGCAATGTCAACAGAGTGTTAACATCACCATTTGCACAACAGATTTTAATTCCCATGCTGTTTTGATTGCCTTTACAGATCAATCAGCATGTTTGGAGTTCCCAAGCCAATTGGTAACAGCTCTTACATTTGCAACCCAATAATTATAATTATATAGGCCCAGTAACCCAAATGGAAGAAAACACAAGTGATTGCAGCTTTTGGAAGGCTTAGAGAAAAATAAATGAAAGCTTCGCACAAGAAGTGACAGCTACAGAAAGTAAATCATTTTGATTGCTAAACTGATAAAAGCTAAACTAAAAGCTATCCAGAAGTGACTGTTAGAGTTATGCCTACTCAGGTTTTTTTCTGTTACTTCAGTTCTAAAATATATAAACAAAAAATGAAACAGTAAGGTAAAAGACATCCTTTTTACAGTGGTATTTTAATTTGTATCCCATTAAACTAAAAGGTTTAAGCAAACAAAAATATTTATGAATGATTACTTTGAAATCTATGGGATTTGACCACACTTTATTTATATTTTATAAATATTTTAATTCATAAAATGATCAATTATTTAACTTTATTTATTAATTATTTTCAGCTGAAACGTAACCCACACTACATGAATCTATATCATTTTTCCACAATGTACTTTATATAAAATTCTTATGTTATTTTATGCTATTTTTAATCTGGATTTTTTAGCCCACCTCTCTGAGTGTCTGTGTGCAGGCCAACAGTCCAAATTTAAACAAATAGCAACGGGCCACAAAAGTTTAACTTTTTTTTTGTTTCCCAAACTAAAATATGTGTACTGTATAGTAGATTTCATGCTGTTTTTACAGTTTTATCTATCACATAGTTTTTGTGTGTACATTTTACATTTTTTATTTATTACATATTCATCAGATTACATTTAAAATGTGTATAAACAAACTTCTAAAATGTACAGTGTGTGGGTTTTGCTTATGTTTGACCATAGGAACATCCCTCTTCAGTGTCCAGCAGCACCCTGTCAGCATAGAGGGAATCCAATCTCCTTGGTATCACTTTTCCATGCTATTCAATAATGACATATGAGTATACTGGAACAAAAAATCTGTGGTTGATAGAGAAATTCTGAAGACATATTTGGATTCAGCATGCAAAAATATATAATAGATTGGTATTTTATTGCAGGAAGAAAAATCACTGTTGACCAGTGTAACTGTCAAACTTAAGGTGCTATTAAGGCTTGGTAAGTAATAGTATTAATACAAACCTCAGATTTTGTTTAAGGGTATTAAAAGCATTAATGTGGGAAGTAATGTTGTTACCAGGAAAATGTTGTAACACGTGATTTATAGCCCTTGTAAAAAATTCCAGGATGTTAAAGAGAAAAAATCCAGCTAAGGCTGTGTTGTTATGTCTTCAAGATGCCTGGTAATCCAAAGCAGATGGATCACAAAATTTGCTCACTGAGTTGTGTTTTTGCAAATGCCATTCCAGAACTCTGACATGAGCGAAAGCTGATGGTGTCGTGATCTGAAAGGCAGAGAAAACCAGGAACACTGGGAGATCTGAACACATGCTGCATGTAGAAATGGTCTTGGGTTGCACTTACTTATATTTTCTCCCCTTTTACTAAGTTAGGAGTGCAGAAAAACTATCTTTCCAGATAAAACATGTTAAAACACTATGGTATTTTATCACAGAACATTAATTTTCTAGTACTTAAGTACTGATTCTAGTACTTAAGACCCGTGCTCTGCAGTTTTGTGTTTTTCCACTAATGACTTGATTAATATATGCTAAACTGGAGATATCACTAAAAGTGTACAGTAGAGAGAAACATCTTTCCAAATATTCCCACCAAGATACTGAACTAGTGTCACATTGAAGGTCAGGGTACCAGAGTAGGCTGATGCACAAAAAGATAGATAGATAGATAGATAGATAGACAGACAGACAGATAGATAGACAGATAGATACTTTATTGATCCCAGAGGGAAATTCTTAAGGCAAAGGTTTAAACAAAAATTCCAGAGTATGTCAAACAGAAACTAACGGCTCAGTACACAGTAGAAAAAAAACTGGCATTATTTCAGAAAAAGAAATAATAGGGAGTATTTGGTGATAACTGAGATACGAAACAGAACTGTTGCTGGCATGACTGCAATTAGTACTTTTGTTAGGGCGACCTCTGGTGACCAACTATTGGTGGTGCATATGTTAGATTAGATTAGATTAGATTCCCTCAGGGAAATTAAGAATTACCGAATGTATTACTTTAGAAACACTTTCAGAAAGACCTAACGTTATATATAGGCCTATTGATATGCAATGATTATCGGCAATGTAAAAATCCGATTTTGTAGAAAAGAAAAATAGAGAATTTCTTTCATGTAAAAAAAAAAAACAAGAATACTGACACTTAATTTGGCATCACTTTCAAAGTGACTTAGATAATATCTTACCCATTAAAACCTAAAAATGTGAATTTGAAGAAAATACTCAAATTACTGTTAATATATGTTAAGTGTTAAAACATATCAAGCATTCCAAGCATCTGTTTATAGAATCAGACATAAAAGCAGGACAATAGTAATATATAAAAATGGCCACACTTAGCCAGTTGACTCATTAGCCACTGAATCATTGCTCACTAATTTTAACCGAAGGGTAGACCTTGTCTTTAATCCTTTGAGTCATTCACTTGCTACAAAAGCCTATAAATCCAATACACTAAAAAATATTCCTTTATCCTAAACTGTTCCACTACTGAGCTACACTTGTAAGTTAATTTGCAGACATTTCAGTACATAATTTAAGGTATGCTTGACATATCTCTTTAAAATCTACTTCAGAGACACAGAGGCAATTTAATAAGCATCAACTCCCCACATTGATTTGGTCAGATTGACTGGAATTTGGTACCTGAACAAAGCCAAGAACAAGCCAAGATCCACTAATCATGCCAAAAAAAATCAAAGCACCCAGATCATACAGGCCATTGCATAGCAAATAAGAATATAGCAAGCTATGACATTTATATGGCAAAATATAAAATAGCATTTGTAGGTTTTGCTCAACATAAATCAAAACAAATTCTATATTGTCATAGTGACTTGTCATTTGTCAGTGATTATTTCAGAACATCAATCAAAACTGTACAAGCAGTGTCTCTATAAATCTTGCTTAGCCTCAAATCACACAAATGGCAAATCCTTTTACTTCAGGTGACTTATTTCTGGAAGTTCAAGTGATTATGATGGCATTAACTTCTATTAGACTTTCCACATGCTTAAATTCTTGTTACCAGAGTACTAAAGAGTACTATACACACTTCATGTGTTTAGCTGAAACAGTGTGGTCTAGCTGTACTTTGTTTTAATACTTATTTTAAATAAAAATGTAAAAAAGGCAATAAAACTGAGAGAAAATTCTGCCCTTTAAAAACAGCTTCCTTACTCACACTTTGTATATCTTACAGTTTTGTTATAACTAAATCATCATTGTACAGAATACATGATGAATATTAACATTTTTATTTTGGCTTGTTTTTTGTTGTTTGCTTGTATTTATTTTTTCTCAACATCTCAGTATTTCATTTGTTCCTTTGCTTGCTAACGTGGCTATCAAACTACTGTATCTATGTAGCACTGACCCTACATTTTGCATCTGGTTGATGTTGATTAAATATCTTGCAATCTTCCAAAAATGATTGTAGCCTTTCTTAAAATAAATGAATGCCTAACTTAGTAGGGAACTACTGAGGAGATGGGAATGTACATAAAGTTTATATGGTAAAGTGAATTCATTAAATATCCTTACTTCAAATCTTGAAATGCAAAACAAGTAAACAATTACATATAAACCTGGTTTAGAAACCGATTTCAATCTGGATTTAGCATTTGCTTTTCTAATATTCTATGGCACAACATTCTGAGCAGCCAGGTCTGTCTCAGATAAGCAAAATGGTCTGGAAGGGCTGTAATATCCATCCACACAGACATAACTGTGCAGTAGTGCTACACTCTAAACTACCTTGAACCGTATTAAAACTAAACTGTGGAAAACAAATATTACCAAATTAAATACATCAAACCTAGCGATTATAATAACAGACAGGAGAAAAGTGCTACAATATTGCTACTTCCGGATTTTAAATCTTTAACTCCATGAACCTCTCAGAGGTAACCTATAAACCATACGTCACAGGATGACGCTGGTTAACAGTGCGCTTCCTCTTCTCACTGTTTACAGTGTGATTTGGCGGGAGAAGAGTAGCGTCCATTTGTAACAGGATCTAGTTTTGAGCTGACTTCTTGTCATTTTTTTTCTTATCGCATGCTTGGTGGTGTAATTTCTTCGAACGAATACTTCTACCAGTGCGTAAATGGCAGCAACCGTGGCTGTGACTGTACCCGCCACAGAATCTGAACTGGACCGAAGTGGAACTGAAGAGGAACCACGGGGCAACGACACTGAGGAGGATGGTACTCAACAAACCGGGCCCACTACGGTTCCTCACAGTCGGCTCGCCAAATTGCCTCTCTCTCGTATCAAAGCTTTGATGAAGGCAGATCCAGATGTGAGCTTAGCGAGTCAGGAGTCTGTATTTATAATTGCTAAGGCAACGGTGAGTGATCCGTTTTCTTTAATTGTTAGCTATCGTTATGCTAGCTAATGCTGCTTCTGGCCACCGTTAACAATTTTTATTGCACTAGCTGTGTTAGTTGATTGGGTTAGCTTATCAATTAGCTAGCCAGCCAAGTAATTCTCGGATATATCGGTACTTTTTGAATAGACATGCATCGTTTTAAAGAAGAACTAACGTGTCATTTAAAACGTGTAGCTAGCTAGCTGGCTAGAGATTTGTAAAGCGCTCTTTGCAGACGGGCGATACTCCTAGCTAGCTCATAATTTACCGTGAAAGTGTCGATGACAAGTAACGGCATTAGCTCATAACCTATATGAACCTTCAGATCTTGATACGAGGAAATATTGATTTACTTTTATTTTGGCCTTAAAGGAGTTATTTGTGGAAATGATAGCCAAGGATGCCCTTGTTTATGCACAGCAGGGAAAAAGGAAAACGTTACAGAGGAAAGATCTAGGTGAGTTGAAAATCTATCTTAAAGTTAGTTAGCTAGCTTGCTATCTTTTGAACTGTGTTGTTTCTTAACGGTGTCGTTAGTTATTTGTGCGTCTCCTTTTCGCAGACAATGCTATTGAGGCTATTGACGAATTTGCATTTCTTGAGGGTAAGTAAATTATTTGTCTTTGTTCTATCCCTAATACCTGAAAGAGATGAATTCCGCAGATTTTCCAGGCGAGGATAGCTAACCATAATTTTTATTAAAATTAAGGTTAAAAACACTATGATTTTTTTGTTGTTGTTTGACGAGGGGGTTGTTATTAATGAATACTGCTATAGTTACAGATCATTGTGGTGTGTTTGGAACCAGTGACTGCTGATATAGCTATATTGTCCTGGAAAATAAGTAAAATGTTGGTCTAAGTGAATCAGAATTCAAATAAAGTTTTATATATAATACACACAATATATATGTATGTACATGTTTGTCTGTGTGTAATGTGTAAAAACATTGTCTGTGTTTTACGATGACACTTCTATATCTTTGCAACAATGCTATCAATGCATGTTTTATCTTTAGCATTAGGTTTATCTGTATGGAAATTTGTTTTTGCCTTCTGTCTAATCTGTTAAGTATTAAATGATTAATCAATTATTGTTAATGAGTTAAACATGTTTAAAGGACCATGCCATCATTGGTGCTCTTGGTCTTACACGTATGAAGCATTTCAGTAGTAGTAGTAGTTGTTGTTGTTGTTTATTATCATTGTTCATACATCAAGAGCACTTTTAAGATCACTTGTTTAAACACAGATATGAAGCTTTGTAGACTTTGTTTTAATATACCAGTATTCTCCTTTAATTGTTTATCTTGAGCCAAACCAATCTATTTGTTGGAGTCTTGAGGAATGTATACATTTTTAACAAGAGATTGAGTTGAATTTTAACATGAGAATTGGAAGGTGCTTCAAATTTGTTACAACCCTATAATTAGTGCATTCAAGCGTTCACAATAGCCAGTTGGAGAGATTGTTATTTTAACAATTTGTGGGCAAAGAAAGTGGATCCTTATAGCATCAGTCAGCCTGAATGAGTAGCACTATACACAGAGGTTACTCTGTTCATAGTGCCATTTTCAAGTATTTCCACTGCCTAAACATCTTAAGACTTTGTGATCCTCCCAGTACTTGGAACTATCCAGAAATGCAAAAATAAGGTGGGGGTTGGGTTGCTGTTAATTCTTGTTGTGGCTTTTTTGTGTTTTTTAACTACTTGTTTTCCATCAGGTACCTTGGACTAACTGGCAACTGCAGGCTTCAAAAGGGGACTAATTCTTTTCTTGAGGAAAATATCGCTATTTTTTACTCCTATACAATTTGGCTGAAGAAGCCAAAGTACAAGACAAAGGGCATTTTTTTTGCTCATTTTTGTATTGTTGACATGTACAGCTTGAAATATATTGACAAACCTATATGGCAAGATTATGTGTAAAGTGCCAATTTTACTTGTGAATATTGTTTTCTGGAAACATTGAAATAAATTCTAATTTCTGTATTAGCGTGGTGGTTTTTCAGTTCAGGCTTTTGAATAAGGAAGGTATGGACAAGGCTAGTCTTTTATAGTCTGCAGTTTGTCAAATGTTAGAGATTAATGACCCATACCTCAGTGATTCTGACATTGTTTTAAGATGGTTGTTCAGGAACTTTCTGCACATGTAGACTAACTGGCTACCTCGGTGCCTGGAATTCAATGAGCATTTCCTTAGTTTTCTTTCCAGATATCTGAGGTTTTGTCTGTGTCCCAAAAACTTAAGTACTGTTTACCATATTCTAACCAGCTTGTTTCAATGTTTTGTGAGGTGCCAGATCAGAGAGAACAGAGCAGGGTTCCCATAATCAAAATGATCTCCTAATATAAATCTTTACCCAAGGTTAAAACTAACCTTGTTCTGTGTGACACAGCCTCTCCTGAATGGATAGTGTTGAAAGTACCTACAATGTAGAAGACGCTCGTAGTCCAGGGAAAATGGTTCTTCTTCCAAAACTTTGAAAATATTGTCCTTTTCATCTTGCTGATCCAAAGCATATTTGCTCACATAATGTGAAGGGTAATATAAGATCATGTACAGGACCATCATGAACAGCAGGACCTGCTGTGAAATGTTCCTCTGGTTGCTTTATTTAGAATTATCTCATGGAGCAGTATTTCAAAATGTTTGTATTCATATTAATTACTAGTCTTGTAAGTTGGTGAACTTCATTCCAGGTAATTAGATTTATTTTGTTTAAAATTGGTTGGCAAATCTTTGTCTACATGCTGTTCAGTGATCCCCTAATCAGCAAAAAGACATGTACGAAAAATGCCTGGACAGCGTGGTCATGGGTAAGGTATGTTTTTGCAGCTGAATGACTCCAGCTTGAATTCTTGCAAAGCTCTTACTACCCAAGTACCCCCCCCCCCCCAAAAAAAAAAGATATGTAGGAAAAATGCCTGGAAATTCTTTCAGTCTCCTGACCTGAGATCTGAGGTTTGCACCAAAACCTGCATGCCTTATCTTTCTCAGATGAAGCACATAACATTCAAAACATTTTGTTTCCTGAGAATTCATCCAGTAAGTACAGATGAGAGAAAATGACTACACAAATCATGCCGCTGTAGTTTATGCAAGTTAATAGCATTGTTAATATTAAGTTAGATAGTGACTGAATTGTATTGATTTTAATGAATGGAGTATTTTATGTTAGAGTAAATGTAATATTAGGGCTACCTTATTTTGATCAAGGTACTCTTATACTTACCGGGCTTGCATGTACTGTATGTTGGAGCAAAGAACATACCATGTGGAATGATTTCCATTGGACACCCAGGACTTGGCATTGATAACGATCACAGTACCAAGTCCTCTTCCCAGCAGTAAATGGAGCAGGCATCACATAATGCTATTAAAACCCAGTGATGTAAACAAAGCACCAATCCAGTGGACCATTTCTTGCATGTTCCATGTAAGTGAGCGTGGCGACGCGGGAGTTCTCTGTGAGAGCAGCTCACACAAGCGAAAGCAGAAAGGAGGACGCAGATGAGGGGAGCATGTGGGTGTGTGAGCAAGCGAGAGAACGAGAACAGGCAGAGGAGAGCGAGGGAGGGAGGGAGGGAGGCTGGCTGGAGTAATATAAAAGAGGCGGAGGGCAGCAGCCAGCGCGGTGGATTCGCTCCAGGCTGAAGCTCGACCATGTTGCTGCAGGCCATCTCTGTGATGTCGGTCACTGTCGTCCTCCTCGGGTCCCTGGAAGGTAAGGGTGAAAAGGCAAACTGCTCTGGAGTTCTGCATTGATAGCTGAGAGAGAGCGAGAGACAGTGTGGAGCAGATCATGGTGGAAGAAAACGAGAGCATGTTACCTATTTGGTGTGATCAGCTTTTGATTCAAGACAATGCATGATGAGAGAGAAAGACTGTTGTGTTATTAATGTCAGTCATATGAGAATGTCAGTCATATCATTGGATGAGTTTGTCTTTGTTTACTCTGTTGTTGTTTCTACTAATAATTGCAATATTTGCAAGGCAGGGTCATGTTATAATCCTTCATGTGCAAGGATAAATGTAACAGGAATGTGCAATTAGCACAAACTTATTTTTGTCAGCCTTGCTGTGATTTCCTCAAGCAATAACAAAACACACGTGGATGTAGCTAAATGCATCCCTGTGCTGAATAATATTTGTCCTTTACTGTGCCTCCCCATTACATCATTGGGATCCCTAATTTCCAATTCTGATTTCATCACTATCAAACATTAGAAACATGCTGTTAGCGACGTTACAACGACAATAGACGTGTCAGTCCAACACTGCTAAGCAGCAAACCGTTCCTTTTACGAGGCTGTCGTTTTTTGGCTGATTTCTGGAAAATGGGGTACTGTGTGTGTGTGTGTGTGTCTGGCAGGGAAGGGGGTGCAGATGCAGCCGGATGTGCAATGCTGCATGCAGTACTCACAGGGCAAAGTCCGCACCAAAGACGTCCTGAAGTTTGAGGTGCAGACAGAGGGGCCCGACTGCAGCATACGAGCCATCATGCAAGTATTCCAAGCATCTTGGAGCAATCGAATACATGGAAACTGTTTCATTAAGTCTCCCCGATGCAGCTGTCTTTACTGGTCATATTTTTTATGATTGAATGGTGTAATTGCAGAGCAAGTGCGGCACAAAAATGCACTCAGCCTGTGTGGATGATGGCCAAACAGTTCCCTGAGTGAGGCTAGGTTGTCTGGTGTTGATTTGAACCGTACAGAGATAGTTGTTGGGTGGAGGGGAAGAGTTGAACTAAAGGCAATGTTGCTCTACTTGTTATCCTCTTCTGGCTTGGTGTGCACCATGGCAGATTGTACACTAAGAAGGCGGTGAAGTGTGCAGACCCCAGGGACAGGAAAGTGAAGAGGTTACTACGGAAGCTGGTCCAGAGGCAGAGAGCCAAAGCCCACAGGACCATGTGGCTCCAGCCGCATGGGAACCTGCCTGTCATGTCTGAGGTAATCCTATTCAGGCACTCGTCATCACCACAACTGCTAGTGTGCAAGTGTTCCGCACATTTCAAATATTAGAAATATGGTTCCATATTGTAACTATAGTCTCTGGTGAGGGACCTCGAAGCAAGCCGATCATAGATAAATAAAATGGTACCTTGAGGAACTTGTCACCGCTGGGCCTATGAGGAAAATGGTTTCCTTTAGGCACCGTGAGTAGCCCGGCTCTATCAAGGAGCTTTTCCAAGGGGTCCAGCAGAGACCAAAATTGATCCACAAGACACCATCTGCTAAGATTGTGGTTCTGGAGTATAGCATTCTCTTTGTGCTTGATACCTACACAATTAAAACCTTTAAGGATAAGCAGTATTTGTAATTGCGGTAATTGTAATTTCTTTGAATTCTGAAATAAGAGGAACTAATTGTGTTGTTATTGTTTTTTCCCTGTTAGATCCAGTAAACAGTGAGGCAAAGGAGTTGACTGATTGCTCCAGCCCTTTAATCTTTGTCACTGTCCTTTTGAAAGTTTGTAGATCCATAACTTTCATTACCAAACAGTATGCTATCCCAGCAAGATTGTGATATTTAGATGTCTTCTAAACTGACTGTTAATCTATATGCCAAAGTATTCTCCTTTTTAACTCTGTACTTCAAGCTTGTTTATTATCTATATATATATAATCTATATCTTAAAAGGTATACAAGCTGTTATATAGAGTTAAAGTGATATGACTGTTCTTGGCTCAAACATAGTGCAATTACTGATTCTCTTATGTATGGTGATGCAATCAATTTTTATATATAAAGAAATATGTGACAATGCTGCTTGCATTCCTTTCATTAGAAATATGTCTCATTGTAGAAAAACGTGGTGTAGATTAGATAGGACCCATGTGAAGCCATTGGATTGGTGTTGGGATATTTTACATCTAGTTCTGTGTGTAAGTATAATTAATGTAGCCATCAGGTGTTGCTGGTTTCACTTTTTCTACAGTTTTCGATCTTTTCAAGCACAGAGGTAGACAGCAAAGTTGCACCTGATCACCCCAAATACGTTTTGTTGTCCAGGTAAAGCAATAAACTGAGTACACAGATGATCCTTTGTCAAATTGCATAAGAAGCAAAATACAGAGCACTGAAACTAAAGTTAGTTTACTAACTCTGCAGTTCAAAGTGATTCGAAAAATGCTTCACCGTAATGCTAACACTGTCAATAATGAGTGAGGCTGATGGCCAATCTGCCAATACACAGCATTTGCATAGTAAACATTTGCATTTCTTTGTTAAACATTTTTTTCTGTTTGGTAATAATAATTTATACAAATAAAATACTTCAGTAACATAGTAAGTGGTATTTAGTAGTTGGGTGAAGTGGCTTATTTATACTGAAGTGGGAAGACGTATATAGTGTGTAAGTACATAGTGTATGTCCAAACTAGGATTAATATGACCAATAAACTGTTTGCTTCTACATAAATATACAGGGATTTATTACACTGCAAGGCAGTAAAAAGCTTTTTGTTGCTAATGTTTTCCATATCACTTTGCTAAGTCAAGTGTAACCTGTGAGTCAGTAACATTACATTACTCACACTTGAAAAGTACTCCCATGTCTGATAAAAAAAAAGTACCTTTAGCAAACGTACCATTCTGCTTTTTTTTTGACACAGAAGGAATCAACGTGTGAAATATTTAATTCCTGAGACATTTATTTGTGTCATTTATATTCTTTCAATATTTCTTATACAAGACAAAATATTGCACATCCACTTGGTAAGCATGCACATAACCAAAACCTGTCCTTTCCAAGTTCACTACACTGCACATGCTGCAAACTTTATATAATATAATATAATGGAATGGAATGCTTACCTAATTTGTCTTTCAATGGTTGGCACTTTGGAGAGAGAAATGTAAAAATGGCACATTTTAAAACCAGAATGTGCCTAAATACTGATTAAAGCAAAAAACAAAAAAAAACAAAAACAGAAGTGATCTTTTCAATAACAACACTGACCAGATGAAAAACTGATAGATTAAAGCTAAAATTCCACATTTTATAATCAGAATGTCTTTAAATACTGATACAAAACAGTAAAATACCATCGGCCAAATGGAATCAAAAAGTGAGTTAAAAATTAGTCATTTTTAACTCTTCATAAAAATTTTTACTTACATTTATTAAAATGTGATTAAATTATGAAAATTCTAGATCTAGTTACACAATTCACAGAAAATTCTATATATTTCATCTATGTAACCTATGGTGGTAATATTACATAACATAAGCAACCAATTAAAACTACATGTCAGTAAAACATATATTGTATCAAGATTAATCATAATCTTGATAAAATGAATAAAATAAATTCAACAAAATATCCAAGAACAAACCACAATAAGGGTAACTGAAAATGGTCTGTAATGACAATTTAAATGACTGTTAATGGCAATGATATAGTATCATTTGAGGGAAGAGCTTCACCATTTCAACGTTTATGCCACTTGTTATAACATGATTGACGGTATAACATACGCAGTTGTTACAACCAAAAGTGTTTGTCCTCATTTACAGTTGTGTCTTAAGCTTATTTTTGGATGGTTTTAAATTTCTTTTAATTTGATCCCTGAAAATACTGGAAAACGTATAGATAACTGTCAAGGAAGTTAGACATGTCATAGCTCAATATCATAACTGCAAACCTGATATATGTGTGGTATGTAATGATCCTTGGGTGAAGAAAAATGTAAGATACTGAAAACCCAGATGGGGAATGTTTTTTTGACTTCCTTTTGAGTCTAAACAATGTAGTAAAGTTCGTTCATAATTATGTTCATACTGATATAGCTTTTACTACCTTCTGTCCAAAAATGCTCTCACATTTTCCATCACTGACAGTTGCCCTAGCTATAACTGTATGTACAGGAGTTGTTACATTGTGGTTTCACTGTTGTGGTGCTTAAGAGTGTCATTCTCCTGACAGATGAACCGATAGTCCTCTTCATTCTCCTCAATCTCAGAGTTGCCGATCCCGGCATCCTGGTTTTGCAGTTCCTGCCGTGACAGGTGTTCCACGATGCCAGCTCCTATAGAGTCCCCCAGTACATTGGTTGTGGTTCTGAGGCGATCCCTGCATATACAAACACAAACGAAACAAAAAAACTTGAGTTACCTAGACATCTCTGAATTAAAACTGAAATTTGGATGCATAGAGAGAGATTGTGTCAAGCATAGTGCTCAGTTGTGGTACATAAATAAATAAATATATATATTTTTTGTATTGCTAAATAATAACCGTGGTCAAAACAACCAGCATATGTCCAGTCTAATAGTAGTTCTATTGACATGAAAACGAATTCTGAATTCTCTCAGATTATGTGCCTGCATTATGTATCAATAACCTTTTAGAAGAGTGCTCTCTGTTGGGGCTGCATGTTTCAATGTGACATTTAGTTAAGACTTACAGGAACCAATCCACTGCAACGATGAGCGTTATGTCCTCGGTGGGCAGTCCCACCGATGTCAATACAATCACCATGGTTACAAGACCAGCCTGAGGGATGCCTGCTGCTCCAATGCTGGCGGCAGTTGCCGTGATACTGAAAGAAGACATTTTAATAGGGAGGAAATACAACAGGAACTTGCACTGGGTAAGAGTCAGAGTGCTAATATGGAATTAAAAATATGATTTGAAGATTAACAATAAACTAAATGTAATCAAAATATCTGAAAGTTCTGGACCTAGTTTTCCAAAAGCAATATAACACAGACCATTAAAAAGTTGTTGACAGGACCAAAGGGAGTAAACAACATTAATTTCTACCTGATGGTAAGGATCTGCCCAAAGTTGAGGTCCATATCATTGACTTGGGCTATGAAAATGGCTGCCACTGCTTCGTACAGAGCTGTACCATCCATGTTCATTGTAGCACCCACAGGCAGCACAAAGCGGGTCACCCGTTTGTCCACATGGTTATTCTCCTCTAAGCAGCGGAAGGTGATGGGGAGGGTGGCTGAACTATAAGAAAAGAAATAACTCGGATTATTTAAAAATCCAGAATATGAATGCAGAACATTTTTTTTTACATATTTCATGACATTGCTCTGTAGCAACTTTGCTTTCCAAAATACTATGTAAACAAAAATGTGATATACAACAGACAGAAGACGCTATTGACAAATACTTAGCTGTTTCCTTTGTTTCCTTGTTTTTGTTGAATCCACATTGCATGTTGTTATGACTGCCGTGATTACCTGGACGATGTCCCTAAGGCAGTGATCAGAGCCTGGAGCAAGCCACCAATGAAGCTGTAAGGGTTCCTCCGTGTCACCAGGAAGAAGAGTAGTGGCAGGACGAAGAGGCCATGAATGAGCAGGCCGATGGTGACGGTCACAATGTACATGCCCAGCTGCCCTCCAACCTGCACCAAGTCTTTCATCTCGACAATCTTCCCAGCAATCAGGAAGAGGATCCCGACTGGAGCATACCTAAGGGATAGGTAAAGAGCTCAGTGCTCTGTGGATGACACAGCGATAGGTTTTCATGTCTCTGTGTGTGTCTGATTTGAATTTTGTGTATTCCTATGATATAACATACCTGCGTATGTATTCCAAGTGATAGAATCAAAAAAGCACAGCCTCAAAACTTTTATATAGTTTTTTGCTGGACTAGAGTATTGAGAAATGCAGGGCTTAGTTTTTTCCCTGTGCCAACACACCCAATTCAACACATTAAGCATTTTATTAGTAGCCAATGAACAGGATCAGATCACCAGGAACTGGGAAAGTGTTAAACTACAAACTCTGGTACCTTGAGCCAAGACAGGTAAAACATCTGAAGACAGCACAGAATAACCTGACACTCACCAAATAATGATTGCTACCAGGCGCATTATGGCATCGTTGAGGCAATCAAAGAACTCTCGGAGAGCCTGGCCATGCTGCTTCATGTTCCCGATCACTATACCGAAGCACATGGAGAACACTACCAGCCCCAGTGCATTCATCCCATTAGAGGAGCCAGACACTGGAACTGCCTGCTCCACTGTCTCCTGGATGGTCTGCAAGACCGCACTCAAGTTCCCTGCCTGGATGGCATTGGTGGCATTGGTGGCATCACTTCCATTCATCAAAATGGTAATGTTCTTGGTGAAAATAGTTTTCTTGTAAAAAGTTTTGTACTAGAAGATATAGAAAATAAGGAGGAAGAGGAAATAAGATCAATGCAATAGGTTTAATTTTCAATGTTAGTAAACTAATATAGTTAATTAAAATATTTTCCAAACCTGTTTAAAGCAGGCTTCTATTAAATTAGGTGGAAACATATTTCTGAAAGGAGAATATAAATTTGCTTGTATTATAATAAAACAATGAACTGCCAGTATACCCAATTCAGACAATTTTGCAAGCATAGTTCTCACCTAATAAGATCCAAAAAGGCATCTACTGCTTGCACTGACTCAATATGACCACTAGAGGACACTGGACTGTCTCTATTTCCTTTTCCAGGCCTTACGGTGATCACTATGACAATACCGATGAATACAGCAATAAAAGTGGTCACCATGTAGTAAACAATGGCCCGCACTCCCATCTTTCCAGATGCTTTACTATCCAAAGATGAAATACCTGTTAAGAAGAAATTAAAAGCAAACACCCACAAACACATGGGCAACAGATGTGCAAAAAGCTGGTGACGCAAACATAGACCAGATTAAATCAAAAGCTTCTTTGGACATGACTACATCAAGGCCAAACTAGCCTAAATATATCTAATACCAGGCTCCAGTGTTACACTGAATAATTATACATGTTGGGAAAAATATAAACCAGTTTGCTCACAGATGGTGTTCACGTACCCGTAACAAGACTGGACACAATGAGTGGTAGGACCAGCATCTGCAGCATCCTCATGAGGAGTTCCCCAGGAAATGAGAAATACTTTATTTCCCTCATGGACAAATTGTGAGGTCGCAGAGCAAATCCCAGCATGATTCCTGAGAAAGATTACAGGGCATTAAGCATGCAATCAAATGTAATCAAACTGCTGCTCATCTGGCTCTCTTACAAGCATTGATAAGTATTTGACTGAAACATTTGCCAAACTAAGATAGTAGTAGGGAATTATCAACTTTAAAACATAATGCTTAAAGTATGTTTGTTTAGGTGTGCTCGAAACTTTTTGGCTGTTCTAAATTTGATTTACCTAGTGCGACCGCTGCCACAGTGAAGAGAACGAAGGTGTTGTGGCGCAGGAAAGCCTTGACACTGTCTCGTGTTACAGAACACATCTGGCCCTTGGCTCCAGACACTCGCTTCTGCGTGGTTCTGCGCAACCACTGGAGGTCCTTCTCTGTGCACTGGGGCTTTTCTGAGTCCTCGTTCAGGAAGAGACTGTTGCTGTTGGGGGACTTCTCATTCATAATCAACTCCAAGACTTGGTCCAGCAGGCAAGTTACATGTGACACTGACCAAAAAAATGGACAACTTCGTTTGTGAGAACTTAATGATAAGTTCTTAATGAAAAGCTAAAATGATAATCAAATAATAGAAGTTTAACAAAAAATGTATGTGATGAACACATGAATAGTGTCTTATGAAACAGGATGAGAGGGGGCTATTTTGGTAGGAAGAAAGATATTGTATATCGTACATCATGAAAGCATAGTTAAAATCTCAAGATTAAGATTTTCAAAATTCTCACTATTTTTTTTTTGACACTTCTATATGCACCTAACACATGCATGAATGGGAGGATTAACCTTATCAGGCCTCACCCCTGTATGTTCCTAGAAACACAGCTTTCAAAATAGCACTAATGCCACCTTCATTTGCCCTATTAAACAGCATTCATTTTGTTATTTTGTCTAACATTAATGTTATAATATCCATAGATAATATATAACATTATCGTTCATAAGACAATGTCTATGTATCGTTTCATGGACTCTCTTCATAATGTTGTTCTCATGTACAGTATCTCCACTAAGGTCATCATTGTTAATTTTGTTTCAGATAACCAACAGGGTCAAATTAAAGCTACGAGTCAATAGCTAGAAGCTGCTCTCCTGTATTTTGCTTTGGGTCCCTGGTGAGTCTCCAACAGTTGACAATGCCACACACACATAGGAATATTAACCTGAGC